>CM073573.1:44918994-45518994 GCA_037074715.1 Magnolia kwangsiensis
ACCTAAACTATAACCCATTCTCAAATCCAAAAACCTATAACCTAAACCAAGACCAAAACCCAAACCTATAACCTAAACCCAAACCCATTCTCAAATCTAAAAACCTATAACCAAAACCAAAACCAAAACTAAAACCTATAACCTAAACCTGAACCCATTCTTAAATCCCAAAAACTATAACCTAAACCAAAACCAAAACCTATAACCTAAACCCGAACCCATTCTCAAATCCCAAAACCTATAACCTAAACCTAAACCTAAACCTAAACCTTATCCTAAACCTATTACCTAAACCAAAACCAAAACCTATAACCTAAACCCGAACCCATTCTCGAATACCAAAATTTATAACCTATCCCTAAACCTTAACCTATAACCTAACCTAAACCTATACTTATAACCTAAAACTATTCCCAAATCTCAAAACCTATAACCTAAACCTAACCTTTCCCTAAACCTATAACCTAAACTCAATTCCTTAAAGTAAAACATACACCTAATCCTAATCTCGACTCCCTAACATAAATCTAAACCTAAACTTAAAAACCCAAACTTAAACCCAATCCCGAACCTGAACCCAATTTCCTAAACCTAAACCATAACCCATTCTCAAATCCAAAATCCTATAACCAAAACCAAAACCAAAACCTATAACCTAAACCTGAACCCATTCTCAAATCCCAAAACCTATAACTTAAACTGAAACCAAAACCTATAACCTAAACCCGAACCCACTCTCAAATCCCAAAACCTATAACCTAAACCTAAACCTTAACCTAAACCTATAACCTAAACCACAACCTATAACTTAAACCAAAACCAAAACCTATAACCTAAACCCGAACCCATTCTCAAATCCCAAAACCTGTAACCTAAACCAAAAACAAAACCTATGACCTAAACCTGAACCCATTCTCAAATCCCAAAACCTATAACCTATCCCTAAACCTTAACCTATAACCTAACCTAAACCTACACTTATAACCTAAAACTATTCCCAAATCCCAAAACCTATAACCTAAACCTAACCTTTCCCTAAACCTATAACCTAAACTCAATTCCCTAAAGTTAAACCTATACCTAATCCTAATCTCAACTCCCTCACCTAAACCTAAACCTAAACTTGAAAACCTAAATCAAATCCAATCCCGAACTGAACCCGATTTCCTCAACCTAAACCATAAGTCATTCTCAAGTCCAAAATCCTATAACCTAAATTAAAACCAAAACCAAAACCTATAACCTAAATCCATTCTCAAATCCCAAAACCTATAACCTATCCCTAAACCTTAACCTATAACCTAACCTAAACCTATACTTATAACCTAAAACTATTCCCAAATCCCAAACCCTATAACCTAAACCTAACTTTTCCCTAAACTTATAACCTAAACTCAATTCCCTAAAGCTAAACCTACACCTAATCCTAATCTCAACTCCTAACCTAAACCTAAACCTAAACTTGAAAACCCAAACTCAAACCCAATCCCGAACCTGAACCTGATTTCCTAAACCTAAACCATAACCCATTCTCAAATCCAAAAACCTATAACCTAAACTAAAACCAAAACCTATAACCTAAATCTGAACCCATTCTCAAATCTCAAAACCTATAACCTAAACCAAAACTAAAACCTATAACCTAAACCCGAATCCATTCTCAAATCCTAAAACCTATAACCTATCCCTAAATCTTAACCTATAACCTAACCTAAACCTATACTTATAACTTAAAACTATTCCCAAATCCCAAAGCCTATGACTTAAACCTAACCTTTCCCTAAACTTATAACCTAAACTCAATTTCCTAAAGTGAAACCTACAACTAATCCTAATCTTAACTCCCTAACCTAAACCTAAACCTAATCTTAAAAACCCAAACTTAAACTCAATCCCTAACCTGAACCCGATTTCCTAAACCTAAACCATAACCCATTCTCAATTCCCTAAACCTATAACCTATAACCTATAACCTAAACGTAAACCTAAACCTAAACCTATAACCTTTCCCTAAACCTTTAACATAAACCTAAACTTAAAACCTAAATGTATTCTCAAATCCTTAAGCTCAAACCTACACCTAATCCTAATCTCAACTCCTTAACCTAAACCTAAACTTGAAAACCCAAATCTAAACCTGATCCCGAACAGAAACCTGATTTTCTAAACCTAAACCTTAACCTATAATCAATTTGCCAAAAGCTATAGCCTATAACCTAAACTTAAACCTATAACCTTAACCTAAACCAAAACTTATAACTTATAACCTAAACTTAATTATAACCTATAGCCTAACCTTAACCTAAACCTTAACATAAACCTGTAACCAAAACCTATAATCATATGGTGAGACCATTTCTTTTGTGTCAATTTCATTCCTCTTTGAGTTTTTATTTTTTTTTAATTCATTAAGGAAAAAAAAAGTTATTATACATGATGCACTGCTTTCACTTTATCTTTTTTTTCCCCAATGGACATTCTAATTTATGTATGACATGACTATTTGTACGATGATGGAATATACGAAGCTGTTGAAATTTCAGGGTGAAGTCGAGCACATTTCTCTAATGAAGCCAAAGATTTGTATTTTCAGCATTCTTGTAATTGTAATTGTAATTGATTGAATGAATTGGATTGTAATTGATTGTAATTATAATTTATTGAATGAAGGATTGTAATTTAATTGTAATTGAATGAATGAATGAGTGATTGTAATTGAATGAATGAATGAGTGATTGTAATTGAATGAATGAATGATTGTACAGGTGGTAATTGAATGAACAAATGATTATATAATATTTTGTAATGTACAAAATAGCTATGGATATTGACCATAGCCATTAATCTTGACAGGTGTAGCCTTTACAATTTAGATATATTGCTACGAACTTTTAGCTACAAATAATATCCGTAGCCATTAATCTGACAGGTGTAGCCTTTTCAATTTAGGCATATTGCTACGGACTTTTAGTTACAAATAATATCTGAAGCCATTAATCTTACCGGTGTAGCCTTTTCTATTTAGGCATATTGCTACGAACTTTAACTACAAATAATATCCGTAGCCATTAATCTGACAGGTGTAGCCTTTTCAATTTAGGTATATTGCAACGGGCTTTTAGCTACAAATAATATTCATAGCTGACTGAAGTTTTCGCTACAGATATAATAGCTACGGATTATATCTGTAGCTATTATACCCTATAGCTACAGATTAAATCCGTAGCCATATGTTTAAGACCTATTGTTATGGCACCTACGGCAATGGTTAAGCTACGAACAACAACCGTAGCCATAAACCTATGGCTACGGTTTTTATCCGTAGCCTTTGCTCGATTTTTTGGTAGTGCAAGTTCTTTTTAGATCTTTATTAATTATTTTCTTTCTTTCTTATTGCTTTTCTATTTTGTAATTTAGTTATGTTTTTTTGGTTCCCTCTAGCCCAAGTTAGAAGGGAAGCACATTGGTTTAATGATTTCATAATTTATGATGATTGGTTATTTTTAATGATGAGATGAATGACATATACATGTTATCAATTATATAGGTTTAAGTTTTTGAACCTCATGTGAGATCTATATGTTTCCACCACGTGAGATCCATATTGATGGATAAGCTTAACCAGGATCAATTATATTTCTTAGATGGAAGATGTTCTCAACCTGCTACATTTCTTTGATTCATTATCTCATGGATATTGAATACTTAAAATCACTTACACTTGAGAATATAAATTAATGGTGCTAATCCATGATTTTCTAATCTTTTATATCATTTATTAAAATATTTAAACTATTTTATTTTTCGATTAGGCCGACCATAGTGCTCGGATCCTTGTTGTGTTATTAAAGTCATCATCACTTATTAGTCATTAACCTGTGTAGAACTTTGATACTTGGGTGTTGTTTTAATTCTATTAAATTTCATACCTTTAAAACCTTTATAATCATTTTATTTGTTTAGTTTCCATTACTTAGTTAATTTTTCATTTAATTTTCTCATGCTCATAGATCATCTCCCTGTGGGATCGACCCTGTATTCACAGGATATTACTCATGAACCTCTGCACTTAGAGGTAAGCAATCAAGTTTTTAACGTCGTTGCCAGGGAGACAGAGATAGATTAGATCTGTACAAGATAACTAAGGTAAGTTCTTTTTTAAAACATCTAAAATTTCTATAGATTTTCTGTTTTACTTTGAAAGTAAATTCAGTTGGGTCTTTCAAGCACTAACTGTGATATAAAGTTGCTCCTGCTTGGGATTTTATCACCCAAGTGCTATGGTTGTCCTACGATTGTTGTTTAATCACAAAGATCATCCGCTGAATCTATTTTTCAGATTAGTATAGTTTAATTTATGCATTAGTTTTACTTTCTTTTTATTTATTTTGCTTTGTGGTTTGAACCCTTATGGTCGGCACCACCGCCTAGGTTGTTGATTTATTTTTCTTTGTAGTTTAAACCTTTATGGTGGGCTCTGCCACTTGCGTTGTTGGATAAGTTTTTATTTTTACTCTAAGTATCATATTTACAATTTGAATTTGTGATTTTTATTTTTTTTTGGTGTGGATGGTTTATGTCCTGTTGGAGTAGGGATCAAAATAATTGACTCTCCTCTGAAGGTGGACTAGTCTCAGGCCTTAATCAATCATTTAGGAAAGGCATTCAACACCACTTGGATTCTATGGCAGACCCAGTTAATAATGCAAATCTAAATCTGTCAGATCTAACTCCAATCTAAAACAGAGAAAATCAACGTAATCCTCCTCTTGAGGATAAGAATGAAATTCATAGGAATGTGTTAAACCAACCATGGACTTTACATGAACATCTACACCCTGAGGGATCAGCTTTGTCATCTTGCATTATGTTCCCTGCTCACATAGGGAACATTGATTTTAAACCAGGTGTGTTTCAATTGATTCCTAAATTTTATGGCTTAGATTCTGAAAGCCCCTACTTGCACCTCAAGGACTTTAATGAAGTGATTGCAATATTACAAGTAGACAATGGCAATATGGATGCGCTTAAACTTAGGTTATTCTCATTTTCTCTAAGGGATCGGGCCAAAGCATGACTCAATTCTCTAAGACCTCATACCATTACTACATGACAAGCTTTAAGTAGAGAGTTTTTGAAAAAATTCTTTCCCAAGCACTAAAAGAATGGTGTGTGTTTAGATGATGTGTGGTAGAACCTTTCTTGACAAGCTTGGGAGCATTTCAAAGACCATTTACTTGCCCACATCATGCTTATGAACCATGACACTTGATTGATGTTTTTCGAAAAGGGTAGACCAAATTCCTAGAGAGAAATCGGAGATGTATATTATAAGAGAGGAAGATGACCTTAATGTAAAATTTACTACATTAGATAGAAAGGTTGAAGTCTTGAAAATTAGGAAGGTTGATGCGATTAAAGAAAACATCTCCTTAGGTAATTTTTATAGTATTTGTGGTGGTGTTGACCATTACACTAAGGATTGTCCAACAATCCCAGTTGTACAAAATATAATGCATGAGAATGGGTAAGCAAATGTTATAAATAACTACTAAAGACTAGTTGTGCAACCAATGGGAAACACATACAATCCAAATTGACGTAACCATCCTTTTCTTAGTTGGAGGAGTGAACCGTAAATTAATGAGCCTAATGCACCTCAAGGGCCTCCACAAAATAACTTCTCTGGGGCACCTAACAATGCACCATATGTGCCCTTACCAAATCGATTATCTGTGGAGGATGCATTGACCGCATTTATGAACTCTCAAGCTCAAATGAATCAGTCTCTAATCTAATCAAATCAAGAATTAAAGACGCTCGTGGCTAGGATTGAGACTCAACTAAATGTTAGGGAAAAAGGCACACTTCCTTCTTAGCCTATGCCAAACCCTAGAAATACACATTTCATTAGAGACACAAATCCAAGTGAGCCATATCATGAACAAGCTAAGACCATCATTACCTTAAGAAGTGAAAAAGAGGTCGATAACAAGATAATGCAACCGGTAGAAATACCAGAGGATGAACCATCGTCTCAAGAGAATGATGAACTGGCTATGGTTCAAGAGCCACAACAACAAAAAGATAAAGAGACTAAGTCACATAAGCCTCCAGTTTCATTCCCATCTAGAATTTGGAACCCGACTGTTCCCATGAAATATCAAGAGGTGTTGGATGTACTCCAAAAGGTAACTGTCAATATTCCTCTACTTGATGTCATTAGATAAATTTCATCATATGTTAAATATATCAAGGACTTGTGCACTGTGAAGAGGAAATTAAACATGCACAAGAAGGCTTTCCTCACTGAGAAAGTGAGCGCTATCATTTTGAAAATGGTCGAACCCATATACAAAGAAAGACCCGGGAAGTCCCACTATTCCTTATATTATTGGGAATTTTCAAATTGAGCATGTTTTACTAGATTTGGGTGCAAGTGTCAACTTAGTACCTTATTCGGTTTACCAACAAATGGGGTTAAGCGAGCTTAAACCAACCACAATTACACTCGAACTCACTGACCACTCCATTAAGGTACCAAGGAAAATTTTTGAGGATGTGTTAGTCCAAGTGGAACAATTTTACTTCCCCATGAATTTTATTATATTAGACACTAAACCATGTGTAAATGCTAGCGCTCAAGTTCTCATTATTTTAGGTCACCCATTCCTATCAACTTCAAATGCAATCATCAATTACAGGAATGGAATGATGAAGTTGTCTTTTAGTAACATGACCTTAGAGATAAATATTTCCAATATATGTAAGTAGCCCATAGACAATAATGAGATATAAGAGCTTAATGTTATGGACTGCTTGACAGAGGAAGAGGAATTGGAACCTAACCTATCTAAGGAATTGATTAAAGTCATTGGGGACTTGAAAAATTCTGATTTAGAAAAAGTGCTTGCTGGAATTTGTGATGATAATGAGAGCACTACCACCCAAGACATTGGTATATACTGATGGAGACCACGCACTCAAATGCTATCTATTGAGGACTTGCAACCTCTGCCATCACCAACCAATACTTCAAAGCTTGATCTAAAACCACTACCAAATGAGCTTAAGTATGTATACTTGGGTGAAAATGAAACTTATCCTGTGGTGATCTCTTTATTTTTAGACAATGATCAAGAGATTAAATTGTTGAATGTTCTAAGGGACCACAAAGGAGCCTTGGGCTGGATCATTTCTAACATTAAGGGTATAAGCCCTTCCATATACACCCATCGAATCCACCTCGATGAGGATGTCAAACCAATTAGACAACCTCAAAGGCATCTCAATCCAAACATGATGGAAGTTGTAAAAAATGAGGTGATTAAATTATTAGATGTGGGAATCATCTACCCAATATCCGATAGTATTTGGATGAGTCCAACCCAAGTAGTTCCAAAGAAATTTAAAATAACTATTATATAAAATTCTAATAATGAACTTATACCAACACGTGTCACCACAGGTTGATGTGTTTGCATTAACTATAGAAAATTGAATACAGTTACAAAGAAGGACCATTTCCCTGTACCATCTATTGATCAAGTTTTAGAGAAGGTAGTAGGTCACTCTTTCTATAGTTTCCTTAATGGATGTTCTAGATATAACCAAATAGAGATAGCCTTAGAAGACCAAGAGAAAATCACGTTCACTTATCCATTTGGCACATTTTCTTTCAAACGGATGCCATTTGAATTATGTAATGCCTCAACAACTTTCTAATGGTGTATGATAAGTATTTTTTCAACTATGGTTGGGAGGTTTCTTAAGGTTTTCATGGATGACTTCTATATATATTGGGAGTAGTTTTGAGGAATGTCTTGACAATTTATTTCTTACCTTATCTAGGTGTGAAGAGAAGCACCTTGTCTTAAATTAGGAGAAGTGTCATTTCATGGTTCAAGAAACTCTTGACTAATCTTCTCTAGAAGGATGTCCCATTTAAGTGGATAGATGCGTGTGAAAGTGCTTATAATAAAATTAAATCTCTCCTTACCACTACATCAATCATGCATCCACCGAATTAGACACTTTCTTTTGAACTAATATACGATGCAAGTGATTATACCATAGGGCCTGTTTTAGGCCAAAAGAAAGATAAACGACTCTACGATATTCATTATGCGAGTAAAACTCTAAAGTCGGCCTAAGTGAACTACTCAACAACTGAAAAGGAGTTACTTGTAGTAGTTTTTGCTTTGAATAAGTTTAGGTCCTACTTGTTGGGATCCAAAGTGGTCATTTTCACAGACCACTCAGCTTTGAAACATTTGTTATCTAAGAAGGATGCAAAGCCGAAACTTTTGAGATGGATCCTCCTACTCCAGGAATTTTACTTATAGATAAAAGATAAGAAATGAGTAGAAAATGTAGTGACCAATCACCTTTCCAAATTAGTGTTAGATGATTTCACTGAGGAGATGCATATCTAGGATGCTTTCCCTGATGAACAATTATTTGTGATCTCCAAATTGCCTTGATATGTGGATATAGTGAACTATCATCTAACAGGAAAAATGTCATATCATTGGAAGTCACAAGATAAGAAGTGTTTTGAAACAAAGGTTAGGAACTTCTTCTGAGATGACCCGTATTTACATAAACATGGGACTGATCAAAATTTTAGACGTTGCGTCCTACAGGATGAAGTTTAGAGTGTTATTTCCTTTTGCCACTTGGAAGCATGTGGTGGCCATTTTTTTGCTAAGAAAGCCTTTGTAAAAATTTTACAGTGTGGGTTTTACTAGCTCACCATGTTTAAAGACACCCATGCTTTCTTTTTTACTCGTGATAGATGTCAAAGATTAGGAAGAGTGACTCAGTGTAACATGATGCCTTTATTCCCTATTTTACTATTGAAGATTTTTTATTGCTGGGGTATTAATTTTATGGCCTTATTTCCATCTTCTTTTGGATTTCTTTATATATTGGTTGGTATAAACGATGTTTTCAAGTGGATTGAAGTAGTTTCAAGTAGGACCAATGACAATAAAGTGGTCATACAATTCCGTAAGGAAAATATTTTTTCTAGATTTAGAACTCCAAAGGCCATCATTAGTGATGGCGGGTCTCACTTTTGTAGTAGGACATTTGAGGTTTTGATGAATAATATGACATCAAGCATAAAGTGAGCATCCCATACCACCTACAAACGAGTGGGAAAGCTGAGATTTCTAATCGAAAAATCAAACACATTTTGAAGAAAACTATAAGGCCAGATAGGAAAGATTAGTCCCTCAGACTATCCGACGCTTTATGACCTTATATGACTGCTTATAAGACCCCGATTGGAATGTCCCCATACAGATTAGTATATGTGAAGGCTTACCACTTACCTATGGAATTGGAATATATAGCATACTAGGCAATAAAGAAGATAAACTTTAACATGGACCAAGCAAGTGGACAAAGGAAATTAAAGTTAAATAAATAAGAGGAGCTGAGGAGAAACTCTTATGAAAATTTTAAAATCTACAAAGAGAAAATCAAAGTTTTTCATGATAAAAACATCCTTAGGAAGAATTTTGAACCTCAATAAAAGGTCCTATTGTACAATTTTCATCTCTAGTTCTTTTCAGGAAAGTTAAGATCAAGATGGATAGACCCCTTCATTGTGAAGAATGTATATACTCATGGGGCTGTTGAAATTAAGAATTCACATAATGGCAATGCGTATAAGGTTAATGGTCAAAGATTGAAACCTTATATGAAAAACTCTCATTTGGGAGAGGAGTTCGTCCCTCTTCATGAGCCAGAATATTTGAATTGATGCTCATAGTTTGATAGAGCAGCTACGTAGGATTTGTATAATATTCATTTTTTTAGTGTCACCTAGTAAGTGAGTTTTTCATGAGAGGTACTATCCATCCTTTCTTTTATTTTTATTGTTCTTATATTTTTTGCATTATATGTATCATTACATTGGGGATAATGTAGATTTTAGGTTGGGGGGTGTGGATCGTCATCCATGTGATTTTATATTTTAGGAATAGTAGTCTATTTTTTTCAAAATTTTCAAAATACAATTTTTTATATACAAGAATGTGAACATGATATTATGAGAATTCCAAAGGCAAAGTTAATACCTAGTCTAGGTTAATAGTAGTTAGAATTCTAATAACTAAAAATTATAGACTTGAGTTTGATTGTCTAATAACTAGTTTAGAGTGAGTTGTAATTTGATGTACTGAATTCATAATACACCCTAGCTAACTAAGTGAGGAATATGATATGTGAACTATAATAACAAATTTTGATTCAAACAAGGTTGAATGAACTAGTACCATTGACATAGGCTTAAAATAGAGAATATTGAAAAAATAAGTGATGAAAAAAAAAAAAATTTATTATAGAGCATGAATGTAATGACCATAACAATCGTGTCAGTAATTAAGTATCCATTGTTGTTACCATTACAATTATGATACATTAAGTTATGAAGCAAACCCGGTGGGAATCTTCATCTAAGGGTGGTATATAATAATGAGGATATAATGATAACAGAAGAAATGGCATAAAGGAAATGAGATATGTAGAGATTTCATATTCTTGGGATGATTGAAAGGAGTTGGGATAGGAAACATGCATATTTCTCAAAATTAAACTAGTGTCACTAAGCACCTAAGTTTATTGGATCATAACTATTTTAAATTTTGATTAGGTCTTTGAACTCAAGGATGTAATGGATTAGAAAATTGAGATTCTAATTAACTTCAGACTTAGGACAAGTATTGCTTTGTTTTGAAATTCATATGATGAATGAAGGCATAATTATATAGATTTTTGAGTTTTAAAATATTTTTCATGTTTTCAATATTTATGGGTAACATTTCTGAAAACCCTCATAAAACTATAACTCATCCACTAGGGGAAACCTAGGGGTTTAAAGGCTTATTGCATATACTAAATGCAATCAAGATTACCTGTGAAAGTGGTGTAGTTAGAATTTTGTTTTAATTTCTAGAATTAGTTTTTATTCTTATTTTTATTTAAATTTTTTCTTTGCTTATTTTGCTCAGGACTCACAAAATATTGGTTGAGGGGTGTGTTAAGATTCAAATATTGCATATTTTTCTCCATTTATATCTTGATTTTATGAACATGATAATGCTTAATGATATATTTTGTACATGTTTGTGTTGCAAGGTAAGTTTAAAAGCTTAAATTGAAAAGAATGTTAAAAGCATGGATTTGATGCTCAAGAATCACCAAAGAAAATAATGAACCTTTGAAGACCAATTGAAGATTTCGAGACCCCAAGACTCAAGAAAACCAAGTGAAAAAGGAAGGAAGTGAAGAAATTTGTAGGATCTAAGCTTAAATGACATTAAACTAGGTTCGATGATATCGAAGTCAGTCTTCGATGACATCAAAGAATTACAGAAAAATCAAGTTTGGTTGCTGGACAAATTAGATGAAGTCTTCGATGACATCGAAACTAGTTCGATGACATTGAAGCCAGTCTAAGATGACATCGAAAGCAATTCGATTTCATTGAAGGGTTTACGCGGAGCCTACGTAGAGTGAGAAAATTTGAGGCGGTTTCCAGATTTTTCAAAATAGTTTGAAGGAGGGAGTTCCCCACTTATAAATAAGGCTTCCCAGGGCATTCATGAGCATCATTCAAAGGATTCAAGGGCAAGATCTAGGGTTTTTTCTAGGATTTTTAGATCTTTACAAGTTCTTTTTAAATTTTTAATAATTTATTTTCTTCTTTTCTTGTTGCTTTTCTATTTTACAATTTAGTTATGTTTTTTTAGTTCCCTCTAGCCCAAGCTAGAAGGGAGGCACATTGGTTTAATAATTTCATAATTTATAATTATTGATTGTTTTTAATGATGAGATGAATGGTGTATGCATGTTATCAATTATCTAGTTTTAGGTTTTTGATCCTCATATGAGATCTATATTGATGGATAGGCTTAACCTGGATCAATTAGATTTCTTAGATGGGAGATGTTCTCAACCTGCTACATTTCTTTGATTCATTATCTCATAGATATTGAATACTTAAAATCACTAACACTTGAAAATATAAATTAATGGTGCGAATCTATGATTCTTTAATATTTTATATCGTTTATTAAAATATTTAAACTGTTGTATTTTCCGATTAGGCCGACCATAATGCTCGGATCCTAGTTGTGTTATGAAAGTCATCATCATTTATTGATCATTAACCTATGTGTGGAACTTTGAAGCTTTGTTGTTGTTTTAATTATGTTAAATTTCATACCTTCAAAACCTTCAAAATCATTTCATATGTTTAGTTTCCATTACTTAGTTAATTTTGCATTTGATTTTTTCATTCTCATATATCATCTCCCTGTGAGATCGGCCTTGTATTCACAGGATATTACTTACGAACCTCTGCACTTGGAGGCTGAAATAGGTCAAAACCTGATTCTAACTCGTCTTCTATAGGGACTGAGTCGAGCTATGATAGCAGTACATAACTCGCTTCAATGGCTGCCTCTCTCTCTCTTTCTCTCTCTATCTCTTTCCTTTCTCATTGTATTGCATTGAAAGTTGCCCTAAACTTTTGGGCTTTAAATAGGTTTCTTACCGCTTCTAGTGGTTTCTATTGCTAATCATGGGATTAGTTGGAATATTAGAGAAGGAAGGATTAAGAAGCCTATTGTAAGAGGTGTCTTGTATAGTCAATTGTTTTCATGGACCCAAATGGCTATTCTCGATGAGTTTATAGTGAGGTGGGCCACTGTAACACCTCGTACTTTTCAGAACTCAGGTGTTACCATATAACCAAGATTTAGAATAAATGCAAGCCTAGCTTAGGCAAATGTTCACATGCATCCTAGCCTAAATCTGACGGTTGAAAGTAAGCCATATCAATAATTAGGCCGTCCATCTATTAATTTTAAAGATAAACCAGTACATCATCAAGTGACTCTATTCTTAAGATTCCAATCACCCTAATAGATAAACTACTTTAATAGACAGATCAAACCGTCCATTCTCAAGCACCATACCCCAAATACTCAGATCCACCATTTATCAAGCCATGCCACTTAATGCTGGAATCCATTACTTGACCCATACAACCAAGCCATTCATTAGCGACATTAGGTAGACCATACATTTACATTAGGACTCCTCAAATAGACTAAGGATCAATCACAATGCTCCAATAATCCATCTAATGATCAAATTTCATAACTTGACCATCGGGTTGTAAGACTAACCATAAACTAATCGAGTTGTAGCCATGCCTGAGATTTGGACACATGACTTAACAAGACGTGACTCAAACCGTTGATGACCCTGATCAAAGGCGAGTCCTACATAAAATACTACTACTAATGAGAATGAATGAATAATTAAATAATTATGTATACACATATAATAATTATGTACACATATATAATAATAATGTACAAAGACAAAATGAGTAATAACATTTTAATAATACAAATAATGTTAGTATAGACTTTAATAGTAGTAAGGGTATTATCAACATATGAAATAGATGATCCTGAATGCACAGATAATCCCTAAGGGTCTTTTTACCGTCGATGTTCAAATTTAGGTAAGCCTGACCATCGAATCAACAAAGATCCACAGTTAAAGACCTATGTTTACATGCATGACCCACCTGAACTTGGGATCCGCCTAGTTTTTGGTTAGACGCCTTGATGGGGACCCCCTAAACTGAATGGGTGGAGTGGATTTCATCCAGAATCATTGTGGACCCCACTATTGGTCACGTGTGTACCATGGTAAGTGTGTACATGCGGTGCACGAGACCAAGAGGCTTGGTCAAATTGGGTTTAACCCGATGCCTCCCGCCCAAAAGAGGAAATTCTCCTCTTTTCCTTCCTCTCTCCTGCTCTGTAACAGCATTAACGGACAATGGTCATTGCCTTCGATTAATGGCCCATTTACACCATCGATTTGGGAAATTTGAACTGTTCATCACGACCGGATGACGGTCCCGAACGAACCGTAGGTGGTCTTACCTGCTGGAGTGCACCTACATGCGCAAGAGGACCACTGCAAACAGGACCTGAAAGCATAAATGCTTTCCAAAAATGGAAACCAATTTTTGTTAGGTGGGCAATCCGCGTGAGGTCGAATCCACCCATCCTAGTTGTCCATCTAGTGAAGCATCGTACCCATCCATTTGCTTAGGATTTTTCAAGCAAAACCAAGGCCAGTTTCGGTTCATACCCACTGTTTTGAGAGGCGATTTCAACTGGATCAAATCCAAACCGTTTAACATTGATCTAACGGTCCTAAGATGTTAGGAAAAACCATAAAAATGGAAGAGAACTGAGCAAGTACATCTCCTCTCCCAGCCTTAACTGTAAGACCCGTATCTAGACCGTACAGTTCCCTCGATTCCCGTGATCCTTCCCGTCAAATTTGGACAATCCGTGACCTGTAATCGATGTTCATGCTCGACCCTAAGTCGTATCTTGTATATCTGAGTCAGTTCAATCCAAGGCTTGTACCATTACGACCGCACCATCGTCGCGGTTCCAACGCCGTGACTCGTGCACCGATCCGATACCCAGGCAGGGAGATGTGGACCCGTGTTTAGTTCGAGGAAAAATACCGCACGTTACAAATCTCAAAAGAATCTCTACAATATGTCTCATCAATCAATCAATCAATCCATCCATCAATCATCTCATGTCAAGTACAAGTAACCATTGCCCTCTTACATCACCCTTACCTAAAGTCAACTCTCTCCCTCTCTCTCTCTTACACACCTATACATGTCAAGTATATGTCCATCACCCCATCACTCACTTCCCATCACTCCATCACTCCTTACATCCCATCTCTCTCTCATTTCTCAACACATCCCAAGCAAGAGAAGGAGCTAACGTCCAAGCCTTCCCATGGAGAGAAAATGCATGTGTGAGGCCCACTTCCCACTCCAAAACCCATCATCCTAGCCATCCATTTCTCATCCTCTCCATTAAAGTGAAGCACAAGGAGATCGGCTCTCCAACGGACCAAGAAGATCAAGTGGTGGGTGTTTCTATAGCTTAGTTTTTCATATTTTTAAGATAGGCCAAGTGAGGCCTACTGATAAATGGTATGGATCTCACTTTAGACCCTAAGATGTGGCTGATGGCCCATCTTGATCATCAATATCATTCCATGATGGGGCCATTCTTCATGGACCCCATCATGATGTTTACCTTCCTAGCTTGTATATGGGTCATCTAGACCGTCTATTTTCATGGAGAAGGGATCTCCACCATTGATCTTTAATTTAGTGGGCCTACATGTATTGGGACCCACTTGATGTATGATTGATCTCAAGGGAGGGCGCATAGTGCCGGGGTCCCTCTATCACGCATGTCTCACTCTTTTACTCTCTCTCTCTCTCTCTCTCTCTCTCTCTCTCCCTCTCTCCTTTTTATTTATTTTCTTTGTATGTTGATGTGGCCATGTGGCCCACTTGAATGAGCCCCACTATGAAATATGTATTTTATCCAAACCATCCATAGTTGGGGCCCACTTTAGATATGTTATATCTACACTATGTAGCCATGTGGTGGCCCACCTTAAGCAAGTGTACGCCCAAACCGTCCAGCATCTTTGAACGTTGGACGTGGAAGGAAAACACAAATATTAGCTTGATTTTTCAAGCATGGGAGAATGGCCACTTATATAAGCCTCACCTTGATGTATGTTTCTAATCCAAACCATCCACCTCACTCCCTGACTCATTTTAGGCGTTGAGCCAAAAAATGAGGTTGATCGGAGTATCTAGTGGGCCATAGTGTTGAAAACAGTATCATTACCATCGAAATATATCTAGATTTTTCCTACACGCTGAAAGAGGCCCGATATTGGTCTTGATAGATTTGTTATGGGCTGTGGAATCCAATGGCTGGAGTGGATTCTCTTGAAGTGGGCCCTACACAGGAAAAACTGTGGAAAAATCACTTTTCAAAAAAAAATATATAAGAGAAGCAACATGGTTGTTGCTGGCCAGAGGCGGAGGCAGCACCTGCGCTCAGAGGGTGGGCAGACGCCAGGGCCCACGGCTCCTCATGTGGGCCCCACTTTGATGTATATTTTCCAATCCAACCCATCCATGTGGTGGGCCCCTACCTTAAGCAGGCCCCACCCAAAAATCAGGCCCATCCAGATCTCAGGCCGCCCACACCATAAGAAACAGTGGTGATTGAACTCTACCATTGAAACCCTTTTTAGGCCCACGGAAGTTTTAAATCAATCTGATATTTGTCTTTCCTATTCATCCAGGTCTTTGTGACCTTATCAATAGGTTGGATGGTAAGTAAATATTATGTTGGGCCCTCACGTGGAGTCCACAGTAATGCATGTGTTCCATCCCACCATCCAGGCAGATGGTGGGGACCCACTACAATGTATGTGTTTTATCAAGCCGTCCAGCCATTTTGCTGTCTGGAGGACGGCTAATGGGACCCCCCTTACAATATATATATTTTATTCGCACTGTCCAAGGACAGTGGGCCCCACCATGATGCAGGTCCTACATCCAAACTGTCCACCTATTTTTGAAAGCTCATTTTTGGCATGAGCTAAAGAATGAGTCAGATCCGTGGTTCAAGTGGGTCCCACCACTATTATTTGAAGTGAGGATCGGTTGATCCTTTGACATGGTTCATATATATATATATATATATATATATATATATATATATATATATATATATGTATGTATGTATATATATGTATGTATGTATATATATGTATGTATATATATATATATGTATGTATGTATGTATGTATTTATGGCCATTTTTAAGGCCCACCTTGGCATTCATAAGGCCTATATGAGGAGGCTCATATTGATGTATTTGGGACCCGTTAGTGTGGCCCATCTGATATACAAAAGGCCCATGTGATTAGGCCCATCTTGGTGTATTTGTGACCCATTTTTTAGGCCCACCTTGATGGGTATGAGGCCATTGTTGAGGCCCACCTTGATATGAATGTATGGCCCATGTTATGAAGGCCCATTGTGATGCATTCCAAGGCCCATGGGTGATGGCCCATTGCAATATACCTAAGGCCCATTGGTGAGGCCCATTGATGTGGCCCACTTGATGAATATAAGGCCCATTGATGTGGCCCACTTAATGAATATAAGGCCCATTGACGTGGCCCACTTAATGAGTTTGAGGCCCATGAGATACGGCCCACTTGATGCACTTAAGGCCCAATGGGATGTACCTAAGGTCCATTGCAATATGTGATTCCACCATGACCTGTTGAATGATATTTATGGCAAGCCGAGCCTTGGGAACAATGCTGGTTTGATGTCCACATTATAAGTACAAT
The DNA here is from genome assembly GCA_037074715.1 of Magnolia kwangsiensis. Lineage (NCBI taxonomy): Eukaryota > Viridiplantae > Streptophyta > Magnoliopsida > Magnoliales > Magnoliaceae > Magnolia > Magnolia kwangsiensis. Next base: position 44,936,305 of record CM073573.1, read on the forward strand.
GTTGGTTAAATGTCCACATTGTAACCCACCTTAGGGCCCATTGATAGGCCCATACTTGTTAATAATTCATCACTTTATAATATGCTTATTATAGCCCCATGATTCATGCTCATACACATCATATGTATGCTTGATATGAGGAATGTTTAATCATAGCATAAGACGTTGGGCTGAGACACTTACATGACTCCTTATAAGATGGAGTGCCCCCACATGAGCACGTGGTACGCGCAGGATTTCTGCATGATTTGATGATGTGACTCATACATCTCGCATACGTGTGACTTGATCACTGCACGCCCTAGTGACATCAAGGCCGTGGCTCCACAGGCACATCGTGGATGGCCGTATCGGATACTAAAAATGCTTAGTTCTAGCACTGTAGGAACTTAGGATGTCCTTGGGTGAAAGTCTCAGAACCTTTTTGGTACTGGGAGATACTCCAACGTCTAAACTGAGTGGATACACGAGCACCCGAGTGCCGAATACCAGTAGGCAGCGCATCCCACTGTGTCGTGGTCGGTTGGAAGGGGGTGTAGCCTTATCCGCCTGAGTGAGGGGGATATAAGCTAGGCTGAGTTTGACTAGCTCGTAAATGAGTCCGTTATCGACGAGCCGGGTAGGTATTGGCAGACTACTGGTCAGGGAGATAGTGAGGTCTATTTTACTTGCTTGACTATGCAGCTAGGGAGGTGAAAGTCACTACAAAGTGTATTTAACCTCGGTGATATCTAGAGGGGAACTGTACTGATATGTGTACTTGATGAGGACTAATATGTTTGCTTTGCATCTCGCACATGACATTTGGCTACATAGATCACACATCGCATGGCCTTGGTATGGCTGATAGCATTCATGCCTTGCATCATATAGTTTTGGTACAGCTGATAGCATTCATGGACTTACCGCAGGTTTTTACATTACTCTGATATTATATACTTGGTACTTACCTTACGCACACACTTACACCACCCTCTAAGCTTTTATAAGCTTATGCAAAATCGTTGCGTGCAGGTGTCATTGGACAGCAGCAGTGCTGAGGTAGAAGCGCGCATCAGACCATTTTGGAGCTTTTTAATCATCTTGTATTTCCCTTTCCACATTGTACTTAAAGTTTTTTTGATATAGTGGATACGTGGTGTTGTTATTTTATGACTTGGTTATGTTTGTGGTTATGCTCCATTACAAAAAAAATTCATTCTAAAAATTCTCCTTTTAGGATCCCAGGATTGGAATCTGGCATATGATTGTCAGGAGCCGAGAATGGGGCACTACGGAAGTTGTCGGCACCAGATTCGGTGATCGAGATTCATGTGAATTCGATTTTCGGGTTTAGGGCATGACATTAACAAAAACTGTCGTTTTCTTCCTCTAGCAAACTCACCAAGCTAACTTCACTCAATCTCTGAAAACCCACATTTTTAAGCTCACTAGATCTTAACCAAACCATGCACAAGAGTCAAATTGAAGGAAAACACCACCATTTGCGATCTTTCATGGAAGCCACATCTTCTTCCTCTTCAGAAAACTGTCATTCGCGAGGTGTGGTGAGCGCGAGCTTTGGATCTGCTTCACTAACGAGGTGGACCATCTCAATAGTACCCCATGCATATCAAAGGAAGAGAGAAAGAAAATATGAGAGAGGGAGAAGAAATCAGGCAGCTAGTGCCGCACCATCCGACTGTCCAAGTTGGACTTGAACTCGAAGCGAGTTAGGGTGGTTAGTGGCCCCGATTTTGGAAAATGCATAAAAAAAAGAAGAGAGAAAGAGATAAGGAGGAGAAGAAAGAGCATAAGAGAGAGAGAGAGAGAATCTGAGTGGTGTGTTGTTGCAGTAGCTCGAGCTGATCCGAGCTAAGTTGGGACCAAGCCAAGTCCGAGTTAGGCCTATTCCAACTAGGTTGGGCCTGGTTCGAGTACTGCTGGATATTTCAGCATAGTAAGAGAGGAAGGAAGAAAAGAGAAGAAAAGGGAGAAGGAAGGGAAGAAGAAGACAGAAGAGGAGAGGGAGTTGAGTCCCGAGTCATTGCCGAGTTGACTCGGCTAAAACCCACCGAGTCTAGCTGGGTTAAGTTGGGCTTAGGTCTAGCCTAGGTGTGGTTGGACATTCTAGCAAGAGAAAGAGAAAAAGAAGGAATTGAGAAGAAAAAAAGAGAGAGAAGGAGAGAGAGAATGGAGGGGTGGTGGTTGTGTTGAGCCAAGTCAACTCGGCTCGAACCGAGTCAAGAGGCGAGGTTTGTCCCCCAGCCACATTAAAGCACGCCAACTCAAGTTGTTGGATCGACTTGGTATGCCAACTTCCCATCTTTATACTTTGAAGTGTCGAATTAAATTATCATTATTTTACTATTGCTAGGAATTGTTAATAGACGTCATTAATTCTACTACTCGATTTATTGGTATTAGATATTAACATTTATTATCATTAATGTTGTTCTTATGCCGTCACTAGTAGATTAATTATTATAAGATTAGTGTTGATAGTATTAACTAACAATTATGACTTATCATTACTTCATTTTTAATATTATCATAAATTTATTTTTATGAATTAGACTTCTAACCCTAAACTAAAGCCTAAAAAGTAGAATAGTCGATGAAACTCTAAGTCCAAGTAATCTAAACCATTAGTAAATGATCTGTAGTTATCATAAACACGAAAATAAAATAATATCGTTACTAATTACTAGTGTATTGTTTTTATAATGGTAGATCATAATATTAATTATCATCATAATAACTGCTATTAATATGTTACGCTAATGTTAGTTACTATAAATGAAACTCCCATTAATGATGTTAGCATAGTATCCATCACTTAAAAATACTATCTTTAATAATATATTATACTATTTATTACAATTATAATACTAATTATTACCATGGTCACAAATGTTATTATATCATTAACGTTAAATTGTAACTAACCATATTATTATTATATTATATTTAAGTTATACATACATTATGGTTCTACTCCTTGGACCAAACCCTAGGATGAAAACCCTAAGTTCTACATCAAAACCCTAAAGACAAGTAATCCAAACCCTAGGTGATATTAGTCTTGACCATAAATACCTTATAGAAACCTGATCTCACGTATAACTTCACAATCCATAGTAGGGCTCAATTTTAAGGGTGCGCGTGATTCCTAGCAACATCAGTTGGTGATTCAAAGTATAAGGTGATGATTTCTTCCCCTTGAGCTTTTCATTTTCCCATTAGCTTAAGTGATAGTTTTTATTTTAATTACGATTGATAATTGATATTTTCATTTAATAATCACATGTGATAATTGTTGGAAATGAATTGTTAGATTACCTGCTTATTATTTATCCTACATATCTTCTTATACTTATGGATTACTTATGAAACTTAAAATGGTACATCAATGGAAAACCCCTACTTATAAATGTACACCCATACTTTGGATGTAACTCGATTGATTGTGATTGTAATGGACCTTTGACTTAGTGGTTATTGAATAATGGTTTAAGTTGAATATTGATGTGGGCCTACCATCTAGGGGTTGCTGTGTTTAAGTAGTTTTTAAGGATGGTCTTTATCGCATGGTTTTGATATTGGCCCTATGCTGCTTAGTTTTGGTAATTGCCCAATGTGGCTTTGTTTTGATATGCGATCGAGTTAGCTTTATTTTGGTATTTGCTCTAATAGGTTCGATGTATTATTTCTATGCAACCATGCGATGATAAGACCCATATACTGAATTATGATTGGCCACTAGTCGATATGTTTACATTAAACATCCTAAGATGATAGTCTCATGAGCTGAGGATGGTGGTATGGGACCTATGCCCGATCTGTCGGCCTAAGCGAGGCTCTGAGCTCCCCGTAGTGACCTTTGAGCTTTTAAAACCTGCTAGTTGTAAACAGATTAATAATGGATGGGTTAATCATGCATACATAGCATTCAAGTGATGACAGGTGGATTATTTATGGATGTTGTAGCACATGCCAATATGATTTTGCTGGGTATTGTTTTGCTAGCTACTAGACCATTGACTATCAACCCACTCTCGGTGAGTTTGGCACTACACACGTACTATGTACTCTTGATGTGACCGGCCACATTGCATGGGCTCTACCCAAAATCCAATTGGATGAACATCCCCAGGTCGATGTACACTCAAACATCCATACATTTAATAAGACCGCATCTTGTATTGTTTTATATACCTTATGTGTTTTTATAACTATGCTTAACTAATGTGGCGGTGTGTAATCTTGAGGGGAATTCACACTGAATTGGCCACTCATCCATCAAATATATAACTGTACAGGTAGTTCAGTTGGCTAAAGTAATATTCAGGTTCAGACTGCTGAGGAGTCGGGTACAAGTGTCAGGGATGCAGGGTTGTATTGCCAAGAGAAGCTGCGCAATCTTGCAGCTCAAATTTATATGCTTCTTTTATTTCTCATGAATTAAGTCATGTAAATCTTGTATTTATTAATTTTAGAGACATTGGTTTGTATAAGTCATTATGGGAAACCTCTCGTATATTCTAAATGAAATTTTAAATTTCCCTTTTATGTTAATTTGTCCATCCTATGTTATACTACTAACTCTGACAGATGAAAGAAAAAAATATATATGCATATATGGAATTTGTTTCTCTATAGGTTAACACTCGGGTTTTTGAGAAATGGCTCATATACTCGGGTCCTGAAAACACGGGGCGTTACAGTTGATATTAGAGCATAGTTTAGATAAACTAGGCCTTGTGAAATGATTTTAAACAAGTCTTAAATGTCTGAAGTTAGGATGCTTAAATTTAAAAATTTGAACTTAGGTGAATCTCCCTTAGACTTAGAAAAATGGTTGAGGACATAGTTGCTTCAAACTTTAGGCCTCTTGAAGTTTTTAGGTTAGACCTTTGGATGTTAACTTATGTAGAAATCCCTTAGAATAAGGAGGAAATGAGAATATAGAAACTCAAATGTAAGCTCCCTGGAAAAAAAAATATTGGATAATTATAGGATTTAGAAAGGTCCTTAGATTCCCTTGAAAATTTTAGGTTTAGTCATTCAAACTTAGAAATGAAAACTTTAGGTTCCCTTGAAAATTTTAAGATAGACTTTTGGACTTTAGACTTATAAGAATTTCGCTTAGAATTAGGAAGGATTTGAGAACATAGATATCCAAAACTTTAGCACCCTTTGAAATTTTAGGGTGAGCCATTTGAATTCAAGAATAAGAACTTTGGTTCCCCTATAAATTACGAGAACATTTGTTTGAAACTTGGAAACAAAACTTAGTTCCCCATTGTAGGATATCAGGGCAGCTTCTTAAACCTGGAAACTAAACCTAAATGCTGTGGGTGGACAAATACCATTGCAACGTACATAAGACTAAGTGAAAACATTCCCTATACTTAACTCCCAAGATACAATTCTTAGAGACCTAGACTTTGAACTCTTTTAGAAATTTCACTAGTTAGAAATAATGTCGTCACAATGTTTAACATACGAAGAGAACTTAGACTTAATAAGAAGTTCCTTACCCACCACAATGAATATAAGCACTCCCTAAATCTAAGGAATCATACTAGGAGTTGTTACTTAGATTTTCAATACATCTTTTTACTTAGGAATAATCATTCCCACAAGTTTTAGCATGTAAAATTGATTAAGGGTGAAGTTATAGATTTTTAAGTAAAATTTCAACCCTAGGTTGAGCTTTTGAGGACTAGATTTGAGAGTCTGGATAAGATTTAGCAATTTCAAACTCAAGTCTCCATGTAGAAATGTTGGTCCAAACATTTTTAAGTAGTCCATTAAGGTGATCAGACTGCACAGTGGAAGTGTGATGGATGTTTATGTCCATTCACGTAGATTTTGGGTGCACTCATTTTCAGGCTAGAAGATTTCATAATGTTTCCCATGAGACTAGAATAATCGAGATCACTAGTTGATAGAACCATATTTAAGTGAAGTTGCGCTGTTTGATCCAAATTTCATATCCTAGTAGATTCTAATGATCTCAATGCCCTGATCAGGCAGAAGATCGAGATTTACCAGGATTAAGAACTGATACAGTAAGTCCTCTGTTATGCGCAAGTAAAGGATCGACGTATCGGGCTCAAACCTACTACATCCATCTATTTGTGACGGCTCAAACATAAGAAACTAGAAAATTGTAGTGTACATTAGGTATTAGGTACTATCATTAAGGGTAAATGAAATTAAAAGGGAAGATAAGATACTACTATTAGGGGTTGCCTAAATGAACTTGTAACTTTAGTAAAAATGATAGGACATTTTGATGTAGAAAAACATTAAAATAAATCTTTAATCTTGATTAATACTGGAATAGTTTTAGATCTTTTTTTTAAAAAAAAATGATTTACTAGACTAGAGACTTAAAGGTTGTGGTAGATTGGGATATAACATTGGGGTTTCACACTTAGGACTACATACTGGCTGATTTGTTAGAACAGGGGTATGAGGGTTTAGCAAAATTTGGCCACAACTTGTTTAAATCTAAGTTGTGATAGCATGCTTAGACATGTGCGATATATGGGACACCATTAGGATATTTGAACCACTAGTAATATTAATAATTGGTACGTGCATCAAAAATCTTGAAGTAGTATTTTATTTATTTTTCTTTCAAGGGGGTAGATTACAATGACACATGTCATAGTAGTAAGTCATGAGCGCTTGCATATATAAATACACTTAGTGTAGAGAACTAGTGAACGCATACGGACACCATAAGATAAATTGTTGTCCACATTCATAGGGGAAGTGCTGAATTTCGGGTGTGAAATTCTCTTTAGCGGGGGGGGGGGGGTTATTTGTAACACCCTGTACTTTTCAGTACTCGGGTGTTACCGTATAACCAAGATTTAGAATAAATGCAAGCCTAGCTTAAGAAAATGTTCACTTACATCCTATCCTAAATCCGATGGTTGAAAGTAATCCATATCCATAATTAGGCCATCGATCTGTTAATTTTAATGCAAGACCACTACATCATCAAGTGACTCTATTCTTAAGATTTCAACCACCCAGATAGATCAACTGCTTAAATAGACAGATCAAACCATCTATTATCAAGCATCATACCCCGAATCCTTAGATCCACCATTTATCAAGCCATGTCACTCAATGTTAGAATCCATTACTTAACCCATACAACCAAGCCATTCATTAGCAACATTAGGTAGACCATACATTTACATTAGGACTCCTTAGATAGAATAAGGATCAATCACAACATTCTAATGATCCATCTAATAATCAATTTCCATAACTCAACCGTCAAGTTGTAAAACTAACCATAAACTAATCGAGTAGTAGCCATGCCCGAGATTTAGACACATGACTTGAACCGCTGATGACCCTGATCAAAGGCGAGTCCTACGTAAAATACTACTACTAATGAGAATGAATGAATAAGTAAATAATTATGTATACACATATAATAATAATGTACAAAGACAAAATGAGTAATAACATTTTAATAATACAAATAATGTTAGTATAGACTTTAATAGTAGTAAGGGTATTATCAACACATGAAACAGATGGTCCTGAATGCACAGATGATCCCTAAGGGTCTTTTGACCATCGATGTTCAAATTTAGGTAAACCTGACCGTCTACATGCATGACCCACCTGAACTTGGGATCCGCCGAGTTTTTTTGTCAGACGCCTTGATGAGGACCCCCTAAACTGAATGGGTGGAGTGGATTGCATCCAGAATCATTGTAAACCCCACTATTGGTCGCGTGTGTACCATGGTAAGTGTGCACATACGGTGCACGAGACCAAGAGGCTTGGTCAAATCGGGTTCGACCTGATGCCTCCCGCCTAAAAGAGGAAATTCTCCTCTTTGCCTTCCTCTCTCCTGCGCTGCAATAGCGTTGAACAACGACCATTGCCCTCGATTAATGGCCCATTTGCACCATCAATTCGGGAAATCTGGACCGTTCATCGTGACCGGATGACGGTCTCGAACGAACCCTAGGTAGTCTTACTTGCTGGAGTGCCCCAACATGCACACGAGGACCACCACAAACAAAACCTGAAAGCACAAATGCGTTCTAAAAATGGAAACCTACTGTTGCCAGTTTGGCAATCCGTGTGAGGCCGAATCCGCCCATCCTAGCCGTTCATCTAGTGAATCATCTTAGCCATCTATTTGCTTAGGGTTTTCCAAGCAAAACCAGGGTTAGTTTCAGTTCCTACCCACCCTTTTGAGAGGTGGTTTCAACTAGATCAAATCCAGACTATTTAGCATTGATCTAACGGTCTTGGGATGTTAGGGAAAATCATAAAAATGAGAGAGAACCGAGCAAGCACATCTCCTCTCCTAGCCTTAAGAAAAATCATCATTTTCTTCCTCTAGTGAACCCACCAAGCTAACTTCGCTCGACCTCTGAAAACCCACATTTTTAAACTCATTGGAGCTTAACCAAACCATGCACAAGAGTCGGAATAAAGGAAAACACCACCGTTTGTAATCTGCCAAGGAAGCCGCTTCTTCTTCCTTGTCAGAAAATTATCATTCGGGAGGTGTGGTGACCGGGAGCTTTGGATTAGCTTTGCTAACGAGGTGGGCCATCTCAATAGAACCCCATGCATATAGAAGGAAGAGAGAGAAAATATGAGAGAGGGAGAAGAAATCGGGCAGCTGGTGCCGCACCATCCGACTGTCTGAGTAAGACTCAAACTCAGAGCGAGTCAAGGTGGTCAGTGGCCCCGATTCTAGAAAATACAGAAAAAAGAGAGAGAAAGAGGGAAGGAGAAGAAGAAAGAGTGTAGGAGAGAAAAAGAGAGAGAATTAGAGGCGTGCGATGCTACACCAGCTTGAGCTGATCTGAGTTAAGTCGGGACCGAGCCAGGTCTAAGTTCAGCCTGGTGTGAGTACTACTGGATATTCCAGCATAATAAGAGAGGAAGTAAGAAAAGAGAAGAAAAGGGAGAAGGAAGGGAAGAAAAGGAAAGACGAGGAGAGGGAGTTGAGTCTTGAGTCATTGTCGAGTCGACTCGGCTGAAACCCACCAAGTCTAGCTAGGTTAAGCTAGGCTTGGGTCTAGCCCAGGTGTGGCTGGACATTCCAGTGAGAGAAAGAGAAAAAGAAGGAAATGAGAAGAAGAAGGAGAGAGAAGGAGAGAGAGAGAGAGAGAGAGAGAGAGAGAGAGAGAGAGAGAGAGAGAGAGAGAATGGAGGCGTGGTGGTTGTGTTGATCAATTCGGCTTGAATCAAGTCAATTCGGCTCGAACCGAGTCAAGAGGCGAGGTTTGTCCCCAAGCCACATTAAAGCATGCCAAATCAAGTTTTTGGATCGACTTGGTATGCCAACTTCCCATCTTTATACTTTGAAGTGTCAAATTAAATTATTGTTATTTTACTGTTCTTAGGAATTGTTAATAGATGTCATTAATTCTATGTTCTACTACTCGATTTGTTGGTATTAGATATTAACATTTATTATCATTAATGTTGTTCTTATGTCGTCACTAGTAGATTAATTATTATAAGATTAGTGTTGATAGTATTAACTAACAATTATTATTTATCATTACTTCATTTCTAGCATTATCTATAAATTTATTTTTATGAATTAGATTTCTAACCCTAAACCAAAGCCTAAAACTAGAATAGTGGATGAAACTCTAAGTAATCTAAACCATTAGTAAATGATTTGTAGTTATCATAGACAAGAAAATAAAATAATATCATTACTAATTACTAGTGTATTGTTTTTATAATGGTAGATCATAATATTAATTATCATCATAACAACTACAATTAACATGTAACGCTAATATTAATTACTATAAATGAAACTCCCATTAATGATGTTAGCATGGTATCCATCACTTGAAAATACTATCTTTAATAATAGATTATACTATTTTATTATGATTATAATACTAATTATTACCATGGTCACAAATGTTAGTTATATCATTAACGTTAAATTGTAACTAACCATATTATTATTATATTACATTTAAGCTATACATACATTATGGTTCTACTCCTAGGACCAAACCCTAAGATGAAAACACCAAGTTGTACATCAAAACCCTAAAGGCAACTAATCCAAACCCTGGGTGATATCAGTCTTGACCATAAATACCTTGTAGAAACCTGATCTCACCTATAACTTCACAATCCATGGTAGGGCTTAATTTTAATGGTGCACGCAATTTCTAGCAACATCAGTTGGCGATTCAAAGTATAAGGTGATGATTTCTTCCCCTTGAGCTTTCTATTTTTCCATTAACTTAAGTGATAATTTTTATTTTAATTACAATTGATAATTGATTTCTTTATTTAATAATCACATGTGTTAATTGTTAAAAATGAATTTCTAGATTACCTGCTTATTTTTTATCTTACATATCTTCTTATACTTATGGATTGTTTATGAAACTTAAAATGGTACATGATTGGGAAACCCCCACTTATAAATGTACACCTATACTTGGGATGTAACCCGATTGATTGTGATTGTAATGGACCTTCAACTTAGTGGTTATTGAATAGTGGTTTAAATTAAATATTGATGTAGGCCTACCATCCAGGGGTTATTGGGTTTAAATGGTTTTTAAGGATGGTCTTTATCACATGGTTTTGATATCGGCCCTATACGGCTTAGTTTTGATATGCACCCGAGTTGGCTTTGTTTTGGTATTTACCCTATATGGGTTCGATGTATTATTTCTATACAACTATACGATGGTAAGCCCCATATAATGAATTATGATTGGCCATTACTCGATAGGCTTCCATTAAATATCCTAAGATGGTAGTCTCATGAGCTAGGGATGGTGGTATGAAACCTAAGCCCGAGTTATCGGCTACACTGGGCTTCGAACTCCCCGTAGTGACCTTTGAGCTTATTAAACCTACTGGTTGTAAACGGATTAATAATGGATGGGTTAATCATGCATACATAGCATTTGGGCGATGTCAGGTGTATTATTTCTTGATGGTGTAGCACGTGCCTAATAGGATTTAGCTGGGTATCATTTCGCTAGCTACTAGACCATCGACTATCGACCTGCACTCGGTGAGTTTAGTAGTACGCATGTACTACGTACTCTCGCTGGTGACCAGCCACATGTAACGCACAGTCGGGTTGCTCATACATCCATGCATTTAATAAGACTGCATCATGTATTCTTTTGTATGCCTTGTGTATTTTTATAATTATGCTTACCTAATGTGGCGGTGTGTAATCTTGAGGGGAATTCACACTGAGTTGGTCACTCATCCATCAAATATATAACTGTACAGGTCACTCAGTTGGCTTAAGTAATATTCAGGTTCAGACTGTTGAGGAGTCAGGTACAAGTGCCAGGGATGCGGGGCTGTATTGCCAAGAGAAGCTGTGCAATCTTGCGGCTTAGATTTATATGCTTCTTTTATTTCTCATGTATTAAGTTATGTAAATCTTGTATTTGTTAATTTCAGAGACATTAGTTTTTATAAGTCATTATGGGCAACCTCTCGTATATTCCAAATGAAATTTTAAATTTTCCTTTATGCTGATTTGTCCATCCTATGCTATACTGCTAACTCTGACAGATGAAAGAAAAATTATACGCATATATGGAATTTGGCTCTCTATAGGTTAACACTCGAGTTTTTGAAAAATAAGTCATATACTCGGGTCCTGAAAATACGATGCGTTACAGCCACACCTTGGACGTTTAGGATTAGAGAATGGGTTAGTTACAAGGAGATGGGTTCTTTGGCTGATTAGAGGAAGATGACCAGTCGATCATGGCATTTTTGAAATGACCACATGATCCGATGATCTAGGACATTTGAATGGTTCTGATATTTCCTAAAAGATGTGTGGGGTCCATCCTAGGTGTAAGGAGAGTCATTGATTAGGATGACTTTGCCGTTGCTGAAAACTGTTGCACCGTTTCAATTTCTCATCATTATCTCGGCCGTTAAGAGAAATATCTGGTAGCCCTATTCTTCACGCCTTAGATCACTCGAGCTAACCTTCCAGAAAATGAGGGATGGTTGAGATCAAATATTGCTAAAAATGGATAATATTCCTTTCTTATCGTTGGATTCCTACTAATGGGTTCGCGTTAGTTTACGATGGTATGGAAGGAAAGGTAAGTTTTATTTGTAGGTTGAAATTTAGAGTCGTAAATACAAGTCGTTATATATCCAAACCATCTAGAAACTATTTAATAAAGCCTTTAAAAGGTCATCTTTTTAGGGCAACCCTTATTGAAAATAGGAAGGAAATAAGAAAGAGGGAAAAGAACGTCGTTTGGTACTGCATCGGGATGAGTCAACTCGATTCGAGTCGTGGTGAGTGCGGACCGAAGCCAAGTTCCTTATGGTCAAAAAATTAGAGGAAGAAGAAAGGAAAAGGAAGAAAATGAGAAGCAGAAGAAGGAGAAGACGAGAGAGAGAGAAACAGAGGAAGAACAAAAAAAGAGGAAGAGGAAGAGCAGAAAGAAGCAAAAGGGGAGCTGCTACCCGTTATCGAGTCAATCCATTCTGCGTTGAATCCAGGTTTGATTCGAGTTGAAACTTCTCCCTGGTCGAGAGAAGAGAATCATGAGAGAGAAATGGAAAGAAAGAAAAGGACAAAAGAAAGAGAAGAAAGAGAGAGCAGGTGTGTGTCAATTGTGGCAGTAACTCAACAGACCAAGTCGCTGGTTCGGGTTATCACCGAATCCACTGGGCCATTCATCACTGAGTCAAGTTGGCTTAAGTTAGGTCAGGTCTAACTTCCATTGCTAAACTAGCCAGAGAGAGAATAAAGAAAAGAGGTGAGAAAGAAGGATGAAGTGGAGGGGGGAGACACAGTCCAAGTGACTCGGTCCGAGCCTAGAATGCTACTAAGTCGACTCGGTTGTTCTACACAAGTCTGACCCATTTTCATGATGTCCATATCTGGACAATTTAAAGGAACGAAGAAAGAAAGAGAGAAGTTGAAGGAAAGAGGAAGAAGAAGAAGATTGTGGTTTTCTGTCTTTACTGAGTTGACTCGGTTGAGTTTACGGAGTCTGGGGATGGGGCTAATATGGATGCAGCAAAATCACTACAGTATCCTAGGTGATGGTTTAAAAGCTCGGTTTCATGACCGGATTCAAGTCGAATTTGCGCCAGGTCAAGGTATGTTAAAACCAATTTCCAATTGTTTAATACCGAGTTGACTTAGTGAATTTCAGGGAGTTAATAGTTAGTATTTCAGTCCAGCATTTGGTATATGCCTTCCGATCTCCCTCCATGATGGAACCTTTTGGGAATTGAATCAAAACATGTCGGTCTAGTGAGTTAGCACAGTTTGGCTAGGTAAGTTAACTTTGTTTCATTATAAAATGTGAAGTTCAATTAGTTAATCCTTAAATTCATAATTAATTATGGAATCTAAATCCTCCAGGTACATTTATGTTTGTATGAAGTTGATTAAAAATTAACTTAGGTTGGATTAGATTTGTGGTATCTTCGACTTGAGGTCAAGTGTCAATGAGAAGTGAGAGATGTGCCCACACAAAAAGTGAGGAGTCACCCTCATTGCATACTGCATTCGTTGAATTACATGTTAGTTATGAAATTTTTAGAATATAACTATGATATGAAATGTCTTATGAATTTAATTTCATTGCTACTAATCCTACTTTATCTAATAAATCTTTTGTTTACATTTCCTTCTAATATTCATGATACAAGTCTTGGAAACATTTTACATTCTCTTATTACTACTTGAGAAAATATCATGTTACAATATTCTTGTCTTAGTTGGAGAATTGAAATTACTACATGGAACAAATACACATGTACATGCATAACATTCATCCATAACATATGAGCTTTACTGGGTGCTTGATGTGAGTCACCTCCTGTTAGGTCTACTAAGAATTCTATCATTCTAATATAATCCTCAGCTTGAGTGCATTCATGCCACTATAGGCCGCTCTCTTTACATGAGGCTTTTATGGGTTTTTAAGACCTCCTCGGGTGTATCCTGAATAGTTTTCTAGGAGGCTAAATTACCTTGGGTGCTCTCACTATATGGCTTTTTCCAGGTTGTCAATCTACTGCGGGTGACCCCTTCTTTTGACAGCTGGATGTGTATCCCCAAGTCTGTGACTTTAGACATACATCCATACATCCATGCACATGTTCATATTATATACTCTCATTATAAATTGCTAAATTAATTGAAACTATATTGTAATACTATGATATGCATGAAATCCTTGAGGGAAATTCCCACTGAGTTATCACTCACCCTATTGTGCGGTTGCACCAAATAGATGTAGGTCTAATGATGGAAGAAGAACGTCCATTTGGGATTCCAGGGGTGACTTAAGAGGGGTTTGATGAGGAAGAATATTATGCTAGCGTAGTTGAGCCATTGGAGCTCAACTAGCATAGTTGAGTCGTTACCATGAGGACCCAATTTTGGATGAACGCAAAACTAATTTAACTTAACAGTTACCCTCATTCTAACCTAAAATCAAACGTTGGATCATCAAAACCCACCATTCATTAGATTAACCACCTTCTGTAAGGAATCTTAGATACTTAGTAAACAATATAGTCATCGGACTTTGGAGTAACCTGTGTAAGTGTATCCATATTTCCTAAGAACGTTTAAGGACATTGAAAACAAAGTATGGACATGATCCGATCATTGGATCGTCAAGCATCACTAGATGGGATGCCAAACCACCAAATGAGGTCCACTTGGATTGTGGGTATGCCTCATAGTCAGATTGGTGGCCCATGTTATGCTGTTAGAGCTGATGGATGAGCTAGATTTCACGTAGATATCTTGGTGGACCACTAATAATCTGTGTGGAAGTGATCCAACCATTCAAACTCATGATTGCCCATTCAAGTGAGATGAAGGGACAACTAATTGTGGAAAAGACCATTTAAATTGCCTTAAATTGAATTATGAACCATTACGCATGTCGACAATCAGATTTGGAAAGAATCTGACCATCAGGTTAACAAAAGCTCATAATTAGAATCTAAGATTCTGAGAGGCAGCCCACCTGAGCCGTGAGTTTGTCTCATCCTTTGGGCTAGGCCTTATTTTAGGCTGACAAAACAGATAAATGGAGCGGATTGGATCACAAACCATTGTGGACCCCACTTTTGTGTGGTGTGTGTTCATCATGTGTGTATAGCCGCTGAGCACTAGACCGAGAGCTCAGTCAAACTGTACTAACCTGACGTTTCCAAAGGAGGAATGATCTTTACCTCCTTTCCCTCCCACGCTATTTAAAACAGGCTATCACCATGCGTTCGTCGGTGTCCCACAATCAGGATCCAAAGGGTCGATCTGAATCGTCCATCTTGAAGAACAGGAGATTCAGACTGAAACATTGGAATTTCACATGTTTCCTCCCACGTGAAACTACATAATCATAAGTGCAACAGCGCCGTGTGCAACCATTCTTTTAGAAAACATAAAGAATCATTTTCTTCTTGCCTTTGTAGGTTGGCGATCCACATGAAGCCTCTTCATGTGATCCTAGCCCTTAACCTCAACAAATCCTAGCCCTTCAAAGTAGGGCTTCCTCAACTATTGCTTGTGCTTTAACCTGCCACCGCTATTGAAGCTAAATCATTGAAATATGTTAATAGTCATCCGTTTGGAGGGTCCCATAGTGTTTAGAGGCCTAATCCAAACCATCCAGACGCCTTGGAATGGAGGATGACCCTCTCGATCAGAAACTTCCATGATCGAGGGCGTCATCTTCTCCGTCGATTGGGTATACCCATCGTCCTCTAATGGGCCCCATTTACAGATCGGAGATGTTCATCTGAAGGGCCACTTCAATAGATGATCATCCCCAAGGTTACATGTCATCCATGCATTCAAAATAGCCCCTGCCTAGCCAATCTTTTCTAACCCATTTGAAAATGAAATTGATTAATGACTTAACTAACTACTTGATTAGTTACTTCAAGCTCTCTAAAATAAGATTAACGTAGCTTATAAAACCCACCCCTTTAGGGCAGCCAAACGAAGAAAAAAAAAATAAAGAAATAAAAAATGAGAGGGAGAGATAAGCTGCAACCGCACTATAGCAACTCGGTTCGAGTCCAGGCCTTGCTTGAACGCGAAGAAGGCTTAAAGAAGGAGAGGGAGAAAACAAGAAGAGGAGAAGAAAGAACTCGTAAAAGAGTGAGAGAGGGAGAGTGTGTGTGGGCCGTGAACTAACTCCCTGTGAGTCAGCTTTGTGGGATTGGTTTGGGTTTGGTCCAGACCCATTGTTGGATGTTCCAGCAAGGAGAAAAGGAGAAAGACAGTGAGATAGAAGGTGTTGTTGTGGGTGCGTTGACCTGGACCAACTTAGTAATAGAGTTTAGACTAAGTCTGGCTCAATCTGAGTTGATGGGTGTTTTCTGAACGAGTTGGGTTGTTGTTCAACTGACCCACTTGTTGTTGCTACTGAGCCTAGTTCAAGCTTGAGGAGTTGTTGGACGTTCCAGCAATAGGGGTTGCAGGAAGAAGAAGGAGAAACGAGGGAGAAAGAGAGAGATATGGAGATGTTACTGTTGCCGACTCAATAGTGAGTTCCCACCCAACTGAGTTGCTGAAACCGAGTCAAGTTGAGTTTGGGCTTAGTCCAGACATTGCTGGACATTCTAGCAAAAATAAAAGAAAAGTATAAGAAAATAAAGAAAAAAAATGAGAATAGGAGAGAGAGAGATAGTGTAACGCCCTGTGTTTTCAGGACCCGAGTATATAACCCGTTTACTAAAATCCTGAGTGTTAGCTTATAAAATCCATTGCAAATTTGAACCGTTTATCATTAATCAGAGTTAACATCAACGAAGCTAGAATAAACCATGCATTGAATAAGAACATTTCAACCATAATGAAATTTCAAATGTAGCACCCATATAGGACTTATACAATCACAAATAACCAAGTTCATTAAACACAAGCATGAATCTATCAACTAGTGGTGAAGCTTAATATGGGCCGCATGGACCTGTTTAGCTCCTTGGCTACCCGATTTGCTCTAGCAACCTAGTGAACAACATCGGCTCACCCTACACCTGCATCAACTATTATGATTTGATAACGTTAATGGCTATCACAGTGAGGAGCACCCTCTAAGATTGCACACTCATCATTCATAATCTAATACAGCTCACAAGTCATGAAAATGGATATATTAAATAGGAAAATTCATAATCATGATCATGCACTCAAAAATCAAGCCAGCCAACAGAATCTCATCATAAACAAGCATAGTTGCAATCACAATATAAGGATATATGTTCAGGTAATCAAATAATCAACCATACAACTTTCTATTACACCCGAAAATCACATTGTCCGTGAACATTGCAAGATGGCTAGGAAATCGCTAAACAAATACCCGCTCCACCCAAAAATCATGGTACAAGTGAAATCCATAAGGTGAATAGAAAATCAACCTTTAAACCTCTACTTCACTCAGGAATTATATCGTATGTGAACACCGAAAGATGGCTAGGAAATTTCTACGCGAACACCCGCTCCACCCGAAAATCATGGTATGACTGAACACCGCAAGATGAAGAGAGAACAACATACTAACGTCTACTTCACCCAAAAATTATATCGTACGTGAACACCGCAAGATGGCTAGGAAATCGCTAAGCGAACACCTGCTCTATCTGAAAATCATGGTACAACTGAACACCGCAAGATGAAGAGACAACAACATAACTCTAGACCATCCAAAAATTATATCATACGTGAACACCTCAAGATGGCTAGGAAATCTCTAAGCGAACACCCGCTCCACCCAAAAATCATGGTACGACTGAATACCACAAGATGGCTAGAAAACCAACAAGATATGTGAATATAACCATCAAGATATAAAAAAAAGGCACCAACGACCCATCAAAGCCATGAAGGACTAATAAACGATCCAAGCTACGTAGGGTAAATATGAATCACAATATGGAGTCCACAATAAGTCTCATTCTATCCATTAAATGATCATAAGTAGTAACATCTAATCAACCCGCAGGTTATACAAATGGAAATAGCATGTGAGCATCGAATCATTTATACTTGCTAAATTTAAAGAGACATGTCCATTATATGAATCAATTCCACAACAGATTAACATATTCATATAATAAGGTAAGTAACTCAATAAGAGATATCAGTGTACCATCCATATCTAGATTGATGAATTTAAGTGAGAAGCTCAAAGGGTGAGTCCTCACCTGTGGGGGTTGTATTACCGCTCTTGATCCAAGTTCCTGTGAGTACTTTGCCCAAAATCACACAAGAAATCTCCTAAAGTCACAGTTTGTATTAGTCGAGTGTTCCCAAGGCTTTAACTAACTAGCTCTTTGAAGTTGTGTGGGTTTGAAAGATCCCATGGATGAGGCCATTTGGGCTAGCATTAGAGTGACCAGGCCCACCAGATTTTTGGTCCAACAAGGGCCCAAATTGGAGCTCCAAAATTACCCCTAACTAAGGGCTGAAATGGCCCTTCGTTTTGGCCCAGAAATAAGGTCCAATACAAGCGCAAAATGGGGCCAGCTAAAGGATGCTTCTAGCTAGATTGAAAGCCGCCTAAAGGCCCTTTTTTCTGCATTTTCCCAATCCGTCTAAGAGGTGTTGTAACTCAAATGCCGCCCAACAGGAAGCCTAATTTTTGTTCAAATCCAGGCCCAGTCGAGGCCTAATTTTGGTCTAGTTGTATGGCCCATCTGAGGCCAATCTTTCAGTTTGATTCAAGGCCCAATTGAGGCCCATGTTTAGCTCGGATCAAGGCCTGCTGGTGGGAAGTTTATAACCCAAATCATGGCCTAATAAAGGCCTGATTTCGAACCTATTTGTGGCCCACAATTCAGATGCAGGGGGTGGATAGAAAGCACATCAAAGGTGGGTCCCACAGGAACTTGTTGACATCATACACAGCCACTTATAGCTGATGTGAGATACACCAACCAGTCTGCTTCCCACTGTCCAAATCCTTGATGGTGAGGATACAACACATAGCTCATGATCAGACCTACAAATTTTCTGATGTCTAGGGGGTAGTCGCTACTGCTGCGTGGGGCCTGCATCAGATGGGAAATTTGGATATAACCCATGCCTGACGATGGGGCCCATAGAACCTGCAGATGTCAATACAGCTGCTGGACAGCTGCATGGGACCCACATCAGGTGGGCGGCACGGACAACAAATACACCAGGGGTGTGTCCCACTGTTGATGATGGTGTTTGGCCATTACCTATTTATGGATCCGGAAGAAACGGAAGGAGAAGCGGAAGGAGAAGCTCTCACTCTCTCCTGATTCTTCCCTAGACCTTCCTCAACCAGATTTGAAGCCAACTCGAACTGTCTTAAGGAAGTTTGAATGAGGAAGAAGCTTCAGGCGTCAATGGCAAAATGGGATTCGATGAGTTACCCTTCGATCCATCGCAGTTGGAAGTTTCGGTTTAGCTCCAGGGAGCTAATGGGTGTGGGTTTTTAGAGGTCGTGCGAAGTTAACTTGGTGGGTTCAAATGAAGAAGAAGATGGCTATTTTTTGAGCTGCCGTAAGACATAGGAGCGAGACCCATGGTAACGACCTCCTCACCCTTTTATCCACTTAACCTAAGGGCCTGTTTGGATGCCTATAAGTTGGGTAAGTGGGAAGTGACTTACAGGGAAGTCACTTACAGGTGGTGTTTTGGGGAGAAAAATCATCGGTAAGTAACTTACAAGCTATAAGTCACTTACAGGAAAATCTACCAAAAAACTGTAAGGAGATAAGGGTGGGATGTCACTTCCTTGTGTAAGACCCGTATCCTGCACCGTACTATTCCGTATGCTTCTGCGGTCATCCTGGTTGAATTTCGGTGACCTGCGATCCGTAATTGACAGTTGCACGCAACCCTAAGTCATATCCCGTATCCCAGAGTTAGTTTAACACAAGACTTGTACCAATGCGACCGTGCCGTCGTCGCGGTTCCAACGCCGCATATTATGCGCCGAGGCGATACCCAGGCCAGGAGATGTGAGCCCGCATTCAGTTCGAGGAAAATGTTACGCGTTGTAAAATCTAAGAGAATCCATCACATCAATCCCATCAATCAAGTACACATCACTCACCCATCCCCAAGTACAACTACCCATCCCCAAAAGTCAACGTTTCCATCACCTCACCCATCTCTCTCCCCATCACTCCATCACTCACATCACCTCTCTCTCATCTCTCTCTCTCTCTCATTCTCTCTCAAGCTCCATGAGAGCAACCCACGTCCAAGATATCTCCAAGAGAGGAGAGCTTGGTGTGGCCCACCTCCCTATCTTCAATCTCCACCGTCCAATTGTCATCATCCTCCATCAAAGTGGTACCCGAGGAGCTTAGCTTGCCATTGATCCGAGAAGAAGCAAGAAAGGTGGGTGAATCTTCACTATTTGTGGGTGATTTTATTATTTGATTTTGTGATTTGTGGACCCACTTATGGTGGGACCCATCTTGATGTATGTGATTGTAAGCTAGATGGGTCCATAGTGGCGGGGTCCCTCCTATTTCCACCGACCTCTCCCTCTCTCTTCCTATTTAGTGGACCCCACTATGATGCACGTATTTGACCTCCACCATCCATCCATTTTGTTGTCCAAGTGGTGGGACACACCATGACGTGTGTGTTGTATCTATGCAGCCGTCCATCACCATGGAGCCCACCTTCATATGTGTTTCATCCATCCGTCCAGCTGGGACGGTGGAGCCTGGATGAAGGGAATCATAAATATCAGCTTTACATGGAGCTGGTGGGTCCCACACATGTGAACCCACCTCAATGTATAGATCTTTTTTTTTGCTGCTGACCGTCCATCCGCTGATGTTGGCGCCAGCAAGGTAGTCTTCAGGTATGTGTTATATCCATACCATCCATCCATTTTTGTCTGGTGCGTGTGTGCATATATTCTATATCAACGTCGTCCATCCAGTTCTGCATCGGGACGTGGGACCACCGCTATGCGTGTGTGCTATCCAGCACCATCCAGCTTGCTGGACGGTGGGCTGGACGTTGGAGATTTTAAAAAATAAAATATAAAATATAATCATATTATTAAATAATATATTATATTATATACATTCATCATATTTATTTATATATTAATATACTTAGGATATGGTGGGCCCCACGTGGGACCCACCTTCTTGGAAGGATTGGCTAGTGTATGCTATATGGCTGAGGTGTTTAAGTCAGCAAGTTCTGTGGGCCCCACGCGGGACCCACTGTGATATATGTCTTTTACCCATGCTGCCAGCGTGGGCCCCACATGTGGACACGTTTGGCATCCTCACCAACCGGTACCACATTGATGCGCCGAGTGGTCTAGACGGTGGGACCACCTTTAATGTACATGATGTATACTCACCATCCAGATGTTTTTGGACAGTGGGGATTCACCAGATGTACGTGCTGGCAGCAAGTGGCCCACCATAATGTAAGTGTTTTACCTACACAGCCCACCCATGCGGCTTACCTTGGTGTATGTATTTTGAATCTACGACCGTTCATCTGTTCCATCTAGCCGTCCATTGGGACGTTTTGCTGGGTGGGGCCCTCGTTGATGTATGTATTATAAATCCAGCCACCCATCCACCTGAATTTTGGGCAGGTAGGGCCCACCTTGAGCTATGTGATGTATTCACACCGTCCACCAGGCTGGATGTGGGCCTACCCTACTGTACGTATTTTATCTAGGTGGTTTATCCCTGGATGTGGACCCCACCATATGATGTATATGTTGTAATTCCACACGTCCAGCAGCTGGACGTGTGGGGACCACTAAATGAACGGCGGGATCCACCTTGTCGCATGCGTGTATTATGCAGCCACGCCGTCCATATGTTTGATGGTACGTGTGGAGGTGGACCACCTGATAATGTATTGTAAATCCATGCCCGCCCCATCCTAGCCGTCTAGATCATGGGCCAGCCACGACATATGCATTTTAATTCCACACCGTTCATCCAACTGACGTGAGACACCACCTCACATATGTGTTGTACACACGTGTGACAGTGAGACCAATGTGAAGTCCTTTTCAACACACTGTCAGCATGTGTGACGGTGGGATGGCCCACCATGTGGGACCCACCTTTAGTATATATACTTTGATATGCACCATCCATCTGGACGGTGCCTGGTTGGCACGTTGTTGCGTGTGTGGCCATGGGTGGGGATCTCACCCTAATGTATGTTTTTTAAAAAAATCTAAACCGTCCTTCTGATGGGGTGTGCACCCCCACGTGTGTGTTCCATTGATGAGGTCCACACCGTCCATACCATGGACGGTGGGTCCCATGCAACCCTCTCATTAGCTGATATATTGATATCAGCAAGTTCTGTGGGTCCCATCTGAACCTTGTACACCGCAGTGATGTATTTATTTTATCCACACCGTCCAGACCATCTGGACAGTGCTGGACAATACTTGGAAGGTGCTGTGGTCCACACCATTGATGTGGTTATTCCATATCCACTTTGTCTATCAGGTGGACCACGCTGCAAACCAGTGGAGATTGAACGCCCACCGTTGAAATGCTTTTAAGGACCATAGCAGCTTTGGATCAAATGATATTTGTTTTTCCTCTTAACTAGGTCTTGTGACCGTATGAACAGGTTGGATGGAAATAACATTATGGTGGGCCCTACCTTGATGTATTTATTTCATACCCACACCGGCCAAGGGTGGACAGTGTTGTGGTACCCACCTTGATATATGTGATTTACATCCACACCGTCAGTTTGGGCTAGCAGAGTAGGGGGCACCATAATGTATCTGTTTTATCCCCCGCCAGCCGAACCACCTTGTGATGTATCATGTATTCACACCATCCGTTCACTTGGCCCCCATGTGATGTACGTGTTTAATGTTATCTGTTCATCTAGTGGGGCCATTTGGAATGTGCAATGCCCGCCCATGATATATATATGCGGCCCACCTTGACGTATCTATGGCCCATCCAAGAGGCCCACCTTGATGTATTGGTGGCCCATTCGTTAAGGCCCACCTTGATGCAATTTTGGCCCATACGATTAGGCCTATGGGATGTATTTGAGGCTCAGGGGCAAGGCCCACCTGTTGTGTATATAAGGCCCGTGCGCGTGGCCCATTTGATGTATTCGAGACCTAGATACATGGACCATTTGATGCATACGAGACTCACGTGTAGGGTCCACCTATTGTGTATTCAAGGCCTATGGGTTGTGGCCCATTGTGATGTATTTGAGGCCCGTGGATGAGGCTCGATGTGATGTATATGTAGCCGTTACGTTGCGTATGAATCCCTTATGTGGGCCACTCCTTGGGAGCAATGTTGGTTAGATGTCCACATTGTGACCTTTCCTTAGGCCTTGTTAGGCCCATTCTCATCATTCCCTTAGTGGGTTAACCTAAATAAGTGGGCCCCATTCGTTGTAGATGGATGGCTTCATGTTATCGGATTTGATATAACCACGACCAAGTGTCAATCTTTGTACTATGGTTGATCGGCTGATCATCTCATTTATGGGACCCGCTTTATTTATCTGCTGATTATCGACACCGATTATCGAGGCTGACGCTGATTATTGACCCTGAGTATCGGTGCCGATTATCGATACTGATTATCGGTGTCAATTGTCGTGGTCGTTTGTCAATTAGCGATCGAGGCCCTTTATCATAATCGATTGCCGATTCCAATTGATGCGACTGATTTACCAATTTCGATTATTGACCGATACCGATTGTCGAGACCTATATGATGTACATGGCCTATGGGCAAGGCCCATTGTGATATGTAGTACACCCATGAGCAGGGTCCACCGGTGGTGTATAGGTGGCCTTTGAGTAAGGCCCATTGGGTTGTATATTAGGCCTTTGTATGAGGTTATGGGCCCATTATATGTTTGGCTCTATGTGGTCATTCCTTGGGGATAATGTTGGTTAAATGTCCACGTTGTCGAGGCCGATTGTTGATGCCGGTTATTGATACTGATTATGAGTATGTGACAGCATAGCATCATAATACATGCCCATACTCATCATTTGCATGTTTGTTATGAGATGTGATTGACCATTGCATATGTCATGGGGCAGGTTATTCATGGGGCTCCCTGATAGGTAGAGTTACCCCATATGAGAGCATGGCATGTGCAAGATTGATGCATGACTGGATTGCATGACTCATACAACTTGCATAATATTGTGTCGTACTGTACGCCCAAGCGACATCAGGGTCGTAGCCTCCACGGGCATTTCGTGGATGGCCAGATGGGATACCGAAAATCTGTTCTACATGGGGTGCTATAGATATCCTTGGGTGAAAGTCCCAGAACCCTCTTGGTTCCAGAGGTTACTCCAACGTCTAGACCGAGTGGGTAGATGAGCGCCGAGTACCGATTACCAGATGGCTGTGCTTTCCACTGTGTCGTGGTCCGTTGGAAGGGGGTGCGGCCTTGCCTGCCCCAGAGGAGGGGGCAATGTTAGGCTGAGTCTGACCAGCTTGAGGAATGGGTCCGCTATTGACGAGTCGGGCCCGATATTGGCAGGCGGATAGTGAGGTCTCTTCCACTCACCTTATTGCGCGCAATGGGGCGACAATCTGGTTTGGAGTGTAATAGACCCCGGTGATTTTTCAAAGAGGAACCATACTGATATGTGGACTTATCGAGTAGGAGTTGCATGCTCATTCATTCATTCATTCATTTACTATCCACTCAGGCTGATGGTGCTCAACTAATTGTTATGTACCTTCGTTATGACAAGGATTTCGGTTGGACGCATGACCAACCTGAGATCAGGAGTTTACCACGTTGATTCTGACTATCCAAATTTAGGTATGGAACTAGTTTGGATAGAAGTCCATTGTGGCAGACCCCGTAGCCTGCGATATTACGTACTATCATCCCGACTTCACACTCCAAGCATGGTCATTTCATTCGCATTGCATATTATATTACATCCGCAGACATATGACATTTTGGGTTTCTATGTTTCTGCACTTATATGGCCTAGATAGACTTAGCAGGATTTGTATATTGCATTGCATCCTCGGCATCTAATATTTAGATCTTATGATTCTTTATTGCATAACTGTTCTATATTGCGTATCCTGATATTTATTGACTTATGGACTTGTCAGTATTTCTTCTTATTCTGATGATGTATGAATTTTGAATTACCAATATTTTTTGATATTGTATGATTATGACATTGTATTGAATACTTGACACTTACCTTATGCACACACTTACACCACCCTCTAAGCTTTCTATAAGCTTATGCACGATAGATGTGTGCAGGTGATGTTAGGCTACAACAGTGTTGAGCTTGGAGCGTGTGGTGGTCTTCTGGAGCTTGATTCTCTATTTATGTATTTTTCTTTCCGTATTGTATTCAAATGATTATATTAGTGGATATATGATGATGATGTCACCGTTGTGAATTGGGAAATCTTATGGTTATGCTTATTACTAGTTAAATGTACATTTCAAAAAAAAAACCTCCTTGTAGGATCCCAGGATCGGAATCTGACATATGAATGCTAGGAGCCGAGAATCGGGTACTACGGAGGCTATCGGCAGCGGATTCGGCGATCGGGATTCCTATGAATCCGATTTTCGGGTTTGGGGCGTGACACGTTGTAAGTGACTTACAGGCTCAACAGTCAGATTTTTAAAAAGAGGGGAAGAGGGAGAAACGCACCAACCCACCAAATCTCTCTCCGTCTCTGTAATCTCTCGCTGCAGTTACCGCCTTCCATCACTTCTCCTCCTAAAACGATAGGGTTTCATCTACCCTTTTTTTCTCCTTTGAAAATGGGAGTAGTTTGACCTTTCTTTATAAGGTATGCTGGCGTCCAAACAGTCACTTATATCCTGTAGATCATTTATCCGGTTGGTCTCATTATCTGTGGCCTGTGGTTGGTGATCCTGTGATGTACTCGCAATGTTGCTGAATCTCTTAGATTGCACAGTTGAAATGCAAGTAATTTAATGATCTACATCAGTGTTGGTGAATCTCTTAGATCCTGAGCATCAAACTCCTCATTAGAGAATGTGAAAAACTTTGATGATAAGAGTGGGATTGATGATATGCTGGCCCTTGGAAATTACATCAGATTGCACAGTTGGAATGCAAGTAATTTAATTATTAGATTTTCTATTAATGTTTTTAAGTTTATTGTTAATGCTTAAATTGAGTTATTACTCCATATTATAGATATTTTGAATTCGTGGGCTCACTTTTATAGCCCACGTGATGATTGGTTTAGCTTAATAATTATCTCAAATATTCATCTTGATGGGCTTAACAAAATAACATATTTGATCCCAGGTTTTTTTTATATATGATTATAACATTTTAGAATGATTCTGCAATCTAAGCTTTGCTCGTTGTGAATATACAACTTTCTACCTGTAAGTAACTTACAGGTTATCCAAACAGAAAAACTTACCTGTAAGTGACTTACAACTTACATCCAAACAGGTTACCTGTAAGTAACTTTCACCTGTAAGTGACTTACAGGTAAGTTACTTACAACTTAAAAGAACTTTCAGGCATCTAAACAGGCCCTAACATCCCAAAACCGTTGGATTGAAAACAAACGGTCAGGAAGTGGTTTGGTAGAAACCACGTTCTATTACCGCCGAATTTACAAAACTGACTGTGGTTTTGTCTGCTAAGACGGGACGGATGGGATTTCATCAAATGGACGTTCGAGATAAGAGGGATTCTCCTCACTCGGATCGGCGAGCTGGCATGTGCAAAGAGAAACGAAATTTTTTCCATTTTTGGAAAGAGAAGAAGCAAAACTTGCCTTCGTGCGCTAGTATTTGTGGTCATATGATTGCGATCCATGGGGTGAAATAAACATGGTTTCGGTCAGACCCCTACTGCGCACCAGATGGATATCAGATCACTCACATAAGTGATCATGGTGGGCCATACCCGAGCCAAACGGACATCGTCTATTTTTTAAAAAATACCTGTAGCAATAAAACTGAAAGAAATGAGGAGAGACCCTCCTATTTCGAAAACTGTCGGGTCAGATAGACTTGATCAGGTCTCTGGATCCAGTGCACAGCGAGTGTGCACTTTCTGTGCACACGCATCAAGTGAAGTGGGGTCCACCATGAGGATTTCAATTAATCCACTTCATTCAACTATTTTATCTCCATATTAGTGTCTAGTCCAAAGAACGAGGCAGACCCACGACTTAGGTGGGCCATATGATCTGAATTATGGCCATTGAATGTTAGTTATCATTGGTTCAAGGTGGAATATGGCCCACACACGTGATCAGAACTGTCTATCTAGATAGTGGGCCACCCAGGGCCACTATATATTTTAGATCATAAAATAAAAATATATTTACATATTTATTTAGTATAATACATTAATAATTATAGATGAGTACTTGTTTAAAATCATGAACATTTATAATGTATATTTCTGTGATTATATATGCATATTTAGTATAATAAAACTACTATCAAGTGATATATATTATATGCACAATATAATAAGATAATATATAGTTAAAATTTATAAAATGCAAAAGTTTAATTAGTATACATCAGTTGCATAATAATATGTTGGTATACAATTCATTTTATATATGGTTTAAATAAAATAAATAATATATGTAATTTGAATAATTTAAGTAACATATGTACTATTACAAATAATTATAAAATTATTATTATTATTATTGTTATTATTATTATATATATAATTATATGCCATTTAAAATGAATTATTTAGTCTTCCTGGTAACACCCGAGTACTAAAAAGTACGGGGTGTTACAATCTACCCCCCTTAAAGAGAATTTCGCCCTCAAAATTCAATATTCCTACCTTAAATGGGAGCAACAATGTCTCTATGCATTTACTAGTTTTCCACTACTTGTATTTATATGCGCAAGCATTCACGTTCAACCGTTAGGACTGGGGTTGTTACAGATAGGGTGGTCGTTGCACCTACAAGCCGACTTAGTTGAGTTGTTGGGCATGAGCGTAGATTCCAATAGGGTGAGAGAAGGAACATTCGAGGCTCAATTGAGTCAAATCAGTTGATTTTAGCTAAGTTCGCAGGTAACACCCCATATTTTTATCATGGGGTGTTACTAACCATTAATGATTGGATTGGGATCAATCTAACTGCTGGATTGATCTAAATCCTCAATTAGGACATTATTCACTTGCATGGCCCACCTAAGCATTAGAATTGCTTGAGCAATGGTCATATGTCCTAATAGGACAAATAGAATCACTTGAGCGGTGTAGATTACACCATGAATCACTGTGGACCCCACCATCGGCAGTGTGTATGCACAACATGGGTGCAACTGTATTGTACTGAACCAAGAGTTGGGTCAAACCAGCTTTGACCCGACGATTTGCTAAGATAAGAGAGTTTTTTGTCTTTCTTCAGTTTTACCGCCAAGCGGGCATTTTAAACAGATACCTCTGTGTTTTATTGATCTATGGCCCACCATCTTCGATCTTCTTGACAATCTGAACCGTCCATCATGTTGAGATAGTGGTTCCAACCAAAATGATAACCATTTATGACTGAGTATCCCCACATGTTCACACAAACTAAATTGAAAACAGAAATCTATTTCTAGATGTCAAGCTGACAATCTGTGTGGGGGTTCTCCATGCCATCACAACCCTTCAATGAGAAAATCCTAGCCCTCAATTCTATCTCACTCGAATCACGAGTTCTCTTGCAAGCAAAAACTGTTATGGGAGGAATCTTTCTGTTTTTGACGGTTTTGAATCTGTTATGAGCAAACTAAAAAGGGCGAGCTCTCAGTCCTAGAGGGGGGGTGTGGTGAATAGGATTATGCCGAATAAAAATAATTGCGGAATATAAATGAAGATAGATGAATCAAATAACAATCTCAATTGCAATAGTATTGAAAAGTTTATTCAAACTTTGTTCAAAGGACAACCTTACACCAAAAACTAAAGTTTATGGTAGGACGACCTGATTTCTTGAACTCGGTAAGGATAAAAAATTCAAACTAAAACAAGAGGCAAAATAATGAAATCTAGCTATTACAACATTCACCACATGTACATGAAATAGATACAATCATTCACCACTCATACATCACATACATCAACTACAAAACACCAGAAATTATAGTGGTTCGGTGTGTACACCAATTGTTCTCAAACAGCCACACCTACTCCACTCCCAATAATCATAACCCGCGTGATATTGGCTTTCACTATGAAAGAAGGTTTTCTAAGATTCACATTAAAACTTATACAATTGCATTTTCAATGGGCTATCACAATTAAAAACCCCGCAATGAGATTTTCTAGCTATCTCAGTCAAAATCACAATAGACAAATTTTTCCAATCTCAAAAACAAAAAGCAATTTAAACAAATACTTATCCGAAGATTCTGCTTGATGTAGCTTGGTAGAACCACTTCTTTTGAAGATGAAGATGTCCAATGTTCAATCACATAAAGAGAAGGGTTCTAGGTCTAAATGAATTTTAAATTAATTTAGCCTTGGGCTACTTTGATTTAATTCCTTAGATCTTAAAAGGGGTAGAGAAGAACACCCTTTTATAAAATCAGATTGAAGCAAAGAGAGATTAAGAAATTAGAAATCAAAAAGCTATAAAAATAATCTTAATTTACTGGACAATAACTTAACAATCACGGGGGCTTTTCTCTCAAAGTGGAGGCTTGATTTGGGTTTTTTATCAACGAAAAAAGTTAAGAAAAGTCTTCTATTTATAAGCTAAAAAAAAGTTCCTTCGACTGGTCTAAGATTCAACCAAATTTTAAAAATTCTAGCACAATTGGATAAAATCATCCCTCGACTGGTTGAGCGGGGCCAAAATAGCTTGCTGGAGTTCGAGTTGAGCCCTTCTCGACTGGTCGAGCCAGTGTCCACGACTGGTCGAGTAGGGTGCTCGACCGATCGTGACCCTACCAGAAAAATATAAAATTTTGTAACAAATCCTGGACTGGTCGAGCCAAAACTTGGACTGGTCAAATATATGCTAGGACTAGTCGAAATAGAGCCTGTAACAAACACAATAACCCATACTAAATGTGTAATATGAATGACCTAAACCTAATGTCTTTCTAGGGTCATTTATACCTAAAATATTGAACATTGAACTTGTAGCTTTAGTTGCTTCGATTGATCTTCAACTTGATTTACTTGAAGCTTGATCTTGTACACTTGAAGCTTTAACTTGATCTTGACCATGTAGTGCACTTGGACTTGAACTAGCACATAAACTTAAAGTAGCACTTGAACTTGGTCTTGGTCTTGAACTTGAACATGCACTTTAACTTAAACTTTGAAATAGAACTTTCACTTGAACTAGAAGTAGCACTTGAAGTTGATCTTGAATAAAGTAGAACAATCTTCATGACTTGAGCTTTGTAGCACATTTTCTTATGAAGGTGAACTTTTCATCTTTGAACAAGCCCATCATTCTAAAGTGGTTAGTCACTACAAAATTTGACAACATAGGGTGTTTGATATACAACATAGCACTTACAATCTCCCCCTCTGTCAAATTTGTGACAAAACCAACTTAGAAGATTATAATACAAACTTCACAAAATCCACAAGTTCACAAACTTCATAATATAATACTCTTTCAAATAAAAACTCCCCCTCAGTCTACTCTACCTCAAACTGAGCATGGTGAATTGTAGAGTACCTGTATTAGCAAATACAAATATCCAAAAAAAAAAAAAAAAAACACCACTCCACTCTACACCATACAATCAATGAACATAACCACAAAGCTCTCCCTCCTTTTGTCACTAATTGACAAAGGAAGATATAAATATAGAGATCGAATGTAAATGTGAATATGATAACAGAAGAGAATAACAGGAAAAAAAAAAAGAGTTAGCATATAGAACATACCAGAGTGTCATCATCATCAAGTCATACACAACTAGTGAAAAAGTGATAGATGAAGTTAAATTTATACATGCCCAAACACCAAGAAATAAAAATAATCTGATCTAGATGAGGAATGAGGTGGAATGGATGGATCAATCTAATGGAGTCCCTTAGTTATGCGACTAAAGTACTTACACATGTATTTCATAGATGATTTGTGGCTCTCATGCAGACTGTCCCGAAAAAATTTCAGTTCATCCACCTTCTCCTCCAAAGCAAGAAGGTGCTCATCAAACTAAGGTGGATGAAAATCAAGGTTAGCCTCAACATCATTTGATTCTAGTTCATTAAAAATATCATCCATCATTGTGTCTGTTGGCAAGACATCTTCTTCTTCAACTTCCTCTGCTTCCTCATCTCTTTGGCCAGGATTGAGCTTTCAGGTTCATCTTGTTAATATTAGAATTGTTGAAAGGAAGAACCGCAATAGGAGCTTCACCAGGTGGCATGACCACATTACAATGTAAAGCAAAATTGGTCATTAAGTAGGCAAATGGAATATATCCGTGGCCTGGATGAAGATGAAATTGAATAATAATATAGAAAATTAATGACGGAAGGCAAATAGGAATACCTGACACAACTAAATGTAGAATGCGAACCATGAAAGACGTCAAATCAGCTTTGTTGCAAAAATGGGGATAAACATTCATAATGAAGATTTGATGAAGTACCCTATGTTTGGGCAACATCTGATTAGCCCGAAGCACATTCTCCGCAATCCATTCAGAGTCCATGCAACATAATTTATGGGTTAGCAATTGACGTTCCAATTCAGTCATTTTTTCAGCTAAGGTTTGAAATTACAGTGATGACCACTTTAATTGAAGTGGGAATATGCCAAGATGTCCTGGAGGGGGGTGAATAGGCCTTTTTAAAATTTTATGATGATTTAAAACCTATCAACCCTATCCTGAACTAATATACAAATAACATGATTTCTTCAATGTAAAACTAATGGCTTCCAAACCAAATAGAGGATCCAATCATAAGACTATTCAAAACATAAACAAGATGTAGAACTTAGTTCATGATAGATGTAATTGTGTGTGAGATGTGATTTTAATTAGTTCTAGTTAATCATGTAAACATGTATTATGAGAACATTCATAGAAATAACACAAGTTGTAAATGTAAATAGAAATCCCAAACACAATCATTTTTATAGTGGTTCGACTAAATGTCTACTCCACTTCCGGCAGACGCACTCAACCTATGAGTATACCCGATCTCACTAACAGAGGTTTCAAATCAGGTTCACCTCAAACCACTCAACCTACACAAGGTTGACTCTAGGACCTACAGAAGGTACCTAGCATGTCTCCATGAGACACAAGTTTATGCCCCACACAGGAGTAAGGGTCAACACACAACACCCAGATTTTAGGCTACACAGGCCAAGGATCCATACAAGGAACCTGGAGTTTATGCCCTACACAAGAGCAAAGGTCAACATGAAGCACCTAAGTTTATGCCCTACACAAGAGCAAGGGTCAATACAACACCCAAGTTTATACCCTACATAAGAGAAAGGGTCAACACACAGCACCCAAGTTTATGTCCTACATAAGAGCAAGGGTCAACACACTACACCCAAGTTTATGCCCTACATAAGAGCAAGGGTCAACACACAGCACCCACATTTTAAATCACACAGGTGAAGGATATACATAAAGGACCTAAGTTTATGCTCTCCATAGGGCAAGGGTCAACACACAACACCCCCACGTACTCTCCTGTCAGAAGCCACCTCTGAGAACTTAAAAGGGGTGAGAAGCACCTGTGACCCAATCCTACATAAACGAATGATCAACAGGGTCTCTGGACTCTAATGACTTACAGATAAGTAGATGAGCCCCATTTAACACGTTAATGAAGATCTCCTCCTTTGATGATCAAGAATCTTCAGCTCCCTTGAACCGCAACACAAATGATGCTCTAATGTATAGCGATAGGTTGGATCAAGGTTAAGTTGGAATCCTACTCTAATAAATATTTTCTTATTTTAGAAAGGTAGAGATTCCAAGCCTTCAAGCATTCAAGTTATCCCCAGTTTAATGATTTGTCATTAAGATAGTAGCTGGATGATCCTTAAATGGGGAATTTCATCCATCAATCCACTCTATTAAATATCAATGATGAGAGTAGATTGAGGGATGAAATTCCATGAGAAAATGAGCTTGTGGTAGGTGATATACAATTACTCTCTCAAAGCTCTCTTTATTTTTCTCAATA
The DNA here is from genome assembly GCA_037074715.1 of Magnolia kwangsiensis. NCBI lineage: Eukaryota > Viridiplantae > Streptophyta > Magnoliopsida > Magnoliales > Magnoliaceae > Magnolia > Magnolia kwangsiensis. Next base: position 44,969,490 of record CM073573.1, read on the forward strand.
ACAACCAAAGGCAAGCTCTCATTAAATAGGCAAAAGGTTCCAACGGAAATAAAAAAATCATATTTTGATAAAGTTTTATATCATCAAGAGTATACTCTCGATAACATCGAATTGTTGCTCAATGACACGAACTCAATCTGTCAAACGCTTTCAAACCTTTTTGCCAACAGGTCGAGGATATCAAACTTGCTTCCATGTCATCCGATTTTGAACTCCGATTCCATCGACGCATGGTTTGATTCCTCAACATTTGAAAAATGTGAGAGTAATCTTACCTTTGAAACTTAACAGTTATTGATATGATCGAGCATCCCTTAATATCATCTGATTTTGAATTTCGATGATATCGAAAATAATGTCGATTCATCGATCTTTCCAGGGAATTTTCTTGTAAGTTTGTTGAACATTTTATGTCCTATTTCAATGACATCGACCTGATTTCAATATGATCGATATTTGAATATTGATATCATTGAGTGATCCTCGGTATTGAAAGAATTTACCTGAAAGCTTGCTGGTCAGATTTGTCTCCCAATCCGATATCATTGAAGGTCCGTTAATATCATCGAGGTTTGAATTTCGAGGATATCGAGGCTCTCTTTAAGATATCGAAAATCATATGATTTTCCTTAACTATATATTGGACACAAACTGATCAGATGTCGATTTTATCGAGCCGTCTCGATGAACTCGAGATTCGAAAGTCGATGATATCGAACATGCCATCGATTCATCGATAATTTAGTCCAGGATTCATTGTGGTTGCTGGACATTTGAAGTCCTCATTTCGGTAATATCGAGTGAGTTTCGATGACATCGATAATAGAGTTTGATTTCATCAAACCACTTATTGATAAATCGACAAAGGCAGAAAACTTAGAGATTTTCTTGATTTTGCAAAATAGTTTTCTTACCTTAAACCCGAAGTTGTTCTATCTATTTTTAAAGGTTTTATATACCTGATGTTTTGAGACATGGGATGTGAGTTTAAGTTTACCTTTTACGAGGTTAGGCACACATCCTGTTAAGGCAGACGCTTGAATGATCTTCCTATGGGGCCTACTTGACTCACCGACTCAACCCTCACACTAATTGACAAACCAGGGCATTTTCAATCTCCCCCTTTGTCAACTACGTGACAAAATACCTAAAACACACCTAGAACAAGATCCTAAATTGTGTGTACATGAACATTACACAATTTTACAAAGATACTATGGAGTTCACACACACTCTTGATTCAAGTAGCTGCTCCCCCTATATTCTTGCAACTCCTCCTCCTATTACCTGCATCACCATGCTCAAAAACATATACCAAGCAGTGTTCTCATGGTGGGATTTTGTTTTATCCCTTCTTTTCAGTCATTGACAAAGGTTAGCATATACCAATAATAGATCGCATGACTAAATTTGACAATAAAGAGACTGGGAGAAATAAGGTAATAGGAGAGCCATGTGGGGATCAACCAATTTCCATTTTATAACATATAAGCATATCTCAAAATGTAGAAGATAGATAGTAGAGAAATTAACATCCCATATTATAAACATAGATATGCATTTACATATAAAGCACTGAAATCAGCATTCCACATAATTAAACACTCGCTTCCATAGTCCATATGATAAACGGTAATCAGCTTAGCATTCTCCAGATAACATTCACTCCCATAGATATTACACATGAAGCCCAGAAAGATCATCATTAATTCAGAAGAGTAATTAAACTAATAGCCCAAGTGTTGTAGTGAATTAGTGTGTAAACCATCCAATAAAACAAAAATATCGTCCAACCTATTCATGGGCACATCTAATAAAAAAATATCTCCAACCATTCTCCCCATTCATGGGCATAAACAAAGAAAAAAATGTTTGCACAAAATGAGGAACTTCACATATACCGAGAGATACCAGTCAGGTTCGATGATCGTTGAAAGGTACTTTCTTGATATACGATTTTTCACATTCTAGACGACTTCGATGACATCGAGACTAGTTTGATGTCATCGAATATGTCAAAATTTTGAAAGTTTTTAAACTTTACTCTTCTTTTTGACATACACAATGGGCAGTGGATATTGCTAGGAAATATGCCTATTTTACACATGTATATTCAACCAAAGCCAAACAACTTCTATGTTCTCCTCTTTCAAAGAGAGAGAACTTTAGTTCTCAGATGTACCAATCTAGCTCATTTTACCTTCTATATTTCCAACCCAATCGGCATCGGAGTACCCAGCAATGATGGTAGATGTTTTAAATGGGTACCACAAACCGAAGGTGGTTGTTCCAACCACATACTTGATGATCCTTTTAACTATTGCTAGGTGTGATTCCTTTGGATCTTCCTGATATCGTGCACATGCACCAACGCTTCTGATTCTAAGAGTTCTTTGATGTCATCAAACTTTTCTAGATGTCATTGAGGAGTTATTCGATTCATTGTCTGACTCATCGAAGTGAAAAATATGGCATTGATCTGTGTACTTCAATAGACTCTCCGAGATGCATAGCATAAAATATTTCCTTTATAGTGTGTATACACAACATAATTTGTACAAAATATTATGAAACCTAAAATTATAAGCATTTTCTATGTTCATATTTAAAAAGATTTTTTAAGGTATAGAAACCTCAGATATATCATGAAACTCATAAAGGTGCATCATTTCATACATCCATCCAGGTCTAGATGCCACGACTTGGACTCGTTCTCTATGCTCAATTGATATTAGGCAGATGGATCAACCTTCCCGTTGCCTTTGACGACATAGCAGTGGTCACTAGTGTGAAGATCCTTCATAACTAATTTTCCTGATAGTTCCGATATCCTGCACTCTAGCTTGTTAAAAGTACCTCATGTTTGTTGTCACATATTTGAGGAATGCTTAGAATATTGTGTGTCAACCCTTCTACCCAAAGAGCATTCTCATTTTTTAGCATTTCTAATCCAACGATAGTCTCATGCCCTATTACATTAAAGATGCTTCCATCTCCAAAGGTGATCACCCCATCATCAAGATTTGAATAAATTGCGAGAAGGGATTTGTCACCCATTACGTATCTTGAGCAACCATTATCTAGGAACCCCTTAGCATTATTGCCTGTTTTTTAAAATGAGTGAGTCACTAGGTAATTTCTTTTGTTTTTCAATACCCATTTTGTGATAGTTTTTCTTGAAGACGCTGTTTTTACTTCACTATGGGTTTGTCTAGGCACATTTGGTAACTGAATCACATTTCCTTGTTTGATCAATTCCATTTGTTTTCTAATTCAGTTGGGCCACTTGATTCAATAGCTCCTCCATTCTCTTTGTCATTTTAGGTGGAGACGGATGTATCTTACCTCTTGCCATGTACCTTGGTGGACTCTTGACATTTTGCATTATTTTTCCAGTTGGTTTGTATTTACCAATAAGGTTTAAGCCAGAATTGAATTGAGTCCTTTCAATTGTAATGCATTCAAATTTGTAGTGGCTTGAGTCTCCATATAAATGATAGATAGAAGTAACTTTGGTTTTACTTCCTGATGCAGCTGATTTCTCAAACATTGGTGTTATATTTTTGGATTTTGATTTGAATTTGTCATATCCTAATCCACTCTTGTCTCTTCCAGGTCTTCCCATCCCTAAGAGTTTTTCTAATTTTTCACTACTTTGGGAGAATTTGTAATTTAGTTCAACTGACTTCCTGGATTGTTCTGCATTAAACCTAAGTGTGTGATTCTTACTCTTTAGATGTTCATTTTCATTTTCAATAGATCAATCTGTTTAGTAAGTTTTGATAATTCAGATTTAAGGGACAGATTGATTCTTTCCATATTATCATTTTCAAAGTGGTATTGTTGTAGATCATTAATCAAGTGTGTATTGATGTCCAATGTTTTGTCTAGATCCATTTGCAACAATTTATTTTTATTTTCATTTATTCCAAGTCTTTTAAGGATATTGATGCTATGGATATAAAGTTGATTATAGGCATCCTGCAGTTTATCCTTCTTTTCCTCTTCTTCTTCTTTCTCTATCTCCTCATCATCAGATGGAAATGATTCACTAGCTTGAGGTTCTTTGATTTTCTTAGTTTCTATGGGAATGTTGGAGATTGCAGAGGTCATAAGAATTTTTGGAGATTTTTGGTCTTCATAACTCTTTGAGTCACTACATTGTGAATTTGACTCTTCAGTATCATCCCATGTGGCTGCCATCGCTTTTCCTTTGGTTTTTCTATTAGGACATTTAGTGGACAGGTGTCCAAACTTTCAACAAGTGTAACACTGTAGTTCTTTGGACTTTTTACTAGATTTACCTATATAATGCTTGTTGTCCAACTGTTTTCCTTTAAATGGTCATCCACGATTTTTATGGAAGAATTTTCTGAACTGTTGAGCCAACAAGGCCACTTCTTCATCTTCATTTTTCCTTTCACTTTCATCATCTTCATTAGTGTGCTTAGAAGTTTTGAGGAAAATATTCTTGGGTTTAGGAGTTTGATTGAAGTGTAGTTCAAATGTTTGTAGGGAACCCATGAGTTCTTATACTTTCATTTCATCTATGTTTCTACATTCTTCAATGGTTGTAACTTTCGAGTTAAAACGTTCCGGTAGGGATCTTAGAATTTTCCTACAGATTTTTGGAACTAGAACTTTCTCTCCTAATCCACCCATGGAGTTGCAGATGATATTCATTTTTATGAAAAAGTCCATAAAGGTCCTATGCTCTTCCATTCTGAGTCTTTCAAGCTGTGATGTTAGGAGTTACAGTTTGGATCTTTTTACTGTGCTGGTTCCCTCATGAGTTGTTTCCAATAAGTTCATGCTTCTTTAGCTGTTCCAACCATACTGATTTGATTAAAGACTTCTTAGGACACAGCACAGTAAATATCATTCATTGCATTAACTTCAGATGTTTGTTTTTCTTTATCAAATTTTGTCCACATTTCTTTAGATTTTGGTTTGGCGATATTTGTGCCATTTTCAAGTACTATTTGTTTGGTTGGTGGCACATATCTTTTTTCAACAATGTCCCAAACATCATGATCCAAAGATCTCAGAAATTAGTGCATTCTAGCCTTCTAGTATGCAAAATTTAATCCATCAAATACAAGAGATCTAGTCACAGATGAGCCCTCTCTTTTTACCATATTACTAACTTCAATTAAGATCATTCTCTAGGTGGTGAAGCCCTTAAGAGAGACCCACTTTGATATCAATTGAAATTACGGTAATGACCACTTTAATTGAAGTGGGAATATGCCGAGATGTCCTAGAGGGGGGTGAATATGACTTTTTAAAATTTTATAATGATTTAAAACCTATCAACCCTATCCTGAATTAATATGCAAATAGCAGGATTTCTTCAATGTAACTCTAATGGCTTCCAAACCAAATAGAGGATCCAAACATTAGACTATTCAAAACTCAAACAAGATGTAGAACTTAGTTCAAGATGGATGTGACTGTGTGTGAGATGTGATTCTAATTATTTCTAAGTAATCATGTAAACATGCATTATAAGAACATTCAGAGAAATCATGCAAGCTGTAAATGTAAATAGCAATCACAAACACAGTCATTTTTATAGTGGTTCGATTAAATGTCTACTCCACTTCTAGTGGACTCACTCAACCCTTTAAGTGTACTGGATCTCACTAATGGAGGTTTCAAATTAGGTTCACCTCAAACCAGTACAACCTACACAAGGATGACTCTAGGACCTACGCAAGGTACCTAACATGTCTACACGAGACACAATTTTATGCCCCACATATGAGCAAGGGTCAACACAACGCTCAGATTTTAGGCCACATAGGCCTAGGATCCACATAGGGAACCTGAAGTTTATGCCCTACATAAGAGCAAAGGTCAACACAAATCACCTAAGTTTATACCCTACACAAGAGCAAGGGTCAACACACAACACCCAAGCTTATGCCTTACACAAGAGCAAGGGTCAACACACAGCACCCAAGTTTATGCCTTACATAAGAGTAAGGGTCAACACACAACACCCAAGTTTATGCCCTATACAAGAGCAAGGGTCAACACACAACACCCACATTTTAGACCACACAGGTTAAGGACCTAAACAAAGGACCTAAGTTTATGCTCTCCACATAGCAAGGGTCAACACACAGTACCCCCACGTACTCTCCCATCGGAGGCCTCCTATAAGGACTTAAAAGGGGTGAGAAGCACCTGTGACCTAATCTTACACAAACGAATGATCAGCAGGGTCTCTAGACTCTAATGACTTACAGATAAGTAGATGAGCCTCATTTAATACATTGATGAAGATCTCCTCCTTTGATAATAAAGAATCTTCAGCTCCCTTGAACCATAACACAAATGATGCTCCAAAGTATAGCGACGGGTTGGGTCAAGGTTAAGTTGGAATCTTACTCTGATAAATATTTTCCTATTTTAGAAAGGTAGAGATTCTAAGCCTTCAGCATTCAAGGTAATCCCCAGCTTAATGATTTGTCATTAAGACAGTAGCTGGATGATCCTTGAATGGGGAAGTTCATCCATCAATCCACTCTATTAAATATCAATGATAAGAGTGGATTGAGGGATGAACTCTGATGAGAAAATGAGCTTGTGGTAGGTGATATGCAATTACTCTTTCAAAGCTCTCTCTATTTTTCTCAATAACAACCAAAGGCAAGCTCTCATTAAATTGGTAAAAAGTTCCAACGAAAATAAAACAATCATATTTTTTACAGAGTTCGATATCATCAAGAGTACACTCTCGATAACATCGAATTGTCGCTTGATGGCATGAGCTCAATCTGTCAAACGCTTTTGAACCTTTTTTCCAATAGGTCAAGGATATCAAACACGCTTCGATGTCATCGGATTTTGAACTCTGATTCCATCGACGCATGGTTTGATTCCTCGACATTTAAAAATTGTGAGAGAAATATTGCCTTTGAAACTTAACAAGTATTGATATGATCGATCATCCCTCAATATCATTTGATTTTGAATGTCGATGATATCGATCACAATGTTGATTCATCGATCTTTTTAGGGAATTTTCTTATAAGTTTATTGGACAGTTTATGTCCTATTTCGATGACATCGACCTGGTCTCAATATGATCGATATTTGAATATCGATATCATCGAGTGATCCTCGATACTAAAAAGAATTTACCTGAAAGCTTGCTAATCAGATTTGTGTCCCAATCCGATATTATCGAAGGTCTGTTGATATCATTGAGGTTTGAATTTCAAGGATATCAAGGCTCTCTTCAAGATATCAAAAATCACATGAATTTTCTTAACTGTATATTGGACACAAATTGATCATATGTCAATTTTATCAAGCCGTCTCGATGAACTCGAGATTCAAAAGTTGATGATATCGAACACGCCATCGATTCATCGATAATTCAGTCCAGGATTCATTGTGGTGGCTGGACATCTGAAGTCCTCATTTCAATAATATCGAGTGAGTTTCGAGGACATCGATAACAGATTTCATTTTCATTGAACCACTTATCGATAAATCGATAAACGCAGAAAACTTAGAGATTTTTCTGATTTTACAAAATAGCTTTCTCACCTTAAACCCTAAGTTGTTCTATCCATTTTTAAGGGTTTTATATACCTGGTGTTTTGGGACATGGGATGTGAGGCTAAGTTTACCTTTTATGAGTTCAAACACACATCCTGTTAAGGTAGACGCTTGAATGATCTTCCTATGAGGTCTACTTGGCTCACTGACTCAACCCTCATGCTAATTTACAAACCAGGGCACTTTTAAGGTTGATATCGAAATACCATCATCGTTAACATTAACATCAAGAAAATTCAAAATTAAAAATCGATCAATTTGAAATGTACCTTCTATAAAGCTAATAGAAAAAGTTAAGTCTTCAAGAGATACATCGCTAATGGAAGTGAACATCCCTTGTGCAATGGAAAGGTATGTCAGTCTGCCCCAATCTAAGATGTTTTCCCAACCTACAATGGTAAGGATGAGAAGGATTTGAAATTGAGTAAGGTAATTTAAATTAACCAAATGCTCAACGATAATCTCGCAATTACAAAGATCCCATAGATACTTGGGGTCTTCCTCGAGAGGACGTAGGGTTCTCACCCTAATAGGAGTGGATCAAGAGGAGGAAGCTCAAGTAGCTTTCTTCCTATATCATCCTTCCATTACAAGATTAAAATGAAGAAATACAACAATGGAATGAAGGGTTTCAAACACAATAGATTTTTATCTAAAAACCCTTACAAATCACAAGAAAATCTCAAATCGACTCTAAAATCTAGCAATGTATATATTAAAGAACCCAAATAGGAAAGGAAATAAAAAATGGAGTACTTACAATGTACCAATCGAATATGGGTTCGACAAGTCGAAAGGGGGCCGAGTGAGGAAGAAGAGAAATGTGAAGAAAAAGGTGATTTCTCTCACATAAAGGCTCCTAACCGCACAACTCGACCGGTCGAGTACATGCTCGACTTGTCGAAACACGACTGGTCGAGGACGTGCTCGACCAGTCGTGCAAGCACTAAAAATTTAAAATTTTTATATAAATTTTATTCAACAATTATTTGCATAAAAATAAAACATGCAAATACACCACGATAAACTTAATTAGAATGACACATACCAATATCCACTTTCAATTTAAAAAACCTATTCGTGTCAGGTAGTTTAGTAAAGATGTCAGCAAGCTGATTTTCCATTTGAATGTATTCCAACAAAATGCTTTTATCATCAACCAATTCCCAAATATAGTGATATCAAATGTCAATATGCTTCATACGGGAATGTTCGATGGGATTTCTAGATATATTAATTGTGCTAGAGTTATCGCAATATATTGTCATTGTATCTTGCACAATTTCATAATCATTAAGCATTCTTTTCATCCATACACGCTGGGTACAAGTATTTACGGTTGCAATGTATTCAGCCTCAGTTGTGGATAATGATATGGAACTCTGTTTCTTACTATGCTAGGAAACTAAACAATTTTCAACATAAAAACATCCACCACTGGTAGATTTTCTATCATCAATGCTCCCAGCCCAGTCAGCATCCGTATAACCAGCTAATTGAACATTTATATCATACGAATGCCAGAGGCCTAGATTAGCCATACTTGTGACATATCTAATAATGTGCTTGACAGCAATAAGATGAGATTCCTTAGGATCTGATTGATATCTAGCACAGATACCTACACTGAATGCTATATCAGGATGGCTTGCAGTTAAGTATAGCAAACTACCAATCATACTACGATATAACCAAGGATCTATAATTTTACCTGTTGCATCTTTTCAGAGCTTGAGAGTCGTACTCATAAGAGTATTGAATTTCTTACCATTTTCAAATTCAAATTTCTTAACCAGGTTTAAGATATACTTGGTTTGAGAAATGAAGATACCTTCTTCTAGTTATTTAATCTGTAAGCCTAGAAAGTAGTTCAATTCTCCCACCATACTCATTTCGAACTTAGATTTCATAAGCTCTGCAAACTCAGTGGACAAGTTAGAGCAAGTAGAACCATAGATAATATCATCAACATATATTTATACTATTAGTATGTCTTCATTATATTTTTTAACAAAAATATTTTTATCAACACTCTCCATAACAAAATTATGACTTAGTAAGAACTTAGTTAATTTTTCATACCACACCCTGGGAGCTTGTTTCAAACCATAAAGTGCCTTTTTAAGGCGATACACATGATTAGAGTGTTTGGGATCCTCAAAACCCTTAGGTTGTTCAACATAAACTTCTTCATGTAGATCACCATTTAAGAATGCACTTTTAACATTCATTTGATAATTTTTAAACTTTTTAAAGCACGCAATGGATATAAATAATCTGATGGATTCAATACGAGATGCTGAGGAAAAGGTTTCATCATAATCGACTCATTCTATTTGAGTGTACTCTTGTACAACCAGTCTAGCCTTGTTTCTAATTACATTTCCTAATTCATCAGATTTATTTTTAAAAATCCACTTCATCCCAATTATATGTTTATCAATTGGTCTTGGAACCAAATACCACACATCATTCCTAACAAATTGATTCAATTCATCTTGCATGGTAATAATTCAATTTTTATCAATGAGTGCCTCTTTTACGTTGACTGGTTCAATTTGAGAAATAAAACACATATAATTGCATATGTTTTTCAGTTATTTTTAAGTATACACACCAGTGAGAGGATTGCCTAGAATTTGATCAGTAGGATGGTCTTTGATTGATTGTAGTTCAGTATTGATTGGACAAGATGAGGAGTCAGGTTTTTTAATTATATTGACTTCATCATCTTCTGAACTAAATGTTGGCGTATTCAGGTGATCAACAATAACAACATTTATAAACTCCTGAATGACACCCGTTCTTTTGATAAGAACACGATATGCTTGACTATTCAGAGCATAACCTAGGAATATCCCTTCATCGCTCTTAGTATCAAACTTCCCTAATTTTTTCCAGTCTCGTAAAATGTAGCACTTACTTCTAAAAAATTGAAAGTATTTAACTGTAGGTTTCTTATTAAGCCACAATTCATAAGCCATTTTATCTTTAGATTTTCTAATGTAAATACGATTTATAATATAACATGCAGTATTAACAGCTTCAGCCCATAAATATTTGGATAACTTCATGCTATTTAATATTACATTTGTCATCTCTTATAGCACTTTATTTTTCCTTTCAACGACCCCATTTTATTGAGGTGTCTTAGGAGATGAAAACTCATGAAATATACTATGATCACTACAGAACTTATCAAAATTGTTATTTTTAAATTTCAGCCCCTGATCACTTTGGATCTTAATAAAATTTATTTCTTTTTCATTCTCAATATGCTTGAGTATTCTTTTAACTTCATTGAGAGTCTTAGATTTTTCTTTCATGAATGCTACCCAAGTAAATCTGGTAAAGTCATCCACAATTACTAAGAAATACTTCTTACTACCTCTACTTTCCATTCTAATTGGTCCAACAAGATCCATGTGGGGAAGTTCAAGAGGTTTCGATGTGGTAGAGGAGTTCACTTTCTTATGACTAATCCTTGTTTATTTTCCAATTTGACATGCGCCACATATTTTATCCATTTCGGTAGTTAACATGTCCAAGGCGTTTGTGCCATAATTCATTTTCATTAGTTTAAACTATATAACAAGATAATTTAGATGAGCAAAATTCATTAATGATATAAAAATTTTCAAACGTTCTACGACTATTTAATATCACATAACCTTTCTCATTTGAGATCTCACATCCCTGATTTATGCTTGTTATTGCAAATTTGAGAGATACTCAAAAGATTATGCATAAGCCCTTCTACAAATAAAACATTTTTAAAAGGAGGAAGGTTAGAAATTTAAACCATACCTTGGCCAATTATCTTGCAGTTGCTTCCATCACCAAAAGTGACTGAGCCATCAGTCATTTCTTTATAGTTAGTGAACAAATCTCTGTCACCTGTCATGTGTCTTGAGCAACCACTGTCTAGGTACCACTTTGACTAACTTGAAGCCTTGAAGGTAGTGTGGGCAACAAGACAAGCAACCCTATGAACCCATTTCATCGTTGTTTTAGGTTTTGAAGCACTATTGGTTTTCATTTGCTTAATATTATTATGTCTATCAACTCTCATATTAGAGTTAGATTTGAGAAGCTCCTTGAGTAAGTCCACAATTTTTTCAGCTAAAGGATTATAGCATTGTTTTCTAAAGCTGACATTATTAGTATTGACTTCAGATGCTTGAAAAGTTTTTACATTTTTAAAGTTATTTTGATTATTATATTTCAAGCCCTTTCCTTTTGAGTTAGAGGATTCTCCTATGACAAATGTAGGAGATACACTCTTATTTTTCTGAGGTATGTCTTTGACATAGCCCAAACCCGATCTATCTCCACATTTTCTAGATGTGGTTAATAACTTTTCAAGTTTAGGGTCTCCATGGGCATACCTCCATGTATCCTTTGAACTCAATAGGGAAGAAACTTCAAGTTTTAGTGTCTTATTTTCTATTCTTAATTTTTTCAAGTTCAGAAGTTTTGAAACTCAAATTGCATTTTGGTTTTTCAAAATAATCAGAAATATGATATTTTTCTAAAATAAAAATTTTAAATTCCTCTTTTAATTTAAAAATTTTTCTTTTTGAAGTTTTAGCTTGACAACAATCTTATAACTTTCCTTGTATAGGGCATTATATGCATCCTGAAGATCATCTTCATTTTCAGGGTCACTCATATTTTCATATTCAGTTGAATCGCAACTATTTGTGGTTATGACTCTAGTTAGAGTCATTAAAGCCTTGACTTCATTTGAAGATTCAGGTTCTGTTTCATCCAACTCAGAAGAAACTCCAGTGCTGGATGATCATCCCATGTGGTTAACATGCCTTTTCTCTTTGACTTGTATCTTTTTGGACACTTATTTGCCAAATGCTCATATTCATGGCAGTTGAAACACTAACTATCTTTTAGATATTTCTAGTTTTTAGACTTACCCTTTTTCTTCTCAGAGGGTTTTTAAAAATCTACTCTTTTCTTAGTTTTAAAAATCTTATAAAACTTTTTAGCGAGTAAAGTCATATCATCCTCTAAGTTTTCACAATCAGAATTGATATCACTATCTTTTGAAATAGATTTGGATGATTTAAGAGCTATGGACTTACCTTTTGGGGCTTTGAAATGTAACTCATAAGTTTGAAGTTAACTAACAAGTTCCTCAACCTTCATATGATCTGTCTCTAAGTTCCTGAATGGAAGTCACCTTGGAACTAAATCTCTCAGGAAGATATTGCAATATTTTTACACAGACTTTGCTTTTTGGGATACCATCTCTTAGACCCTGCATAGAGTTAACTATGTCATTTAGTTTCATATAGAAGTCCATGAAAGACTCGTTTTCTTCCATACGAATCTCCTCAAACCTAGTGACGAGGATCTGAACTTTAGACTTTTTTACTATAGTTGTTCCCTTGTGTGTCATTTCAAGAATATCCTAGGCTTGTTTAGCAGTATCACATTAAATGATTCTTTTGAATTCATCAAGTGATAGTGCACAAGTGATTGAATTTAAAGCCTTAGTATTAGTATTGCTCTCATTTTTCTAAAGAGTAGTCCACATGTAGAAAAGTGTTTCCTTAAGGGACTTGGTTCCATCACTGCTTATAACCTCGGACATTGGTGCATTCCATCTAGTCACTGTGGCTTGCCACACGCTTTCATCAATGGATTTCAGAAAAATCCTCATTCTAGCTTTTTAATAAGCATAGTTTGAGCCATCAAATGGTGGTGGCCTAGTAATAGATAGGCTATCGAAATTTGACATATTAAAAGCTCTAGATCGATAAGCTCAGGAAATAAATCCAAAAGAATGAGCAACTTAGCTCTGATACCACTTGAAAAGGGCGAGCTCTCAATCCTAGAAGAGTGAGGTGAATAGGACTATGCCAAATAAAAATAATTGCAAAATATAAATAAAGATTGCTGAATCAAATAACAATCTCGTTTGCAATAGTATTGAGAAGGAGAGCTGATCGGGGGCTGTCACATTGAGTCGAGTTTAGTCATGATCGAGCCAAGTCGTTGGACTGCTTTAACTCACTGAGTCGAGCAAGTTTCAAGACCTGTTTGAGTTCAAATATGTGGCTAGACACTTTAGCATAGAAGGAAAGAAGAAAGAGAATAAACAACAAGAAGAAGAAGAACAAAGCAATGTACATAAAGTACTACTACAACGCTCTGAAAATTGGGGGTCGAGCATAGCTCAACTCTAGAGTTCCAACGCATCACTTATGCAACATAAAAAATGATGATTAAATGTTGTCCATATGAGTGGATTAAAAATGAGTGGGATTACACCAAAACAGCATATCATACTCCAGAGTTACTTAAATTGAGCAAGCGAAAGACTAAGATGATCATATAATGTATGTAAGTGTTTATCAATCCCTAGAGTATAAGTATATTGCCAGGTTAAATAAATACAAGTGTTTGTTCCAAAATTTATAAATATTAAAATGTAACTGTTCAACTAGTTCATGTAACCCTATAATCCTGTCGAATCAGAACAAGGTCTACAGAGACCCACCTGATAGCTGAATATAGGAGAATTCCTCCTCCTCATCCATGAAGTCCGGCTCCACTACGTAAGCCGCATCAAAACCTACATCTAAATCAAAATCTGGTTGGTGTTTTAAAATACCATCCCAGAGTGGGAGTGAGTGATCAACTCAGTGGTACTATAAGACAAAGGTTAATATGTTATCAAGTCAGTCAAGCAGTAATGATAAAGCAATACAACAAGCACATCCTAAGTACTCTTGTTAATGCAGGAATGATATGCGTAATGATGCATGCCCTTGCCTGAACTCTCTCAGCGACATCATCTCATGATTGTGCATGGAAAACTCCCTAAACGTGCGCTTGCTCACCAAAGCACATGCAATGTGGTGCATGGTTGTGTTAGCCAAGTAATTTATTAGGCTTATTCATACAGCAAATTTGGAAAGCTAAGGTACCTCCCTTTATATCACATACCCAAAATAATGATCCATCTAGGGTCATCAATCCTAGTTAATCACATACGATAGGCAAGTTGTAGGGTATCACCCCTATTGAAAAGTAGTGGATAGGTAAGTTCACGAGTTCACACTCGAGGTCACTACAGAGAGGCTTGTCACCTCAACATAGGCCTAAATTTTTACTCGAGATCACTACAGAAGTCTCGTCACTTGAACATAGGCTGACAGCTCGAATACGGTGTCCCATATGCCACCATATTCAGTTCACGAGTTTGGGTTGCTCACTGGTCACTATGGAGAGGCTTGTCACTCCAGCGTAGGCTGACAGCTCGACCACGGTGTCCCATAAACCACCATGTCCAGCTCATGAGTCGTAACGGATCTTGGTACCATGGTTAAACGGGCTTTACATTGGTAAGTGGTACCTTAGATTCAAGCAGTAGTGTCCATACATGGTAAACACACAATAGTCCAATCGAGTTAATTAACAAGTGCGATTGGTATAAACACACGTTGAATTAATCAACATGGATCACATAAGCACTCCACATGGCTTAACCACTGTTAACAATTAGCGTATGACTTGAATTCATCGAACGTATTAACTAGTTCAGCCGCCCACTCCGGAACTGTTACCAATTGCTTGGACTGCGTAGTAGTCTCAATCATTCTCAGGTGCAATGGGTAGTCACATATGTTAATTGTGACAGCATTTGACGAACAATTTAAGCATAATTTCCATTGATCATTTTATCAAAAATATTGAACATATAGTTATACATATGCATTGCAACCATAAATCACATAGTAGCAATTTACATTACATGAAAGAAACTATAACTATGGACAAGATAGTTGAGAATCCTTTCTCAACACCCTTGTTAGAAGAAATTTATCAAACACTTTCTCATTCAAATATTTTATCAAACACTTAGACTACATAATACCATAAACGCAAACTAAATTAGTTATAGCATATATTTTAGCAAATCCTTTCATAAAGGAGTTGTCATACACACAACACACATGTATTCTAGATTAATAGTCATGGCAAGCATAAATTATAATTTCACTTTCATTCAAACATTTCAACAAATACATGGGATGCATTTTATATTCACATAGTTCACACACATGTATGATTTACGGAATACATTGTAACTAAGATCATATGGCAGTAATCAAGTTAGATATAAATCATTACTAACATTAAAATTCTTGAAAACCATAAACTAAACATTTATAGTCTACACCTTTCATCGGTTCGTATACTACACTTCTGTCTACAGCACAACGGCTACCTAAATCACGAAATAGGTTAGCTATTTTGTCGTTTCCTCTATTTGAATCCCTAAAACAAGATTAGGATTAGGATTTCTTACCCAATCGAATTTAGAATAAATGGTATAGTGAAACGGGAGAGATGATTCAGCCCGTGGGGTGGTGGGAGTGAATCCCAACAACGATCCATAGATCTCTCTCTCTCTCTTCTCCCTACTCTTCTCTCCTCTTTTCTCTCTTTTCTCTCCTAGGGTTAGAGAATTTGCATAGAATAAGAGAGGGATGGTTTAAGGTCCTTATATAGGCCTAGAACTGATGTCAATGGCCCCAGGGCCATGTTATACTTAGGTTATAGGCAGAGGGTGTTTGTTTCGGGCAAACGAGACTCATCTGGAGGCCCATTTCTCACCAAAGTCATGGAGTAAATTCCCTGACAATGGATCTATGACAGGACTATGTTTATGGTGTGATCCGACAAACAGATCAGTCGTGAAGGACCCAAATCAAATCAACGATCGTCGTTCCTCGATTAGGGCTACAAGTATACCGACATGTGTACTAAAATTTTCCTAATCTAAGGGTATAGTTTGGTCAGAATCTAACAGTCTAAAGTTTTCAATTTCGCCAGTAAGTGAATGGTCCAATTCACTTAAGTTTGATTTCATTTTCTAAAGATATTCGCGTTTCTTACACACTTTGATCAGGGCTTAAGTTATACATTTCTGGACACTATTTAGGCTCGATTCCCATGATGCTTATCAAGCCTAGTATGGCAGTCAAAACCTTATAGTTTCACAGTAAGCGGACTTTCGACGCACGGTCTGGGTCCGATATGGAGTTTCAATACTCTCCCGAGAGCATTTGGGTTTTGAGATTGTTCCTAGGTCTTTAGGTAATGTTGAGTGAACAATTTTAATAGTTTTGGGTCTTGCAGTTCGTATACCGGATTTCACTAAGAAAGTTTCCCATGGTTCACCTCAAACCTAAGGTTTTAAATCAGGTTCACCTTCAACCTTCACAACCCTACACAGAGGCTGACTGTTTATGCTCTAACGAGCAAGGGTCAACACATAACACCCGGTTTAGGCACACTGGCCAAGGATCTTACCCTAAGACCCTAACAGAGGTTTTACACGGTTCACCTCATAACCTAGAGTTTTACTGATTCACTCCTAACCAGATGTTTATGCCCACACAGAGCAAAGGTCCACACAACGCACCAACACGTACACTCCCACCGAAGGCCTCCTTTGAGGACTTCAAAGGAGCAACACCTACAACCCAATCTTAGAAAGGAATGATCGCAAGTGTCCTCTGGACTCTAAGTACTTACAGATAAGTTGATGAGTCCCTTTCAGCACAGTGATGAAGATCTCCTTCTTGTTGATGAAGAGTCTTCAGCTCCCTCGATCCGCAACACAAAAGATGTATCAATACTAGGCTTCAGGTCGGATCAAGGTTATGATGGAATTTCACTCTCTAAAGATTTTCCTATTAGGAAGATAGAGTGATTCCAATCATCTATGCATTCAAGGCATCCCAGCTTAATGATTTTCCATTAAGGTAGTAGCTGGAGGATCCTTGAATGTAGAAGTTCATTCCTCAATTCACTCTATTGAATATCAATGATGAGGGTGAATTGGAGGATGAACTCCCTGAGAGAAAGGGCTTAAGATAAATGATATGAAGTTTAAAACACTCAGAAGCACTCTCTTCTTTCTCTACCAGCAATAAAGACAAGCCTCTCTATATAAAGGTAAAAGGTTCCAACGAATATAAAACGGTCATATTTATGACAGAGTTCGATATCATCGAGCAAGAGTTGATATGATCGAGCGTATACTCTCGATTGTATCGATGATCCACTCAATGGTACAAACATCATGTCATTCGCTTTTAAAACCTTTTATCGGCTGTTCGATGGGATCGAGACACACATCGATGTTATCGGATTTCGAACTCCGATTCCATCGATAGATGGATCGATCTATCGACAGGTGAAAATAAGAGAGATAAGCCCTGAAGAATTTCAGGTTCTCAAGATATGATCGGGGAACAGCCGATGTCATCGAAATTTTAATGTCGATGATATCGAGTCCTTATTGATAGGATCGATAAATCATATAGATTTACCTATAAGTACGCTGGTTAGTTTGTGCCAGATTCGATCCAATCGATCAAGACTCGACGATATCAACATTAGAATATCGATTTCCTCGAATGGCCTCTGATCAACATTTAAAACACCGTAAAATTTATGCTGGAGAAAATATGTGCACCTACTATCGATATGATCGAATGACTACCGATATGATCGATATTTGAGTTCAGATTGAATCGGATAGTCATCGATATATCGAAGCTTATAGTAGTTTTCTTTAGAAAAATAGAGGCACCGGAAAACTGTCTGTCGATATTATCGATCCACTTTCGATGGGATCGATATTCGAATATCAATGATATTGATTGAGATTCCGATATAACGATAAATCATCCAGTTGAATGTTTGATTGCTGGACACTTTTTATCCTCACTCGATTGTATCGATTGGGTTGCCGAGGACATCGATAGAGTAGGTCGATCATATTGAAAGGTGAATCGATATAATCGACAGGGTAAAAAAAACTTGAAGATTTTTCTGTTTGGTAAAAAGTTTTCTTACACTAAAATCCTAAGGTGTTCTACTTAGTTTTAAGGGTTTTAATCACCAGGTGTTTTAGGACATGGGATGTGAGGCTATGATTTACCTGTGGTGAGCTTCCACACATCCAGTCGAGGCATACACTTGATTTGATCTTCCTATTAGACGCTATTGTCCGACTAACTTAACTTATACCGTAATTGACAAACCCGGGCACTTGTAGGTGCACTTTCAATCTCCCCCTTTGTCAATTACGTGACAAAATACCCAAAACACCCTATAAAAATATCTAGGCAGATACGTCCTAAATTGTGTGTACATGCATTAATACAATTTTATAAATTCTAATCCATTCATGTACACCCCAGTAACTGCTCCCCCTAACTGTAAAAATTCTCCCTTGCTTGTTGTGGCTGCTCTGTTCCCCCTATCACCTGCAACACCATTCTAGTAGATATACAATTCCATCCGGGGTGTTTTTGACTTTTCTCTCCATTTTTGTCTGTTATTGACAAAGATATAGCAAGTGATATTGATTGAAGAGTTTAAGCATATGGGAGAACCACAAATAGATAGATGTATATAGATATTCAACAGTGATAAGCATACATCAACGAAGGCAGGAAGAAAAATAGATGAAGCAATTAGCGCAGTCATTATATAAGCAATAGGAATGGCAATAAAATAAGAATTGAATTCAGCCATATTAACAAAAAAGTTTCATTATCCAGAAATATCTATCCCAAAAGAAATATCTATACTGCCCCGGACAACAGTATCATAATCATTAGTCAGAAATATCAGCCCCATGTAGGGATACCCAAAGCAAGTAAACAGAGATGGATGCAAAATCAGGTATTTATGATTAGACACACAACTTCATCAGAACTGTCTCCTTTTTAGCACATAAAAGGCCCGCCAGTCATTAGTAACTCAAGAATTTACTGCACAAAATGTTGGAGAGCTTCCATCCTATTTTCTATTCCTGATAGTCGTTGTTCGCAGTGTTAAAGACGCTCATCAATTCCAGTGAGATTGTTTAAAAATTGATGCTCAAGCACATGACGCTGACGATTTGTGATAGAAGCAGGACTATATTCAGGAGTTCTATTGGATCTCCATAGAGTTTCTTCATTAGGCATGGGATCACTGTCTTCAATAGGTGGAGGGATATACCTTATCATGGTCGAACCATACTTCAGGATATACCTTATCAGTTGTTTCCGGCAGACCTGCCCAGTGTGCGAGCTTGCAGATAAGAGATGGAAAAGGCAGAATTTTAAGATGGTCACTTCTTATTACCTTTATTAACTGGTCTAGTATGAAATTTGGTAGGCACACAAGGACCTCTTGATAGACATCATACAAAATATTGAGTGCAACGGGACTCAGGTATGTGTCATTTGCATGGGTACACATTTGTGCTGAAAATACTGTGAAGGAGTCGAAACAAGATTCCTAGATATTTTACCGGAAGGATATTGCCATCATTTTTAGGAATTTTCATACCCTGACACAGTGCTCGTTTAATTTTTTTCCCCATCTACCCAATTCATTTAGATTTCTACTAGTGACAGGGATTTGTGTCACTTCAATGTTTAGAACATGAACAAGGACTGATGGAGTAATGTGCTTGGCGTGTTGCATGAATTTTAGACATATGCAAGGTGGGTAATCTTGGACAACATGACAACAGTTGAAGAACTGGTGGATCATTTCAAACTAATATGGGCCGCCCATATTAACCATATTCTTCCATTCTATAGTCTCCATCATGAGATCCACTCCAAAGGGTTTGACAGTACTAATAAGAATAGTATGATCGACTATCTGACTTGTTCCCAATCTGATTGGTTTTGAGGTGGTCTAGAATATTTCTCTTTCTTACTCTTGGAAGATTTTATAGATGAGAGAGCCTTACCCCTTCCTTTAATCATCTTCCTTGCATTTGGATGCTGAGATTTCATCAAGACTCCGAGTAGATCAACCAAAGAAACTGATCAGGGCAGAGAGATGGGACTAGCTTTTGAAAAATGAAAAAAAATAAAATTTAATCAGCCTTTTATTTGGGCACCATCTGTCGATCTTATCGATCATTGTTTCGATACTATCGATAAGTTACTGATCGATTCTATCGATTCTGTCTCAGATGTCATCAATGATCATACGGCTTTTCAAATTCTGAAAGGTCGTTGATTGTATCGATACTTGTTCGATGTAATCGGAAAGTCATATCCAAGGTGAAAGATTTTCTGGTTTCAAAATTTAGATGATTTTTCAAGCATACTCCTAGAATTTTTAAGAAACAATGATATTCTTAACAAAATAATATATAAACTATATATATATACACAAAATCAAAAGACATTTGAAGGTTTGTATACAAAAGGAGGTCTGGAACCTCAGGTATTTAATTTGGAGCTTAGCAAAACTGTATCATTTTAGCAAATGTTTCGATGCATGATCTGGACATGTTCCTTCACTCTTAATGCTCCTCTCTATCATTCCTTTCTTCTCTTTTAATAATGTAGCAGTGGTTGTTTGTGCGACGACCCTTAATTACTGATTTTCCTGATTGATCTAGGATATCGTATTCTTCTTTGTTGAATTTTACCACATGCCCATTATCACAGATCTGAGATATGATTAGGAGATTATGTGCTAAACCTTTTATACAAAAGGCATTCTCATTTGTAAGCAGATTGATTCCTTCTATGATTCCCTGTCCAATTACTTCAGCAGTGGTTCCATCTCCATAGGTGACTATCCCTTTATGAAGATCCTTATAGTTTGAAAAGACGGACTTGTCACCTGTGACATGTCTTGAGCAACCACTGTCTAGGTACCATTTAGCCCCATTGCCTGATAAATGATCTGAATGAGTACCTTAACCACCCACTTTGTGACAGGAGTTTTACTTGTGGTAGATTTGTTCTTCTTATTTGATTTGTCCACATGACTTAACTGCTCCTTCATCCTGTCAACTAGCACGAGTGGTGATGATTGTATACTTCTTTTGTCTAGCTCATAAACTGACTCCTCATTTTTGTAACGAGCTGGGATAGGTTTGGTGTTACTACTAGATGCAACAGATTTTCCAAATGGTTGTGCATCATATTTAATTTTTGTTCTAGCTTTTTTATACCCCAAGCCATATTTGTTGTTTCCAGATTTTCCCATACCCAAAAGTTTTTCTAACCTCTCACCACTCTCGAAAAATTTACAATTTAGTTGGGCTATTTTTCAAGATTCTTCTAATTCATTTTGAAGTGTATAATTTTTATTCTGAAGAATCAAGTTTTCCTCATTTAGTTCTTTGACTTGTTTCTTTAATTTTTCTAACTCAGATTTCAAAGAAATGTTAGTTCTTTCAAGTCTATCATTATCTGAGTGACATTGCTGCAAATCAATAATTAGGTGAGTATTAATATTTGAAGCTTTATCCAGATCTAATTTCAGCAATTCCTTTTTATTTTCAAATATACCAAGTCGTTTAAATACTTTAATGCTATGGATATAAAGTTGATTATAAGCATCTTGCAGTTTATCCTTTTCGACTTCTTCCTCTTCTTCTTCAGACTCATCATTATCAGATGAACATGATTCAGTAGCTTGTTGTTCTTTCTCAGGTTCAGTTGGAATGATCAAAGCAGTGAAGACCATGAGTATTTTCAAGAATTTTTTATCTCCATCACTTTCTGAGTCACTATTTTCTGAGTTTAACTCTTCTGTATCATCCCATGTGGCGGCCATCGCCTTGCCTTTGGTCTTTCTATTTGGGCATTCAGTAAATAGGTGTCCATACTCCTGACAGGCGTAACATTGTGGTTCTTTGGTCTTCTTACCAAATTTGCCTGCAGGAGGTTTGTAGTTTACTTTTCTTCCTCTAGAAGGACGACCGTGATTCTTCTGAAAGAATCTTCTGAATTTCTGTGCCAGCAAAGCCACTTCCTCATCTTCATCTTCTTTTTCACTCTCACTGTCCTCATGTTTTGATTTTTTTAAAGTTTTTAGGACAATGTTTTTGGATTTTTGGGGTTGTGTGAAGTGTAGTTCAAAAGTTTGTAGAGAACCTACTAGTTCTTGTACTTTCATCTCATTAATATTGCTACACTCCTCAATTGTTGTTACCTTGGGATTAAACTGTTCCTATAGGGATCTTAAGATTTTCCTACATATTTTAGGTACCAGAACTTTTTTTCCCAATCCACCCATGGAGTTACAAATAATATTCAATTTGGTGAAAAAATCCATAAATGTCTCATGCTCTTCCATCCTGAGATTTTCGAACTGTGAAGTTAAAAGTTGTAGTTTAGATCTCTTCATAGTTCTTGTGCCTTCATGGGTTATTTTCAATAAATCCCATACTTCTTTAGATGTCCCACACATACTTATCTGATTGAAAATATCTTGGGACACGGCACAGTAGATGACGTTCATTGCTTTTGCTTCAGCAGTTCGTTGTTCTTTGTCAAACGCCGTCCACTTTTCATTAGGTTTGGGTTTAGTGATTGTGGTTTCATTTTTAAGTACAATTTGTTCAGATGGTACCACATATCCCTTTTTAACTACATCCCAAACATCATGATCCAAAGATCTTAGGAAGTAATGCACTCTAGCCTTCTAGTAAGCATAATTTGAACCATCAAATACTGGAGGTCTAGTGACTGATGAGCCCTCTCCTTTGGCCATATTCCTTAACTTCAGTCAAGATCACTCTCTAGGCGATGAAGCCCTTAAAGAGAGACCTGCTCTGATACTAAGAGAAATAGCGGTGAAGACCGCTTGAGTTGAAGTAGGAATATGCCAATATGTCCTAAAGGGGGGTGAATAGGACTTTTTAAAGATTTATAAATTATATTAAAAATCCTATCACTCTAATCCTAACGGGTATGTAATTTTCAGGATTACTCAAATGTAACTCTACTTGCTTCCAAGCCCAGTAGAGAATCCAATCACAAAACTATTCAATTTAATGAGCGTGAAGCAGTTATCGTTTATGATGGATGTGACTGTGTGTGTGAAGTGTGAGCAGATATGAATTCAATTAACATAATCGCATAAATGATCAAGCATAAGAATCAATCAGAGATACAGTCATTTTTATAGTGATTCGACTACTTGTCTACTCCACTCCCGGCTGTCACACTTAACCCTTGAGTGTACCAGATTTCACTAAGGAGGTTTCCCATGGTTCACCTCAAACCTAAGGTTTTAAATCAGGTTCACCTTCAACCTTTACAACCTATACAGAGGCTAGCTGTTTATACTCTCACGAGCAAGGGTCAACACATAGCACCCGGTTTGGGCACACTGGCCAAGGATCTTACCCTAAGACCCTAACAGAGGTTTTACACGGTTCACCTCATAACCTAGAGTTTTACTGGTTCACTCCTAACCAAATGTTTATACCCACACAGAGTAAAGGTCCACACAACGCACCCACACGTACACTCCCACCGGAGGCCTCTTTTGAGGACTTCAAAGGGTGAGCAACACCTACAACTAAATCCTAGAAAGGAATGATCACAAGTGTCCTTTGGACTCTAAGTACTTACAGATAAGTTGATGAGTCCCTTTCAACACAGTGATGAACATCTCCTTCTTGTTGATGAAGAGTCTTTAGCTCCCTTGATCCGCAACACAAAAGATGTACCAATACTAGGCTTCAGGTCGGGCCAAGGTTATGATGGAATTCCACTCTCTAAAGATTTTCCTATTAGGAAGATAGATTGATTCCAATCATCTATGCATTCAAGGCATCCCAGCTTAATGATTTTCCATTAAAGTAGTAGCTAGAGGATCCTTGAATGCGAAAGTTCATTCCCCAATCCACTCTATTGAATATCAATGATGAGGATGAATTAAAGGATGAACTCCCTGAGAGAAAGGGCTTAAGATAAATGATATGGAGTTTAAAATACTCAGAAGCATTCTCTTCTTTCTCTACCAGCAATAAAGACAAGCCTCTCTATATATAGGCAAAAGGTTTCAACATATATAAAATGGTCACATTTATGACAGAGTTCGATATCATCGAGCAAGAGTCGATATGATCGAGCGTATACTCTCGATTGTATCGATGATCCACTCGATGGTATAAACTTCATGTCATTCAGTTTTGAAACCTTTTATCGGCCGGTCGATGGGATCGAGACACACATCGATGTTATCAGATTTTGAACTTCGATTCCATCGATAGATGGATCGATCTATCGACAGGTGAAAACAAGAGAGACAAGCCTTGAAGAATTTCAGGTTATGAAGATATGATCGGGGAACAGCCGATATCATCAGAATTTTAATGTTGATGATATCGAGACCTTGTCGATAGGATCGATAAATCATATAGATTTACCAATAAGCACGCTGGTCAGTTTGTTCCAGATTTGATCCAATCGACCAGGACTCAATGATATCGACATTAGATTATCAATTTCCTCGAATGGCCCCCGATCAATGTTTAAAACACCCTAAAATTTATGCTAGAGGAAATATGTGCCTACTATCGATATGATTGAATGACTACCGATATGATCGATATTTGAGTTTAGATTGAATCAAACAGTCATCGATATATCGAAGCTTATAGTAGTTTTCTTTAAAAAAATAGGAGCACCGAAAAATTGTTTGTTGATATTATCGATCTACTTTCGATGGGATCGATATTCGAATATCGATAATATCGATTGAGATTCCGATATATCGATAAATCGTCCAGATGAATGTTTGATTGCTGGACGCTTTTTGTCCTCACTCAATTGTATCGATTGGGTTGCCGAGGACATCGATAGAGCAGGTCGATCATATTGAAAGGTGAATCGATATAATCGACAGGGTAAGAAAAACTTGAAGATTTTCCCGTTTGGTAAAAAGCTTTCTTACACTAAAACCCTAAGATGTTCTATTTAGTTTTAAAGGTTTTAATCACCTGGTGTTTTGGGACATGGGATGTGAGACTATGATTTATCTGTGGCGAGCTTCCACACATCCAGTCGAGGCAGACACTTGATTTGATCTTCCTGTTAGGCGCTGTTGTCCGACTGACTCAACTTACACCGTAATTGACAAGCACTTGTAGGTGCACTTTAACTTACATGTGTATTTGTCTGATAATGTGTATTAAATTGATTGTGGTTTAGTTTGACATGTGTTTGGTGTTAATAGATTGTATTAAAAATCTAATACCATATATTGATGGATATTATATTAGGGATTCCTTTAACTAGTGGCCGATTGTGAATAAAATATGTCACGTCCCAAACTTGAAAACTGGGCTCTCGATTGCTGAATTCAGCCCCGATAGCCTCCGTAGAACCCCATTCTTGGTTCCCGGCACCCATTTACCAGGTTCCAATCCTAGGATCCTACAATGAGGATTTTTCAACGTACATTTGTCTCATAAGAAGCATAACCACAAGTTTACCCAAATCACAAATGTAACATCATCATCACATATCCACTAATATAAACATTTGAATACAATGCAGAAAGGAAAATACATATGTCAAAATCAAAACTTCAGAAGACCGTTGCACGCTCCAAGCTTAATATTTCTACGACCTAACGCCACTTGCACACATTTATCGTGCATAAGCTTATAGAAAAATTAGAGGGTGGTGAAAGTGTATGTGCAAGATAAGTGTCAAGAATGCAAATATTAGAGTAAGCGAAAATACTACAAGTCCATAAAAATATCATTAACCTCATCTAGGATATGCGATGAAAAGACATAGAAAGTCAATGTCATATAAATGAAGAAACATAGCAACCCAAAATGCCATATGCCGAGGATGTAATGCAATATGCAATATGTGGTGCGAATAAAATGACCAAGCTGTAGTGTGAAGTCGGGATGATATTACGTGGTATCGTAGGCTATGGGGCCTATCACAAAGGACTTTTATCCAAACCAGTCTCATACCTAAATTTGGATAGATAGACTCAATGTGGTAAGCTCCTGATCTCAGGTTAGTCGCGCGCCCCAACCGAAATCCTAGCCATTGCGAAAGTACACATAACATTAGTTGCGCACCACCAGCCCGAGTGGATAGTGAATGAATGAATATAATACTGAGTATGCAACTCCTGCTCCATAAATCAGTACTGTACATCTCTGAGATCATCACTAAGGTCTAGCACACTCTATGCCACTTGTCACCCCATCAAGCACACAACTAGGTAAGTGAAAGAGACTTCACTATCCACCTACTAATATCAGACCCGACTCGTCGATAGCAGACCCATTCCTCAAGCTAGTCAGACTCAACCTAGCATTGCCTACTCCCTCAGGCGGGTAATGTTACACCCCCTTTCAACCGTTCATGATATAGTGGGAGACGCGGCCTACTGGTATATAGCCCTCATGTGCTCATATATATCCACTCGGTCTCAACGTTGAAGCATCCTTTGGTACTAAGAAGGTTTAGAGATTTTCAGTCAGGGCCATCTATAACTGCCCAATGCTAGTAATAGATTTTTGGTGTCCCATCTAGCCATCCACAACATGCCTGTGGAGGCTACGGACCTGATGTCACTAGGGTGTACAGTAATCACAACACACAATGCAAGATGCATGAGTCATACAATCTAGTTATGCATCAATCCCGCGCATATCATGCGCTCATGTGAGAAGATCTCCTCCTATCAGGGAGTCTCATAACAATCTGCCCAATGCCATATGCATTGGTCAACCACATCTTATAATAAACATGCAGATGATGCGTATGGGTATGTATCATGATGTTATGCTATCACATACTCATAATCGGTATCGATAACTGGCATCGATAATCGGCATCGATAATCAGCCTCGACGATCCACCAAACAAGGCCTAAGGGAAGGTCACAATGTGGACATTAAACCATCATTGCCCATCAATGTGGCCATTTAACCAACATTGCTCCCAAGGAGTGGCCCATATAAAGTCAAACGTATAGTGGGCCCATGGCCTCACATAATGGCCTAATGTGCATCACGATGAGCCTCACTCATGGGCCGCATATGCATCACATTGGGCCTCACTCATGGACCTCATGCACATCACAATGGGCCACAGTACATGGGCCTCATATATGTCAGTTAGGCCGTAATACATGGGCCGAAAAATACATCTCATTGGGCCTTACCAAATGGGCTGAAAATACATCACAATGGGCCTCGAATACATTACAATGGGCCTCGGCATATGGGTCATAAATACATCACATTGGTCATCATATATGAGCCTCAAATATACATTAAGTGGGCCGTATCACATGGTCCTAATACACGTCACGGTGGGCTGCATCACATGGGCCTAATACACATCATGATGGGCCGCATCACATGGACCGCGAATATATCACAATGGGCCTCACTCATGGGCCTCAAATACAAAACATGGGGGCCTTACACATGGGTCTCATATGCATCAAATGGGCTACCTATCTGGGCCTAATACATATCACAGTGGGCCTTGCCCATAGGCCACGAATACATCATAATTGGCCTTGCCCATAGGCCTCGAATACATCACAATGGGCCTTGCCCATGGGCCTCAGATTCAAGCAGGTGGGCCCCATCATATGGGCCTTAAATACAAGGTAGGTGGGCCTTATCACATGGGCCTCAAATATACATCATGGATGGGCCTCATGGATGGGCCGCACCAATAGGCCTCAAGTGAGCTTAGACCACACTAAAAATCTTTTCAATAGTTGTAGGTGTAACATGTGTGTCACTGTACACTATCATTCCATGGGGTACATGGCCTACTAATGATGATCATCACTGTCCAAACATTGTACAAATAAATCAGCACCATCCAAACATTTTCCATGTAAGTCAGCACCATCCAAATGTTGTCCATGTAAATTAGCACCATCCAAACGTTGTCCATGTAAATCAGCACCATCCAAACGTTGTCCATGTAAATCAGCACCATCTAAACGTTGTCCAGCATCGTCCAACATAATTTAGATGGTGTGTATGAAATAAACACATCATGATTGGCCCCACAGCACCATCCAGAAATGGACAATGTGAGCATAAAATACATATGTCAAGGTAGGACCCCACCCCACACGTGCAGCACATGTGGGTAGGTCCCATACCCAAATAAAATGGATGGACGGTGTGTATAGAATACATATATCAATAGGACCCCACCCATCACCATGCAATCCAGGTGGATGGCTGGATCAAACACACTATCAAGGTGGGTCCCACAGCACCATCTAGATGCTGCCAGAACAGATAGACGGTGTGAGGTTCCACACGTGTAGGGTGGGACCCTAATCTAGACGGTGTGATGAACCACCATTCAAAGATACTGGACGATGTGGGTAATTCCATACATCAAGGTGAGTCCCACGTGGGGCCCACCAGCTATAATATTTAATATATATTATATTATATTATATATAATATATAATATAACATATAGTCCAGTGTCAAGATGGACGGTCTGGACAGTGATACATGTTATAAGGGACCCACCGTCCATAGATCTGGACAGTGTGGGATGTAACACGTCCATCAGCGGGACCCACAGAACTATTGTCGCCAGGACAGCAGCCACGTGCTGCTGGATGGACGGTCTGGTATAACACATACCTCATGATCGGATGCACAGAACTTGTTGTGTGAGAAAGCAGCTGCTGCATGCAGTGGATGGACGGTTTGGATCTTACACATAAATAATGTGGGCCCCACGGTTGCATCATATGGCCTCAAGGCCTAAACAGTGTGGATTTCACACATACATCGTATGGGGTCCACAAATTAAGCTGATGTTTGTCATTCCCTTCATCCAGGGCCTGTCGAAATCCAGTAACAAGTGGGCCTTATGATCGAACGGTCTGGTTTAGGTGGGCCACACTCCATCACAAAAGGAAAGAGAGAGAGAGAGAGAGAGAGAGAGAGAGAGAGAGAGAGAGAGGTGGAGAGGGGAGGGAACCCACCACTATGGGTCTCTCTTGATACAAGGCATACATCAAGATGGGTCCCACCACAAGTGAGCCCTCAAATACACAATAATCAATGGCTTAAATTTTATAAAAATCACCCACCTTTGATCATAGACTTCTCCTTCCATCAACGCATTCTAGAGCTCCAATGGATGAGATTCAACGGTCGAGATGAAGCTTGGAGGTAGAGATGGGAGGTAGGAAGGTGGGCCACACCATGCTCTCTCATGGAGGTTAGGACATGAGTTGCTTGGAGAATGAGAGAGAGAGAGAGAGAGAAGAGAGAGAGAGAGAGAGAGAGAGAGAGAGAGGTTATAAGAGAGAGGGATGGGATGTGATGGGTGTACTTTATTGTAAGAGAAAGTTGACTTTGGGGAGGGTGGTTGTACTTGGGGATGGGTGTGAGTGATGGGAGTGATGTGTACTTGATTGATGTAATTGATGGGATTGATGTGATGTTCCCTGGGGTTTTACAACTATACGGAGTTTTTTCTTAAACTGAACGCGAGCCCACATCTTCCAGCCAGGGTGGAGATGGCGCAGTCGCTAGGGTACAAGTCTTAGGTCGAGCCAACTCTGGAATGTAGAATACGAGTCAGGATCACGCCCAAACACCGGTTATAGATCATAGGTTGCCAGAATCCAACCGGGAGGATCGCAAAAGCCTACAGAATGGTACGATCTAGGATACTGGTCTTACAAAATAAATGTTATATGGTCGTATACTTACCATCTTGTGGATTATTTGTGCCAATGTGGCTTTGTATTTTTTTTCCTTAAAGGACTTGGTGTTAATATGGCTTATTGGAAGACTCTTATTATTGGAAGTATATCAGTACATGTGATAGTAATGTCTATGTATCGAATCATGAGTGGCCACTAGTTGTAAAGATTCTTGTAAATGAAATACCTTGGATTCTTTATCTTACCATCACTACTTATAATTATTTGAGTGTGTTAGAATCTTACTTATTTAAGTCTCATGAGCTGGGGATGGTGGAATGAGACACTATGCCTGAGCTGTCAGCCTATGAATGGTTGCACGCACCCCCATAGTGACCTCTGAGCTTCTCTGATATTCTGTTTGTAAATTGGACTAATAAAGTTGGGCTAATCATGCACACATGGCACGTGGGCGTTATCGGGTGCCTAGTCGACTGTTTAAAAGACCAGTATACTGTTCGAATGACCCTTTTCGCATTTTGAATGGGTCGACTGTTTGAAAGACCCGATATCATGTATGAATGGGCCAACTGTTTGAATGGTCCATTCATTTGTTCAGCTAGATGTGCATCCCCAGGATAATTACATTTTTTGCATTCATTCATTAATCAAGATTAAGTTGGTGATTGAATAGTGTGTTAGAAATGAATTCTATCTTTGTATGTTATACATTAAATCGTAGTTTGGATGTTATAACTGTTTGTGTTATATTTGTGGGGAATGGATTATATCTCTTCATGTTACACTTTGAATTCTGGGTGGACATGTAATTGTCGGTGTACTTATGAGTGTTGAATTGTAATTTAGACATTATATTTTCTTAAATTTGTACTTCAAAATGTGAGTTGTATCTTCTTCTGAATTAAAGGTGGTATGATCTTATATGTCACTTAGGAAACATAAATTGTATACTTTTGTATTCAACTTATGAAGTTTATATTGGATATTGAATTCTCCTGAGTTATTTGAATTCCATTCTTGACTACTGTGATGCTTGAAAATCTTGGAGGGTATACCTCGCTATTAAACCATATTCAGTTTGTGCAGGGTATGTTAAGGATGTGCAGGTTGATGCTTACGTGGAGTGCGATGAACTATTTAATATTGCAGTTTAGATTTATTACTTTATAGTTGCCTTTCACATTTTCTTTAGTACATTTTTATATTTGTGAGTGATTTGAGTCATTAGTTTGTATAAGCCCTATGGGGAACCGCTTGAATAATTTTAAAATGGTTATATGGACTTTCCTTTTATATTTGATTTACCTTTCTTCCGTTGCGATTGCTCACTGTAACACCCCGAATTTTGGCCAATCTGGGATTTGACGTCCTTAGGCAGTGGGTCAACTAAAACACCAGGAAAATCGCTCAAAACCTACTTCCATGGCCAAAGAAACCACTTAGGGCTAATTCCTTTAGAAACTAAGCATAAGTTAGCTAGCGCAACGCTAGAGTAGCTGGAAAATAGTCCCTGATCACTTTAAATACATTCTACAAGACCCAAATCGAGTAGAACCAATGACTCTATAATACTGTATAACCTCGGATCAAACTCTAAGCCGGTTTGTTCTCTAGACCACTTTGAAATTTTGTATTGGATGTAGACCGCGCGTCGAAAGTCCGATGCCTCCTATCTTAGACCGTTAGAACCGCCTAGCTGGACTTGACAATCATTTCAAAAATCAAGTCAAACCGATAATCACAGGCTATTTCATTGAGCCCGGACCGAAGAGAGTGCGAATAGGGACAGAATTGGAATTGCAAATTCAAATCTGGCACACGACTTGACCTGTCAGTATTAAGCGTTCTGACCGTCAGAATTCAGTCAGATTACACCCTCGGATCAGGAAAAATTTCTATTTTATATCATGAGACTTTCAGCCCTGATCTACGTGCGGTGACCGCTGAACTGAAACTGGTCCGCCACGTGCGATCTGCGAACCCTGCCGGACTGAAAACTTAATACGTGCTAGATCTGGTACGCATGAGCTTAAGTCCGATCGCATTCAACCAGGGGACCACCAGAAAGCATCTTTTGGACCGAAACAGCCCCGATTTGGTTACCCCTCAAGTGAAACTTGTTCCCGAGCCTATTTCGAGCAAGTTTGGGCTTATAAAAAGGGCTGAAACCCTCACTCCTCTCTCCCATCCGAATTTGTAAAAATCCCTAGATTGGGAGAGAGAAAAGGTGAGAGTTTGTGAGAGAGAGTAGGAGAGAATTTCTTGCTGCTCGTGCCACCTGCTGCAAGTGCCTAAGCAACACACTCCGATCACCTGTCCGGTGATTCCTCCACTTTTTCAGGTATGAAATAACCCTAGAAAGTTGCTAATTTGAGGTTTAATAGGATTCATAGCTTGTTAGCTGACGTAACTCGTGAATTAGGTTCTCTTATCGCTGTAGACGAAGCGTATACGCTCCGTTCGAATTTTCACATCCATAAGAGACAAGGTGCGGATTTTAGACGCTTTGATTGACTGTTTCCAAAGCTTTCAATATCGTTTAATAGTAGATTATCGACGGCATCGCCGTTTGACATGTACAACATGCTGTCCGTTTCCTGTTTCGTAAACCGGCGAAGAATATGAGATTTAGGGCATTTTAGTCATTTGTAGAAAGTACTGTTTTCATGCATATTTTGCTGATGTGATTGACATAGTTTATTGTCACATTAGAATGTTAGGAATGCGTGCATAATTAGTTTGGCGAAGAGATTTGCCTAATTGCGCACTTCGGGTCGACATACTATATGTAGACTTAAGTGTGTAGTGTAAGTGTTTGTATAAATATTTGTATTAGTATGTATTAAATTAAATGATGTAATGGATTAGTTTGAGATTGGTTTCTCAATTAATATGTTGGTGTAAATGGTTTCCTACATGTTAGCCATATGCATGATTTCATTATATGGATGAAATGCATGTACTTGATGATTCGCTTAAGTTGTATGTTGTAACATGTGCTTGATGATTTCATTATGATTTAGTTTGAGATTGAATTCTCAATTAATTTGCTGATGGAAATGATTTCCTATATGTTGACGATGTGCATAATTTCATTATATGTATGAAAGGCATGTATCAGGTGATTTGCTTAAGTTATATGTTACAACATGTGTTAACATGCTCATATGGCTGTATTTCATTTCCAATACTTTCACATGCTTTGCTGATGTGATTCCACATGTTTGGGACTATACTTAGTCCAGGCAGTCGGTAACCGAGCGAATTCGTGGTTAGCTTACCTTCCCCACGAACGACGCGTCGATGAACGCGAGCCGTGTTTTAGAGTTGGCGGCAGTGGTTAGGCCACACGAAGTGTTTTACGCACTTCATGTCGTACAACTTGAGATGCGATCGTGCTAGTCGAGCCCGTCAAGTAACCCGACTGGCCGTTGTATGTTCACCCTGCATGAGTCATAACTGCTTGAACCTAGGGTACTGAACTTACCATTGTAAACCCTGTTAACCATGGTACCTTGATCCACGAAGACTCATGAGCCGGGCATGGTGGTATGGGACACCGTGGTCGAGCTGTCGGCCTACGCTGGGGCACAAACCTCCCCGTAGTGACCAGTGAGCACCTATGACTCGTGAGTAGATTATGGTGGTATGAGACACTATATTCTTGCTGTCGGCCTACATTGATAAGGTGATGGGGGAGCGGTGCAACGAGTACGAGCAACAGCCCTGGCAGCCCTTTGCAGTGACCGCGAGCGTATTCTGAGTCTACGGGAGGCGATGACCCTTCCGTAGCAGTAGAGTACAGTAGGCCTGTATTGATAAGGTGATGGGGGAGCGGTGCAACGAGTGCGTGCAACAGCCCTAGCAGCCCTTGCAGCGACCTACAAAATATACATCGTATGAGATTACTAGAAGTGACGACCCTAGACAGGATCTGTGTTGGGATTGATTTAAGGGAAGTACCTTAGTTTTCCAATTCTGCTGTTTGAATGGACTAATAACAACTCAAAAATCATATCACCATACCATTGCATGTGCCTGGAAGTTGTGGAGCACTTGAGGGTCGATTGCATGCCGCGGTCGTAAATGGTGTCGTATGAGGGAGATCGTCGGTGAGGGCATACATCACGTCATGTCATATTGCATTAACAACAGTTTTAGGATTGTTTGATTTACTACTTTACTATTATCGCATGATTGATTTGAGAACATGTTAATCCTTGTTCTATTATTCCACTGAGTTAGCTACTCACTCCCACGTTACGGGATGGTGTTTCCGGACACCCACCAGACCCTTTTGTAATTGCAGATAATGGCACGGCCTGCGAGGCAGAGCCGGACTTAATGATGATGAGGAGGATCCCTCCTTTATGCGTGTTCTGATCGACGGGATTACAGGGAGGTTGATTAGATGTCTTGACACTTATCATTTTATATTTTCAGAGCACTCATGTATATACCTTCTTTCTATTTTGAGGTATACATATATATGTTTAACCTGGTAACATGTTCACACTCAAGAGACACACAACAGTTTATATATGTTATACATACTATCACAGACTTCCGCTGATAAATTTAACTGTCTCTGGAGTATGATATGCTGTTCTGGATTAATCTCACTCATGTTTAATACATTATCACAGACAACATTCAATCATACATATCTATGTTGCATAAATAACATTTTGGAACTCGGGAGTTGGGTTTTTGCTCAACCCCCTGATTTTCGGGATGTTACACTCACTTATACTAATATATATATATATATATATATGGGAAAAGGTACGATGCGCTCGAGCTCATGGGAACGTCCCATGAGGTCGAGCTGTGTGGGCCCCATCGTGATGCATGTTTACCATCAACACCGTGCATTTGATGGGTCCCCTTTAAATTATGGGATATCCCAAAAACCAGCCGTATACAAAACTCAGGTGGGCCATTCCATCTAAAATCATGTGAAGACATGCCAAAAATAAATAAAAGCACTTGGTGGGGCCCACATGAAATTTGGATGTGTCTGAAACTTGGTCTGAACCCTCATCTAAGTGGGACACACATAATGGCAAACCACATCTCGGTGGGCCCAAAAAATGATTATGAATGTTCTAATGGAGGATAGCCCCTCTCAACTTCTGTATGTGGTGTGGCCCACACAAGTCTCGGATTGACTTGATTTTTGAGACCTAGGCCCACGATGGAATGGTGCATCTGACTGATGGGGTAGATGTTAGACACGCATCACGGTGGGGTCCACACAGCTCGACCTCATGGGATATTCCCATGAGCTCGAGCGCATAGTACCTTTTCCCTATATATATATATATATATATATATATATATATATATATATATATATATATATATATATATATATATATATATTACTGTGAAATGTGGGCTATCCTTGTAGGTTAACTCTTGAAATTTTGAAAAATGAGTACAAAACTCGAGTTACGAAATCTGGGGCGTTACATCGCACCAAGTCACCAAGATAAAGGTAAACCGAAACTCAATTTCATCCATTTGTTACTGAATGAGTTTTCACTTAGTTATTGATAGTAGGAGGCAAGTACTAACCATCTTCCTTAATGTTTTGATTGAGTCATGGCCGCATAATTATCAATTAGATTTGACTCTATCAGGCTGCATTCGTGCTATCTTGCAGACCACACACAACTAGGATACTTGATCAAGGTGAGGACTCACCTTTGAGCTTTTCACTTAAATTCATTAATCTAGACAAATATGATGCCTTGATTTCTCTCATTGAATTATTTATCTTATTATATGAATATGCTAATCTGTTGTGCACTTGATTCCTGTGTTAGATAATGAAAATGTCTTTTTAAATATAGCAAGAATAAATGATTTGATGATAACATGCTATCTTTAGTTGTACATTTGTTAATTAACTGTATGTTTGCTGCTTGCGCTTATGTGATGTATTAAATGGAACATCATGAACTTACCATCTTGCAGTCCATATTTGACTTACGCGGCTTGGACAATATATTTGGCTTACGTGGTTTGGATTACTTATTTACCCTTCGTGGCTTTATTGGACCATTGGCGCCCTTTTTGGCATATTAATTATATTCACATATCTTGTTGGTTTTCTAGCCATCATGCAGTGTTTAGTCGTATCATGATTTTCAGGTGGTGCGGGAGTTTTCTTATGGATTTTCTAGCCATCTTACGGTGTTCACATACGATATGATTTTCGGGTGGTTTAGAGTTTATATGTTGTTATCTCTTCATCTTGCGGTGTTTAGTCGTACAGTAATTTCTGGGTGGAGCAGGAATTCACTTATCAATTTTCTAACCATCTTGCGATATTCACGTATGATATGATTTCCAGGTGAAGTAGATATTTGTATGTTGGTTTCCTAACCATCTTATGGTGTTCGGTTATACTATGATTTTTGGGTAGAGTTGAAGTTCGCTTATCAATTTTCTAGCCATCTTGAAGTATTCACGGACGATATGATTTCTGGGTGATCTAGAGCTTATATGTTGATTCTCTCTTCATCTTGCGGTGTTCAGTCGTACTGTGATTTTCAGATGGAGCAGGAGTTCTCTTATCGATTTTGTATCCATCTTGCGATGTTCATGTACGATATGATTCTTGGGTGAAGTAGATGTTTGTATGTTAATTCTCTTCATCTTGTGGTGTTCAGTCGTATTGTGATTTTCGGGTGGAGCCGAAGTTCGCTTATCGATTTACTAACCATCTTGCAGTGTTCACATACGATAAGATTTTTAGGTGAAGTAGAGGTTTAAAGCTTAATTTTCTATCCATTTTGTAGAGTTTTTATGATTGATTATTTGACAATCTAGACACATCTACTTACATTGTGATTTTTATTGCATTTCCTTAATGTTGAAATTATGTTGACTAGCTGATTTCTGAACATATGATCATGATTTTAAACTACGTTGTTTAATATGCCTCTTCTCATATATTGTGATTCATGCTGGATTATGAATGATGAGTATGTAATCTTAGCGGGTACTCCTCACTACGATAGCCATCGACGCTATCAAACCATAATAGTTGATACAGGTATAGAGCGAGCCGATGTTATTCACTGGGTTTCTAGAGCAGATCGAGTAACTAAGGAGCTAGAAAAGGTCCCTGTAACCTACATCGAGCTCCATCACTAGCTTATAAATTTCCATTTTTGTTTTATGAACTTTGTTAGTCTTATATGGGCACTACCTATGGCGTTTGAAATGTTTTCACACAATGCATGGTTTACTCTAGCTATGTTGCTGATAACTCTAACTAATGACAAAGTGATTTAAATTTACACTCAAATTTAAAGGCTAACACTCGGGTTTCAAAAATTGGGGCGTTACAAGTACTCTATGATTTACATGCTTTCGTTATTTAAACTCTATGCTTTCAATTTCACAAATTGTAATTAAAATCCCCTGCTGAGGGAGTTCATTTTTCTGACTTTTACATGTATTAAACTTCTTCGTTAATGTTCTTGACATCTATGGCTTATATGGTAGTTGTCTTTGTGTTATGGGATTTGCTACAATTAAGATGCATGGTAGTTCACTTCAAAACGTAATACCTGGGTTCTCATTCGCGAGCGACTATCCTCAGGTTATGAGAACGAGGGTATTACAAGTTGGAATCAGAGAGAGTTCACTACACGAGTAATGTCCGTCGTAAAAATCGCTTGGTTTAACAACGGATTTAATTTGTCGCTAATGGAAAAAGTCCGTCGCCAATCCCGTCTTGCTCGAAAATCCATAATTCAAACATCGCGGAATTTCACGACGAACCAAAATCCGTCGCTAAATTTGATTTACAACGGATTTTGGTCCGTCTTAAATTGGCGACGGACTAAATCCATCGCAAATTTTGATTTTGTGACAGAATATGATCAGTTGCAAATTCCAGCCCAAAATTCCAATTGACAACAGTTTTCAGTAGCTTTTGTGACGGATCATGGTCCGTTGTAAAAGGACTTTTGCCTTGAACATTATTTTTTTCCATTTTTTAAGAATATGGTGGAAATTTATGTTTTTTAGTAGTCTAAGAATTTTTTTTTAATATTCAGTAGTTTTATTGTACATATTTGTATTTAAGATTATTTTTTTAACAATTGATTGAATGTATAAAAAGCAAAAAAAATATTTTGTTTTTATATCAAATGAGTGGATTTTTTTTTAAATTTAAAAATAATATTTAAACGACTTGTAATATCACATGAAAAAGAATATTGAGAAGTTTACAAAATTTAACAATGTTTGAAAAATAATTGAAAATGTTCAAATTTTTAAATTAAAAGAAAAGGTTATTTATAAAAACACTGAGATTTTGACAAAGAAATATATATATATATATATATATATATATATATATATATATATATATATATATCATTTTAAAAAAGAAAATTGAAAAGTTGAAAATAAAATGATGCTTTGGAAGAAAAAAATCGGCATTTTGAATTTTTTGAGAAAAAAATTAAAATTTGAGAAAAATTTTCAAATTTTGAAAATAAAAATTTAGAATTTGCATTTTATTTTTTTTGAAATATTTTATAATAAAAAATGATATTTTGTTAAAAGTTTTCAAAGAAAAATTAAGAGTAAAAAAATATACATTTTGAAAAAGATGTTATTTTTAAATGGAAATTTAAATTTATCTATGAAAAAAATTATCTTTTACTAAATTATTAGGCACATCCACTAATTGAACCTTTAACCATTTTTGGACAATATAACCAATCTAGATTGAAGAGTAAATAATTTCAAATGTTTAAATCAAATTTCACTCAAATTGTTGATCAATCTTGTATGCCCAATATCTTTCTCATAAGTAGCCTGATCGGGCCGAGTAACTAGTCAAATTGAGGGTATTGATCAGTAAAATAGAGTAAATGGACCAGACATGTAAAATGGGCTAATTATTCTAGTCAAAATTGTGACCCAACTTAATGACCTCGTGAGAACTTAAGAATTAATGTTAGTAAGTTTTGTGGGCCCTATCATGATGTGTGTCAAACATCAACACCGTGCATTTGATGTGTCCCCTTTAGGTTATGAAATATCTCAAAAAAGATCCGTATACGAAACTTAGGTGGGCCATACCATCTAAAACTATGTGAAAACATCCTACAAAATAAAAAAGCACTTGGTGGGGCCCACATGAGTTTTGGATGCGGCTGAAACTTGGTCTGACCCCTTATCCAAGTGGGACACACATAATGAGTGGGTTGGATATGTGAATCACATTTAGGCAGGCCCAATATATAATTATGAATGTTTTAAGGAAACCCCTCTCCATTCCATTTAGGTGAATTACTCATTACCCATAGCGCAAGCTGAGTAAACTCTGTGGGGTCCACCATTATTTATTTATTTTATCCACTCCGTTCATCCATGTTAACAGATAATTTGAGGTCTAAAGAACAAAAAGGAAACATATTCAAAGCTCAAGTGGATCACACTACAGGAAATAGTGTGATTGAACCTCTACCACTGAAAAATTCTTGGAGGCCATAGATGTTTTGGATCAAGCAGATGTTTGTGTTTTCTCTTCATTCACATCTTTTTAATATTATGAATAGGTTGGATGGCAAATAAATATTACCGTGGGCCCATGGAAGGTATCAACTGTGGAAATCATTATTCCACAATGTTTTGTGTGGCATGGTCCACTTGAGCTTCGGATTTACCAAAAATTTGGGATCAACCCACACCGTTCATCCATTTTGGAGATCATTTTAGAGAATTATCCAAAAAATGAATCATATCCAAAGATTAAATGCACCACACCACATATACCAGCAGGGGTGATGATTTTCACCGTTTTAAAACTCGTAGGGCCCACTATAATGTTTATTTTCCATCCAATCTGTTCATAAGGTTACAAAGACCTGGATGAAGAGAAAAAACAAATTTCATATTGATCCAAAACTTTTGTGATCCCCAAAAGAGTTTCAATGGTAGACGTTCAATCCCCCACATGCTTTCAATCGTGTGGTCCACTTAATAGTTAGATCTATCTTATTTTTAGTCCCAAGCCTTACGATGAGCTCGCCATATGGATGGATGGTTTGGATATAACACATACCTCATGATAGGACCCACAGAACTTGGTGACGTCACCCAGCCCCCTCTCTCAAGGGTGCGGATTGGCTGTTGACAAGTTGAGTAGGGAGATTGCTACTGAAGTGACGTCACCAAGTTCTGTGGGCCCCACCATGATGTCTATTTTTTATCCACGCCGTCCATCCATCTGGAGAGATCATTTTAGGGTAAAATCCAAAGAATGAGTCACATCCAAAGCTCCAGTGGACCCCACCAAAGAAAACAATGGGGAGAGTGACACCACCGTTAAAAACTTTCTTTGAGGATTTGTTAGGGCGCCAGCCCTAAGTCTAGAGGTGGGCATCGAGCCGAGTCGAGTCGAGGTGGGCCAAGCTTGGCTCGGCTTGTCCATGATGTACTCGAGTTCGAGCTCGAGCTCGAGATTGGCCTCAAGCTCAATATTAAAGCTTGGCTTGTTTGCCAAAGCTATCGAGTCGAGTTCAAGTCGAGCTAGTGGTTCGAGTCGAGTCAAGTTTACCTCGAGTCAAGCTTGAGCTTGTTGGGTGAGAGAATAATGAATTTTGTTCTTG
Source organism: Magnolia kwangsiensis (assembly GCA_037074715.1). Lineage (NCBI taxonomy): Eukaryota > Viridiplantae > Streptophyta > Magnoliopsida > Magnoliales > Magnoliaceae > Magnolia > Magnolia kwangsiensis. Next base: position 45,010,220 of record CM073573.1, read on the forward strand.
ATCCTCTTCCATTGATGAAAAATTTAAAAATCTTAAGAGAATCAAAGCAAAACCCAAAGAAAAAACCAAACAAAGCTTTGAATCAGATGAGAAAACTTAGTGGTGGTGGTCTGGGTGGGCATGTAGCTGACAGTAGGTAGAGAGAGAAGAAAGGGAAAGGGAAAGGGGGTGCATGCAGTCGGGTAGAGATTCTAGAGTTTATTTGTTTTGTTTTAAAAGTTAAAAGTTAAAACTTATATTAATATAATATATATAATATATAATATTTAATATATTTATTAATTGAGCCAAGTCGAGCTTGAGTTCAAGCTTCGAGTCGAGTCGAGTTCGAGTTCGAGTTCGAGTTGAAATGCCTCCTGGTTGAACTTGGCTTGAACTTAACTCGAGCTTCATATAATTAGCTTGGCTCGGCTTGAATCGGCCATTCAAGCCGAGTCAATCCGAGCTGACTCGAGCCGAGTCGAACGAGTTTTTTGAGCTAGCTTGACTCGTGAACAGCCCTAGCCTTAACCAACCCCCCGCCCCCCCTCTGTCTCTCTCGCGCCCTCTCCTCTTATCTCTTTGTCTCTCTCTCCGTCTCTATCTTCCCGGGGTGTAAATTTCACCCTAAATCCCCAACCCTATCTTCATCTCACTCTCTCGTTCTCCCACTCCCTCTAAGTGTGGCCCAAAACCCTCATCTCCGTCTCCCTCTATCTCTCTCGATCTCTCCTATCCCTCTCGATCTGCCTCTCCGTCCTTGTTTCCATCTCTGTCTCTGTCTCCCTCTCTATCTCTCTCTCGATCTCCCTCTCTATAGCAATGACTCATCGTCTCCAGCATCATCTTTAGATTAGGCAATCAAGCTCTTCGAGAAGACGATCCCATTGCAGGATGGTCAGATTCCGGAAGAGAAATCCGATCTCGCCTCAATGTCGGATGCCGCTAATGAGAAAAAGGTCGGCTTTCTTCAAGCTTTTCTCTCCCTTTTTCGTAATTTCAGATCTGTTTTTAGGGATTTTTCCTAATGAGGATTTGAAATGGTTTTTTCCTGGTTTTGATTTTAAAAATGTTCTTTCTTTTTCATCTCTCTCTATTTTTTAAATATAAATTTGAGCTTTTTTGTAATTTATATGAACTTTGTGGCTCTTTTTTGAGATATATTTTGTTGATTTTGTTTATTTCACAATAGTTTAATTGCATGTTATTTTAGAATCAGTTAGGGTATATATATTCTTTTGTAATTTCTAGTAAAAAAAAATATTCTATTTTTATGTAATGAGTTTGATTGCATGCAATTTCAGAATCGGTTAGGGTATTTCGTGTAATTTCTATTTTTCTATTTTGTAATTTCTATATTTTTTCTAGAAAAATGAACGGGAATACAGAAAGAGAGATCAATAATAGTTTCTAAGAAAAACCAAAGTTCCATGAAATCAACGAAGTATAAACAACTGGTAAAGAAAATAAAAGCGTGATCAATTGATGAGTGGAGCTGCCTTATTTTTGCACCATGTGTTCTTCCTGGAGGGGCCATCCACTTGGTGTGGATTAGGTGTTGAGGTCCAACCCTATCCAAGGGACTGAAAGTCCAGGGATAAGCTCCAACCCCTGACGACTTCAAGATTTAGGCTCAGCCTCTACTGGGCCAGAGCCATCAACCAAGTGCATCCCACCAATGCTCAAATGACCTTAGATGGAACAGGACTGGCTTACTTGTCAACATAAAAACAATCTAGCCAAACTAGGGGTCTAACCCACAAGCCTAGATATGTTACAATTTTTATGTGATATGTTACTTATGTTACTTCTTGGTAGAACTCAAAAGGAAACACATCAGCAATTTAAGGGTACATTCTTGTTATGAATTCTAGAAAACATCATTGTAATTGGTCGTTTCCTCTTTTCCGATTGGACAAATATTGATTATGAATGCATCAATTGTGTAATTGGTCATTTTCTCTAAAGTTACAGATTTAGATTGACTTTATTAGCTTTTACTGTTGCAATTTTTGGTAGTTTCCACAAATCTTTCTTATTGATTGATTGTTTTCCCATTTGATTTCCAGAATTCTTGGAGAAAAATGCAACATGCTCATAAATAGATTGACCCAATAAAATGACTTGGAGAAGAATGAAACATGCTCATGAATAGCCTGACAATAAACAAAGCATGTTTTATTAGCTAATGTGTTTATTAGGCCTTGAACACATGACATTGGACATCACTTCCAATGTAAGATGTTATTCTCTCTGGTAAATTAGAAACCCATGCTTTAAGAAGCTAATAACATAAAAATATTTCATCAGTGTATTTAGTTCAGCCTATCTTATATCCAAAAATGACTTGAAGAGCAAAGCACAATTAAGGAAACCTAGTCTGGGAGCTCTTCACGTGTCGTGCAGAATGATGCACATGACTTTACATACTAGAATGCTTGCTTATTTATGCATTTTGGATGCATGATTTTTTTCTGACACTCATTTGTATCATCAAGCCATCCATCTACATCCACCACTGCTCCTCCAAAAGTTTTTAAACACTTGGATCTGTTCTTCTCTTTATATACCCTTCCATGAATACATGACAAATGAGCATTCTTATGTATATCATATAGTTACCAACATCAGCCTGTACCCTCAGGCCTTTTTTTTTATATCTTATCTGAAATGATTTTGGAAAATTATATATAAAACAACATGTTTTTGTGAGTGCAAACCTCTAAGCAGATTGCATGGTTCATTTAAATTTTCTTATTTTTAAGCCTGAATCCCATGACAGAGATTATATTCCACGTTCTTAAGGCATGCCTCCCTAACTGGAATCCTGATATCACTTGTACCTATTACTTCTAGTCTTCTGTTGTCCTATATCACAATTTCTTGGAGATTTTGAAGCTGTAGAATCCATGTAACACTCTTCAGTTTGTGGCAAGAATAACATTTCTTTTACTATAGCTTGGTTTTGAGTTGAGGACAAAATGCCATGACTGCATTAGGTCCATCCTTTCTTATGACCTTCATTTCATTTCACCAACCCATCAATTGCCAAACCAAACATACAATGAAGCAAAGGAGTAGTTTGCAAGCATGAGAATTCTTCTGTTCTTATAATGTAGGATGTGATTCTTATCCCTCATAGAGCTATGTATTCTCCAAGTGCTACATTCTATGCACTATTTGGATTTTCTAGTTTGTAAATCTTTTGCTGGATCTATGCACATTCTTCTAAATCTTAGTACTAATGTGTGTAGAATTGCCATTGATGGCTGCAGGTATCAGGATATTACATCTAGGCTCATAGATCTCTCCATTATCACTTGCATGCAACTTGCAAATAAGCTCCAGAATTAGAACTAATAGACTATATTTGCATTTTGTAACTTTCAGGTATCGAATCTGTTTATTTGTGGGAGGGTGAGGTAAGAATACCATGCATACTAAGTTATATCGTGAACTGATATTTTATGACCAATTCAACCGTCAGATTAATGCGAATGAGCCTCAATGACATATCATGTGCATCAGAATAGGTTAATCGCACATATGGTATGCTGTGAATCTTGTTAATCTGGCTATCAAGTTTGTTTTTCCTTCTTTTTTTATGTGTAGCTTCTCTTTTATATAGATTTTGTATTTTAAAAAGCTTTGATTTTTCATTGTCTTTATATGAAGGATAAGTTGTTGTGGGGAGCTGCTTAGCTGCACAAAGCCACCAAAAACCTAGCTTATCTGAACTACATTCAAGTGAATGGTCAGACACTTGGAGCTGATGAGACTGACAATACCTTTGGTTGGGATAACAAACATGTCGGGGCAAGAATCTTAATTTCCAAGATCTGAGTTTTTTTTTTTTTACTTTTTCTTTCTAATTTCTATCCTTTCTAATTTTTTATATCTTTCATACAAAACTTCACTCTTTAACTTCTTAGTAGCAACTAACTACCATTAAAAAAAAAAAAAAAAAAAAAACCTTAGAATCTGACTTCATAGTACACTAAAAGTGGTTGCACTAATCTGAATTTATTTTGCTTGTACAGTTGTTTGTGCCAAGATAAAGTTCAAAATGTGAATATACAACTCATTTCTAAGGTTTCAATGGTTGATCGTTTTATAAACATTTACTGCACGGACAGTTTTGTCAAATTGTGCTTTGAAAATATGGCTAATTCAAGTTTGGGTCATTGAATTTTGCTTGATTGATTTATGCATCCAGGCTACTAAGAAGTTAGTTCTCAGTCACTATCTGCGTCTAGTGCTGCAAACTCAAGAGGTAACAGTGAAGTTGGAAAAGAAGCTAGAGGATTTGCATTTCTTAGACAGACATGTCATCATTCCAAACCATCTTCATGTCCCTAAAGTTGAGAGAAGTGGATTGAGTTTCGGAAGCTTTGATGCTAGCTTTGGGCTTAATGCAATTTTCACAAATGGCCCAGATACTAACAAGAGCTCTACACCTTTTTCTGAGTTGTCTTAGGTGATCGAAGAATTAGCTAAGGAGCCTTCTTCAAGGTCCGAAACTTTTTCCCGCCTGTTATCACTTTTCCCATCATGTGTAGAAGAGTACTTTTGAGCTCTTTTGGCTAATCGTATTACAAGGGATGTTTGTTCATCTTACATGGACATTTGTAAATGCATCCCTTATCTGCATATTTCAATGATAAATGATCTTTAACTTCTGGTGACTTTCGAGAAGTGGTATTCCGAAAGATCAAATGTCCTGAGAATTGTAAGTTGATCGTGGGTTTTGAAAGACCTGCTCAATGTCAATTTAGATGTAACTATATAATATAGGTCTTGTCGCAATTCCAATGAAAAGTATGACTATTTTCCTTTGTTTCCTAAATACAACAGTTAAACTCACATTCATTTAATCTTGCTTGTTCAGGTTGTTGCCAACCATTCCACATAAGAGGTCAAAGGTCAACTCCTTCGAGGGTAGTAAGGTTTATCATTGTCATGACAGATAACTTTTTTGCTGGTATTGTGCTTTTATGAATGGATTAAAATGAATAATTGTATTTGATTGAATGAATTAATGATTATGCACAGGTTTAGCTGAGGCTAAAGTCCTTTTTTTTTGTACTGGTCTAACATTGCACAATGCTTCTAACACTCATGAATACATCTCATACTTATTGGAAAATGCCACCAGCTCCATTGTCAAGAAATGGCTCAAGGTATATGAAAATGTCAATGTAGATGCTCAGTTTGTTAGTGATTTAGCTCTAACCCGCGAAGAATCCTTCAGAGAGAAGGAAGAGGAGAGTCATAAATCACCATTGAGTCTCAGAAATGATAATCTGAATTGTCTTCCTAACATTGCTGTAACCATTGCATATAGCTCTGAACCAGATCTTCTCGTGTGATTTTCCTGCACCCGATGTTGTTCGGCCATACATTGACAGCTTAATTCATTAAAATACAAATGTCTTTGATTATCTTTTATGATGATTTTTATAGCGTAGCGTTTATTGTTTACTGTGATCTCACTGTAAAATCTTAGAAATGAAATCGATTTTCAACAGTTTCCCAATTTGTGAAAATACATCTGCCTATGAAAATTGATTTTCATTTCCACAATCTTCATTGGAAAAATAATGAACTCTTTTGATATGTTTAGATTTTCATATCTATATTTTGGTTTCTGCCAATCCCATAAGATGTATTGAAAGCTCTTATGATGTGCTTGGCAGCTAGTGCATTCTCTGAAAGTGCACCTACTAGTGCCCTGGTTTGTCAATTACTGTGTGGGTTGAGTCAGTCGAACAACAGTGCCTAACAGGAAGATCAATTCAAGCGTCTGCCTCAACTGGATGTGTGAAAGCTCGCCATAGGTAAATCATAGCCTCACATCCCATATCCCAAAACACCAGGTGATTAAAAACTAAGTAGAATATCTTAGGATTTTATAGTAAGAAAACTTTTTATCAAACAGGAAAATTTTTAAGTTTTCTTACCCTGTCAATTATATTAATTCACCTTTCGATATGATCAACTTGCTCTGTCGATGTCCTCGGTATCTCAATCGATACAATCGAGTGAGGACAAAAAGCGTCCAGCAACCACACATTCATCTGAACGATTTATCGATATATTGAAGTATCAATCGATATCATTGATATTCAAATATCAATCCCATCGAAAGTGGATCGATAATATCGACAGCCAGTTTTTTGGTGCCCCTATTTTTCTAAAGAAAACTACAATAAGTTTTGATATATCGATGACTGTTCTGATTCAATCTGAATTTAAATATCGATCATCTCAAGAGTTGTTCAATTATATCGACAGTGGACGTGTGTTTCCTCCAGCAAATATTTCAGGATGTTCTAAAAGTTGATCGGGGGCCACTCGAGGAAATCGATATTCTTATGTCGATGTCATCGAGACCTGGTCGATTGGATCGAGTTTGGACACAAACTGTCCAGCGTGCTTATAAGTAAATCTATATGATTTATCGATCCTATCAACAAGGTCTCGATATCATCGACATTCAAATTCCGATGATATTGGTTGACCCTCGATCATATCCTATATCCTGAAATATTTCGGCTAGTCTTTCTCATTCTTCAAGTGTCGATAGATCGATCCAAGTATCGATGGAATCGGAGTTCGAAACTCGATGACATCGACACATGTGTCGATCCCATCGATCATCTAAAAATAGGTTTCAAAAGCATATGACTTTGAAGTTTATGTTATCGAGCGGACAGTCGATTCCATCGAGAGTATACGCTCGATGATATCGACTATGCTCGATGACATTGAACTCAGTCATAAATATGACCGTTTTATATTCGTTGAAACCTTTTTTCCTATTTAAAGAGAGACTTGGTCATATTGTTGGTAGAGAAAGAAGAGAGTGCTTTTGTGTGTCTTACCCTCAGATCAAATACCCAAAGCCCTTTCTCTCACGGGAGTTCATCTTCCAATACACTCTTACCATTGACATTCAATAGAGTGGATTAGGAAATGAACTTCCGCATTTAAGGATCCTCCAGCAACTATCTTAATAGCATATCATCAAGCTGGGATGCCTTGAATGAATAGATGATGGGAATCACTCTATCTTCCTTATAGGAAAATTACAAGAGAGTGGATTTCCGTCCTAACCTTGACCTGACCCAAAGCTTAGTACTGGTACATCTTCTGTGTTGCGGATCAAGGGAGCCGAAGACTCTTCAACAACAAGGAGGAGATCTTCGAAATTGCACTAAATGGGACTCATCAACTTATCTGTAAGTATCTAGAGTCCAGAGGACACTTGTGATCATTCCTTTCTAGGATTGAAGTCCTCAAAGGAGGCCTCCGACGGGAGTGTACATTGTGGGTGCATTGTGTGGACCCTTGCTCTGTGGAGAGCATAAACATTCGGGTGCATTGTGTGGACCCTTGCTCTGTGTGGGCATAAACATCTGGTTAGGAGTGCACCAAAAAAACTCCAGGGTTAGAGGTGAACCGAATAGAAACATCTGTGTAAAGGTTGAAGGTGAACCTGATTTAAAACCTTAGGTTTGAGGTGAACCATGGGAAACCTCCTAGTGAAATTCTATACACGCAAGGGTTGAGTGTAGCAACCGGGAGTGGAGTAGACAAGTAGTTGAACCACTATAAATGACTGTGTTTGTGATTGATTCTTGTGCCTGATCATTTGTGTGATTATATTAACTGCATTTATATTTTCTCACACTTCACACACAGTCACATCCATCATAGACTATAACTCCTCCATGCTTATCATTTAAATAGTTCTGTGATTGGATCCTCTACCAGGCTTGGAAGCCAGTAGAGTTAATTTTGAGTAATCCTAATCTGTACTCTGTGATAGGATTAGTGTGATAGGATTTTTAATAAATCATAGAAACTTTAAAAAGTCCTATTCACCCCCCTCTAGGACATATTGGCATATTCCTACTTCAACTCAAGCGGTCTTCACCGCTATTTCATTCTCTTTGTCACATGTTCAATGTGGCAACAAGCAAGCTAGATTTGAGCCTATCCTCTAATTGGTTTAAACTCTATGGTAAACATGTTTGAGTATTTTTTGCAAGTTCTAATTTTTGGGTATGTTATAGAAGTTCTGATCATCTTTAGGTTGTTGCCTATGGACTGTCAATAAGCCATGTTTGGACTAGGCTGAGATCTATCCAAACCTGATCTGCAAAGTAAACCTTAGGCCTGAGTCTGGCGAGGACCATGACAGGACAAGACAAATAGGCTAAATACATCAACAAGAAATTATCTTGCAAACATTCAAATGGTATCAAATATATACATGTGGCATTTCACAAGCATTAAGGAATTAATAAGTACACTTTGCATTGACTTTGCAACGTGGCGGATTCTGTACAACTACGGTTATTAATTGATTGACGTTGAAGCAACAGGATAGACCTTTCCAGTGGGATTTGTTGGTTGTATAAGTCAAATTTGTTTTACTTCAAAAGAACGGAAATATTAGCTTTACAAAGTCTTAACAGAACTTTAGGAAAAAACTCATTCTTTAGAAGAGAGGAGACTAAACCAGAACCTTTTTCTTTTTTAAAAAAACTGTTTTACTACTGCTGTAAACTTCACACTTGCTTCTTTGCTTATTATTCACTTGTTTGTTACTGCACAATTTCTTCCTACATCAACCGGATACACAAGTGCCCTTTTATAGGCATTTGCATCAATTGTGAAATGACTACTATACCCCTACTAGGAGCTTCCAATATTTAATGTTTCTAGAAAATACACAAAGCATTTCATCTTCCAGTTCTTTGCTTTGTCTTGTTTATGGTATCTGTAATGTATTTTGTAGAGGTCCATTTAGAAATGAGTTGTCATTGGTGCTTTGAGGGCCTTTATGTCACACAGAAACCGGGACCTTAGGATCAAGGTCAGTAATGTTTTTGTTTCTTAAAGTTTGATGTCCACAATTTGATCTCCACATGAAATGCTTTTGCTTTAGATTTCAATCTTGCATTATACTGCATGTTTTAGGTCATGATTCTTCAGTACTTAAGTGGTATGACTTTGTTCTTAAGCTGCACAAGCTATACAAAGGTACACACCTTTTAAAAAAGAATGCATGTTCAAGAAGGTATTTTCTCTTGCTTTAGACATTGTTCAATAGCATATTGTGTTTGTAATTATCACTTCCTTGCTATATAGTAGATGGCGGAACAAGATTCATCACAATTTTTTTAATAGGATTCTTATTAAACTTGTGTGAATTATTTTTTGAATGACTATTAGGTGTAAGATTCAAAATAAATAAATAAACAATCTGACGATATTTTTTTATTATTCATAGCGTCGCTAATTTCTAAACAAGTTGCAAATCAACGACGGATTTGAGGTCCGTCGCTCTCCTCAAATTAGCGACAGACCTTATCCATCGCTAATATTTTTAATGACGAATAATTCAGGTGGTTTTTTCAGAATTTTAGCGACGGATTTTTAATTTTTTTCTACGTATCTTATCCATCAGTAATCTACGACAGACCTTATTCGTCGCAGATTCAATGCCGAATTTTATCTGTCATGAAAAAAAATGACTTAATAAACAGCGACGGATGAAATCCATCGTTTATTTGGTTTTACAACGGATTTGGTCCATCGGAAATCCGCAATTTTGGCGTAGTGGTTTAGACAAACCTTGCCTTGGGAAAACAAACTTATACAAATTTTAAATGTCTTGAGATAGGATTTTGGAATTAGAGAGTTGAACCTAGGTGAATCACCTTTGAACTTTAAAAAATAAATAATAAATGGAGAATGTAGAGACTCAAACTTAGGTCCCCATTATGAACTATCTAGATAATTATTTGGAATTAGAAACCAAACTTAAGTTCCCTTTAAAATTGTTATGATGGCCATTCAAGCTTATGTGAAACCCCCTTATAATTATAAAATTTAAGAACATAGAAATTAAAACTTTAGGCCCCTTTGAAATTTCTAGATTTATTTATTTGAATCTTAAAAACTAAAAATTAGGTACTTTGGGAAGACGAGTGTCTTCTATGATGTAATTAAAATCAAACAAGAACATTCCTTGAATTAGACATTTGAGGAGCATTTTTAGAAATCTGGGATTTGAACTTTTTCTATAATTTTCCTAAGTTGAAATAACATTGTCACAACACTCAATAAGTGAAACGAATTTAGGCATTATAGGAAATCCCCTACCCACCACAATGTACATTGGATCAAATTTAGGCACTCCCTAAACTTAAAAATCGTGCTAGGAGTTATAAATTGAATTCCCTAAGAAATTTCATTAGTTAGAGATAATATTTCTCATAGATTCCAACAATTAGAACTAATTAACCCTAGACTAAGCATATTAGGACTAGATTTGAAGACCTAGGTGAGATTAGCAAATTTTGAACTCAAATTTCCATGTAGAAACTTGAGTACTAAAATTTTAGGTCATACATTAGGTAATTAGAGTGCGTAGTGAAAATGTGTTGATCATTTGGGATGTTTCACACAGATGCCAAGCACTCTTATTGTACAAATAGAAAATTTCATGATATTCACTAGGAATCTAGAATGATCGGGATCACAGACTAATGGAATTATGCTTACACGAAGTGTACGCGGTTTGATCCAAATTTTAAATCCTAGCAAATCCCAATGATCTTAATACCCTGATCAAGCAGAAGATCTAGATTTACTAGGATTAGGAAATGATACTAGTGAATCCACTGTTCTAAGCAGGTAGAGGATCAGTGTATCGGGCTCAAACCTACTATAACCGTCCATTTGTATTAGCACAAACACTAAAGGGAAATAGGAAGTCATATTGAACTTTAATGAGAACTATCGTGTAAAAAAGAAAGATATAATATTGATATTAGTTGTAGCCTGAACCTAGTAGAAAACTATATGGAAATGTGATACTGGTAGGCAATGAGGTATATCCCTAGTCACAGTAAATGCAAGAAAGGCTCCTAACTCTTAAGGAAACTTATGTACATTGGGTGATCTGCTGGACTAGAGATCTAAGAGTTGTTGCAGAATTTGGACATAACAGATGAAAATAGATGTTGTGATCTCACACTTGGACATATACAGGATTGCATACACAGTTAGATATCCTAACTGCTCAAGGTATGCATTATTGAATCTCGAGGATGAAATTTTCTTTAAGGGGGGTATATTGTAATACCCCTTACCTTTTAGTACTCGGGTGCTACTGTTCATCAGGTTTACAATGTTTCGTCATATGACCCATCATTCGAAAACACAAATCAGATTATCTGGGTTCATATTATACTCCCAGATCACACATAAACATTCTTTACGATCCCTAAGACTATTGATAACTAAATAAGAATCAATCAAACCACTAGAGTGTTTGAATGATCAATAGGCCAAGATTTAATAATTAGATGTTCATGTGGCGTGGCCCACATGACAGTTTTAGGCATGTGACTCTTCAGGAGTGGTGGATAAAATCTTAAATCCACATTTCATGGCCCATTCAAAGACTGAGATTACCTAGCTACCAAATCAACGGCTTGAGCAAATTTTGATGAACTTAGAAACTCATAGAACCAATAAGATCATATTTGAAAGTTACCTGATCATTAGAATGTTTAGAATTGACACTTCTAACAAACTTCATTATAAGTTGCCAACTTCGATAATGGATTCCCTAAAATTTATGGGCCACGGCTTAGTAAGACTTGACCAGTCAAATGAATAGTCCTGGTCATTCGAATGACCCTCAAAAGACCCCACAACAAACCCCGATGGCGTGAATGATTAACCGTAATACAACTTGGCTACAAATCATATTACATGGCCCACCTGAGTTTACATCAAAGAAGCAAATGGTTGGAGTGGATTTATCAAACCATCACTGTAGGCCCCACATCTAGGGTGCGTATGCACAGCCGCAGTGCACGAGACCGAAAATCCGGTCAAATCGGGTTAAACCCAAGACTGAAGGAAGAAATTTCCTTCTCCTTTCAAGCTTTCTCGCCAGCGATGGACAGTCGTCCGCTGTTATGATCGATGGGACATAATCATCGTTCATTTGCATGATCCATGCCGTCCATCTGGCACGGCACTTAATTTGGACCAAACTCTGGCTATTTAACAGGATGAAACACGTGTGCATGCACACAGATTCCAGTGCAAACAGATGCGCATGCGGCATATTTCAAACACAAAAAATCCCGTTTCTCCTTGCTATGCTGGCAATCCAAAGGGAGATAATTCTTCTAATCTTCGTCGTCCATGAGGATAAATTCCATCCTTTCATTTGCCTCCATTTTTAGGATTCCCATAACTGACAGGAGAATCGGCGTAGAGAATCTTTCCCTTAAAAGAAAGGATCAATCCTAGCCACTGGAAAGCTTCTTGAAGGCACTCGGATGGCATCGGAGACATCTGTCTTAGGGTATGCAGCAACTCTAATGAATGGAATGAAACATTTCAGCGAGAAATTCGTGCCACACAAGAAATCACTGCGGTCGAAAATATCGAGAACGGTCATTAGTAAAAGGATTTTGGCAACATGTAGTGGGTCCCACTGAGGTCATTGGACTCATCCAGTCCGTTCAGAAGGACCGGATCAGAGGATATGGCCATAGGAGAAAGGTCACCATGGACAGCCGCATCATCTCCTCCGTTAAACTGTGAAAACCCATCACCTAAAGATAGGGAGCCCAGTTTCTGATCAGGGCCGTCCATCCAATGGGCCATGGTGTCAAAAATTCAACTGTAGCATTTCATTACAACCATGCAAACACGACTATGCCAAATCATCTTAAAATCGTAGGATTATGCGACTGAAACTTGTAACAAATCCCCTGGATTAGTTATATCTGAACCATCTAGAAACCGTTTAATAAAGCTTTTAAAAGGCCATCTTTTTAGGGCAACCCTTACCGAAAATATAAAGGAAATAAGAAAGAGGTAAAAGAACGTCATTTGGTACCGCATCGGGATGATTCGACTCGATTCGAGTCGTGGTGAGTGCGAACCAAGTCCAGGTTCCTTTTGGTCAAAAATGAGAGGAAGAATGTAAGATCCGCATCTTAGACTGTACCGTTTCGTAGGCTTCGGCGGTCTTCTCGGTCGAATTTCGGCAACCTTCGACTCAACCTAAGACCTTTACCATAGCGACCGCGCCGTCACCGCGGTTCTAATGCTGCGACTTGTGCGCCGAGGCGATACCCTGGTCAAGAGATGTGGGTCATCGTTCAGTGCGAGGAAAACGCAGCGCATTGCAAAACCCAAGAGAATCTCTACAACTTGTCATATCACTCAATCACATCATGTCAAGTACACATCACTTTTCACCCTTTCCCAAGCAAGCCTCAAAGTCAAAAAGTCTCTTACACACTCATGCCTTTCTTACACAAATGGCTACAAAAGTCAAAAAGCTCTTACACCCATCACCACCACATCCATCACTCCATCTCCCATCACTCCTCTCCCTTTACAAGTCTCTCTCTATCTCTTTTCAAGCTCATTTCCAAGCAAGAAAAACCTCCATACGTATGAGCTTCTCCAAGTCTTCCAAGCTCCAAGTGTGACCCACCTTTCCTACCCCTTCATCTCTCATCTCAACCATTCAAACTTCATCTCCTCCATTGGAATCAAAGCTAAGGAGCTAAGGAAGCCTACGGTGCAAGAAGAAGCCGGTGGGTGATCTTAGATCTTTGTCTTTTATTCATTTTGTTTGATTAAGGGTCCATATATGTGGGACCCACCTTGATGTATATTTGTATGCAAGAGGGGCCCATAGTGGCGGGGCCCCTCCATCCTCACCGATCTTTCTCTCTTCCTCCCTTTTCCTTTGTATATGATGGCTTGTGGCCCACTTGATGTATGTATCTCATCCATACCATCTAAATAGTGGGCCACCTTAACTTTTTTATTTTTGGTATGGGTCATCCAAATAGTGGGCTACCCGAATGAAAGGGAAACACAAATATTAGCCGGATCTAAAACAGGTTGGGCCATGTGGGACCCACCTTGATGAGTTGTACATCCACACCGTCGGTCCAAGCAGATGCACCAATGGAGGGTGCAGCTAACAGTGAAGTGTAACTGTCAGTGGGTGCACTGATGTGGGGAGTGGCAGCAGTGAAGTGTGGACTGCCGTGGGTGCACTGGCAGGGTGTGCTGACGGTGGAGTCCATGGACCCACTCCCATCCACCATCCAAAGGATGGGCCACACCACGATGTATGTGCCTTATCCAAAGCGTCCACCGTTCTAGACGGTGGGACCACATCAGTGTGGGGCCCTCCTTAGTGCGTGTGCATGCCCAGATCCATAGCCCCACTGGCCGACTGAGTGGAGGTACCTCGTTGTAACGTGGGACCCAGACCCTAGCTCAGCTGGTAGACTGGGCGAAAGATACCTCGTTTCAAACACTAAGGTCTTGGCATCGATTTCCTAGTAGGGGTGGCTAACCACGGGTGTGTATTTCATCCATTCTGATGGGCCACACCACGGGTGTGTATTTCATCCAAACTGTCCACCCCTCTGGAGGGTGGAACATGCGCGTGTGGGGCCCATTTCCACGCCCAGATCTATACCTCACCGGCAGACTGAGTAGAGGTCCTCGTTTCAACAGTGGGCCCACATGGCTTAAGTGGCAGACGGAGTGAAAGATATCTCATTTCAATACTTGAGGTCTTGGCAGCGATCCCTAGTGGCTGCGGCTGACAGTGAAGTGCGACCTGATGGTGGGGCCCATGGTAGCCATCCACGTCGTCCATCCATTAGGTGGGCCACACCGTGTTGCGTGTGGGACCTCCACCATCCCTGGACGGTGGGACCCACCCCACGTGCGTGGCCTCCCTTGAATGGCTGTGACCGTCCAGGCCATCCAGGGCCTGGACGTTTTCAATTTATTTTATATATATATATATATATATATATATATATATATATATATATATATATATATATATAATTGATATATTATACTATATTAATATAATATATTATATAGTATATTGTAATATAATGTAATGTTATATTACTGGCTGTGGTGGGCCCTAAGTGGGACCCACCTCTCTCTTTTAAATGCAGAAAAGCTGCATGTATAGCAGCTAGTTTTTATTTTATATTAAATATATATTTATATATTACATGTGAGGGTGGGCCCCACGGGCCCTACGTGGGACCCACCTCTGCCCCTTTAATGCTAAAGTTGCAATAGCAGCAGCTGTATGTGTATAATATAAATTGTGTATATACATATATAAGGGTGGGCCCTACGTGGGACCCACCTCTGCTTCTCTTTTAGCAGCAGCAACTGCATGTACGACAGCTATATGGCTGCCCCATTGCTGCTATACTCAGTAGTAAGATGCGTGGGTCCCATCCGTTCCATCCACGCCGTCTACCTATGGGACCCACCTGGTGCATGTGTTGTATCCAAACCGTCCAACCATCGGTGAGATCATTTTAGGATGTGAGTTAAATGAGATAGATCCATAGTCCAAGTGGACCCCACCTTGACATGTTAAGCCCATCTTAATGTATCTATGGTAGTCCATTGGGGTCCACTTTGATGTGGATGTAAGGCCCATGTCGTGAGGCCATTCAATGTATTTGTGGCCCATGGTTGAGGCTCATTTGATGTTTTAGGGGCCCATGGGTTAAAGCCCATTGAGATCTACTAGGGCCTATGGGTTGAGGCCCATTTGATGTACATATGGGGCCCAATTGGTGTGGCCCATTTTTTATATATAAAACCCATGAGATTAGGCCCATTTGATGCATTCTAAGGCCCACGGGTTATGACTCATTGCAATGCACATAAGGCCCGTTGGTGCGGGCCATTAATGTGGCCCACTTGATGAATAAAAGGCCCATATGATATGGCCCACTTGATGTATTTAAGGCCCAATGGGATGTACCTAAGGTTCATTGCAATGTGTGATCCCAGCACGGATTATGTAATGATGTTTACGACGAGCTATGCCTTGGGAGCAATGATGGTTTGACGTCCACATTGCAAGTATAATGTTGGTTAGATGTCCACATTACGACTCTCTCTAGGGCCCATTGTTAGGCCGGTACTTGTTGCGTGTCAGCCGTCTAGGCTACCTGCGTTGTAAGGATAGTACATTACTTTATAACATGCTTAGTATAATTCCATGATTCCTGATCATATGCATCATATGTGTGCTTGATATGAAAAGTGACTGATCATAGCATATGCCTTCGGGCAGATTGTTTAGGGGCTATCGGTTAGGCGGTGTTGCCTTACATGAGCGCACGATACGCGCAGGATTGCTGCATGACTGGATAGTGTGATTCATGCATTTCGCATTGTGTGACATGGTTACTGTACGCCCAAGCAACATCAGGGCCGTAGCCTCCACAGGTGTATCGTGGATGGTAGGATTGGATACCGAAAATCTTACTCTACATGGGGTGCTATAGATATCCCTGGATAAAAGTCTCTAAACCCTTATGGTACCAAGAAGTTACTCCAATGTCTAGACCGAGTGGGTACAGGAGCGCCGAGTACCGATTACCAAACGGCCGTGCTTTCCACTGTGTCCTGGTCGGTTGGAAGGGGGTGTAGCCTTACCCGCCCGAGAGTAGGGGGCAAAGCTAAGCTGAGTTTAACCAGCTCAAAGAATGGGTCCGCTATCGACGAGTCGAGCCCGATATTGGCAGACGGATGGTGAGGTCTCTTCCACTTACCTTATTGCGCGCGATGGGGCGGCGATCTGGTTCAGAGTGTACTAGACCCCGGTGATATTTCAGAATTGAGCTGTATTGATATGTGGACTTAGATGAGGATTTATATGCTTGAGTTGCATTTCACATCGCATGGTCTTGGTATGGCCGATATCATTCATGTATTGCATCGCATAGCCTTGTGTAACGTGCTGAAATTCGGGGGTCGAGCACAACTCAGCTCCCGAGTTCCAAAATATCACTTATGCAACATATTTAATGATGATTGTATGTTGTCTGTATTACTGCATAAAACATGAAATAGATCAAGTCATATTAGCAGACATAATTCAGGGATATTGAGGAAATGCAAGCGGAAGACTTAAATACATATATAATTCAAAATAAATTCTCAAATGATGCGTGCTCTGCCTAGGGCAATATACATATATCTGTGTCTCAAAATACATACATGAACTGTTCAAAATGATCCAATACATATCCCAAAAAATCTCTGCTGGTCAGGACAAGGCTCACATGAACCCGCCTGAGAAATGCATATATGAGAACGCCTCCTCATCCTCATCGAAGTCTGGCTTCGACTCGCGAGCATCGCCATCTCCTGCAGCTAAGTCAGAGTCTGGTTGGTGTTTAAACACCGTCCTAGAACGTGGGAGTGAGTGATCAACTCAGTGGTACTATATAGCAGAGGTTAACATGTTATCAATCCAATCAAGCAGTGATGATAAGGCAGTACAATCAAACAAGTCCTAGATACTCTTGTTAATGCAAGGATGATATGAAGAATGATGCATGCCCTCACCACAAACTCCCTCATGCGACATCATCTAAAGATCGCGGCATGAATCACTACCACTGTGCTCTCACACCAACGCCAATGGCACATGCAGTGCGATATCATAAATATGATTACCCAGTTCTTATTAGTCCCTTTCATACAGCAGTATTGGGAAGCTAAGACAACTCTCTTGTATCAATTCCCTACGTTGATCCATTCTAGGGTCGTCAGTCCTAGGAATCTCATACGATGTTACGATTTTAGGTCGCTGCAAGGGCTGCCAGGGCTGTTGGGCGCAATCGTTACACCACTCCCCCATCACCTTATCAATGCAGGCCTATTTATATCATTAAGACTACAATAGGATTCGTCGCCCTTATGCAGTGTCAGGATAAACTCAGGGTCACTATAGAGGGCTCATCACCAATTAGTGTAGGCCGACAGCAAGAATATAGTGTCTCATACCACCATAATTTTCTTAGAGTAGAGTGCTCACTGGTCACTACGGGGAGGTTTGTGGCCCCAGCGTAGGCCGACAGCTCTACCACGGTGTCCCATACCACCATGTCTGGCTCATGAGTCTTAGGGGATCTGGGTACCATGGTTAACGGGAGTTTCACTGGTAAGCTCATGCCTTAGATTCAAACAGTGACAACCAAACATGGTGAACAAGCATCGATCAATCGGGTTAATTAATAAGCTCAACTAGGCCAAGCGCACGTTGAGTTGAACGACATGGAATGCACAAGCACTCCGTGTGGCCTGACCACTGTCGAACATCCCAAGCACGACTCAGATTCACTAAACTCATCCTGTGTGGTGAAAACAACCTCAACTATTATTTACAGAACGGTTCCCGATTGCCTGGGCTGTAGTACAGCCCCATTCACATACAAATCTAATAACTAGCATATGATTCATATCCTGCATTCATATAAACAATCACGAAATACAACTTGAATGTAAACACAGTACATGCAGAAAATCATACACTCATTTAACATGATTCAACTAAGTACATAATCCATGGAGGAAAACATACACTCATTTAGCATGGATAACCTAAGTTACATGATTCATGGAAGAAATCATACACACAAACGTTATGGTTGAAATCCATATCTCAACTATCTTAGCGAGCATATTCTACTAACTACTATCTCATTTAGACATTTAAACAAACACTTAGCTTACACTATTCAACATACATCACGTATGTCGACACCGTCGCATATTAGGGCAAGTCCTCTCACCAAGGATTTGCCGCATACATGTCAAGCATATAATAACGATAATTTATCATGGCAAGAAAATCAACAGATTTCATACGCATACGTGTATTCTAACATATACATGAAATACGGTATTTACAATATAAAGTATACGTATGCGGAAAACGAAACAGATAACACATTTTTTCATGTGTAACGGCAATCATGTAACACTCCGGATTTTTGCCTACCTGGGATTAGACGTCCTTAGGCAATGGGTCAACCATAACACCTTGGTAAACTCTTAAAAATCAATTCCAAAGCCAAAGGAATCATTTAGAACCTAATTCTTTAAAAATTTAACGTGAATTAGCCATCGCTACATAGATTTCCTGCGAAATTAGCACCAATAACTTTAAATACGATCTGTAAGACCCAAAACCTATAGAACCATTGACGCTACCTTACCCTGAAACCTAAGATCAAACTCTAAACCTGTTTATTCCCAGGAACCCTTTGAAACTTAGTATTGGATGTAGACCGCACGTCGAAAGTCCGATATCTATAATCTTAGACCATTATGACCGCCTAGTTGGACTTGACAATCATTTCGAAAATCAAGCCCAACTAATATCCTGAGACTATTTTACTGAGTCCGGAGTGAAGAGAGTGAGAAAAGGAAAATATTTAAAAAATTAATTTAATTTTTAATAAATCTGGCACGTGTTACTTGCGCGACATTTTTAAGCGTTCTAACCGTTAGAATTCGACCAAATTTCACCCTTGAATCAGGAAAGTTGGCCCTTACATGTCATAGCACTTATGACCCTGATCAAGTTTCGGTGACCGCTGAACTGAAACTGGTCCGCCACGGACGATCTGGAAATCCAATTGGACAGAAAAACTAACTGACTAAAGATCCGATGTTAGTGAGCTTAAGTCCGACCGCATTTGATAACAGGATCTCCAGAAAGGCTCCATTGGATCGGAACAGACCCGATTTGGTTATAACTTAAGTATACCTTGACTTGGAGTCCGTTTTCGTTATGTTTGGGCTTATAAAAGGGCCTTAAACCCTTAGCTTTCTAACCCATACGAATTTTTCAAAACCTAGGAGAGAGAAGAGAGAAGAGAGAGAAAGTGAAGGAGAAGTTGGTGATTCTTCCTGGGATTCTTCCCAGTCTCTCTACGTTCCTCATCCACCCTTCTCTATAGTTATTCCGGTGATTCTGGTTTCGTTCTAGGTAAGAAAACCCTAACCCTAACCTGTTTTAAGGTTCCTATGGGTACAAGTAGCTAAGTAGCTGACTCACCTTGTGTTATAGGTCGTCATATCGACGTTGACAGAAGCGTAGAGTACCTATTCAATTCATTACGCTTCTACGGCGTAAGGTACGGATTTTAGATGCTTAGATTACGTGTTTTCAAAGCTTTCAATGCCATTTAATGATAGATTGTTGATAAGAATGTTGTTTGACATGTAGAACATGTTGTCTGTTTTTCATTTTGAATACGTACAAAGAATATGAGATTTAAGGTATTTTAGGTATTTGTAGAAAATACTGTATATGTACGTATTTTGCCGATATGATTGCCATGAGTATTTGTCGTGTACCTATGTTAGTTATGCGTGTATGATCTGTTTGGCGAAGAGATTCACCCTAATGCATATTATTGGCCGACATATGCTATGTAGACTAATGTGTGTAGACTAAGTATTTGTATAAATGTATGTATTAGTAAGTATTGAGTAAATGGTGTTGTAGATTAGCGTTGAGATTGGATTCTCAACTAATTTGATGATGTACATGAATTCCTCCATGCTTGTTGTATTGAAACAGGTTAGCTAGAACTCTACTACAACTAGTCTAAGCTTTGAAACAGGTTAAGGTTAGCTTAACTTACCCAAGAACGGTTTATAATCGCCGAAAGAATGATTCAGAAATGTCGGTTCAATGTATAGAGGTATGTAACGTCCGTGAAAAATCCGTACTTGGGCTCGAGTACCAACTCGACCCGAAATTGTGTAGAATTTATTCCTTTAGAAAATATGACTAAGTTAGCTAGTGCAACGTTAGAATAGCTGGGAAATGGTCCCTGATCACTTTAAATACGTTCTACAAGGCTCAAAGCGAGTGGAACCAATGGTGCTATAATGCTCTAAAGCCTCGGATCAAACTCTAAACCGGTTTATTCTTGGGACCTCCTTGAAACTTTGTATTGGATCTAGACCGCGCGTCAAAAGTCCGATACCTACCATCTTAGAGCGTTATGACCACTTAGCTGGGCTTGGCAATCGTTTCGAAAATCAAGTCCAACTGACATTCAGAGGCTATTTCATTGAGCCTGGAGTGAAGAGAGTGAGAATAGGGTTAGAATTGGAATTTGAAATTCAAATCTGGCACACGATTTGACGCATCAGTATTAAGCGTTCTGACCGTCAGAATTCAGCCAAATTACACCCTTGGATCAGGAAAAATTTCTATTACATATCACGAGACTTATAGGCCTGATCTTGGTGCGGTGACCGTTAAACTGAAACTAGACCGCCACGTACGATCTGGGAACCCTACCAGTCTGAAAACTAGATGTGTGCTAGATCCAGTATGCATGAGCTTAAGTCCGACCGCATTTGGCCAGGGGACCTTCAGAAATGCTCTTTTGGACCAAAACAGCCCCGATTTGGTTAGGCACCAAGTAAACATTGTTCCCAAGCCTATTTTGGGCATGTTTTAGCTTATAAAAGGGGTTGAAACCCTCACTTCTCTCACACATCCGAATTTGCTAGAAACCCTAGCTTGTGTGAGAGAAAAGGTGAGAGATTGTGAGAGAGAGTGGGAGAGTTCTTCCTGCTTCTTGTGCTACGTGTTGCACGTGCTTAAGCAACGAACCTCTATCGCTTTCCCGATGATTACACCGCGATTCTAGGTAAGCAAATACCCTAAATAGTTGCTGATTTGAGGTTCCTTTGTTTCCATAGCGATGTAGCTTATGGATCTTGTGTATTAGGTTCCCTATTCGCCGTAGACGAAGCGTATACGCTCCGTTTCAATTCACGAGTCTACAAGACATAAGGTGAGGATTTTAGATGCTTTGATTGACGGTTTCCAACGCTTTCAATGTCGTTTAATAGTAGATTATTGACGGCATCGCCGTTTGACATGTACAACATGCTCTCCGTTTCCTGTTTCGTAAATTAACGAAGAATATGAGATTTAGGGCATTTTAGTCATTTGTAGGAAGTACAGTTTACATTCATATTTTGTTGATGTGATTGACATGGTTTGTTGTCGCATTAGAAAGTTAGGAATACGTGCATAATTAGTTTGGCGAAGAGATTCGCCTAATTGCGCACTTCGGGTCGACATACTATATGTAGACTTAAGTGTGTAGTGTATGTGTATGTATAAATGCTTGTATTAGTATGTATTGGATTAAATGATGTTATGAATTAGTTTGAGATGGATTTCTCAATTTATATGCTGACATAAATGATTTCCTACATGTTGACTAAGTTTATGATTCCATACTATGCATGACATGTATGTGCTTGAAGATTTGCCTAAGTTGAATGTTATAACATGTGTTAACATGCTCACATGATTGTATTTCAATTCCTATACTCTTACATAAATTGCTGATGTGATTCCATAATTATTTGGGTCTACGCTTAGTCCAGGCAGTCAGTAACTGAGCGAATTCGTGGCTGGCTGGTCTTAGCCACGAACGACGCGTCGATGAACGCGAGTCGTGTTTGGAGTTGGCGGCAGTGGTTAGGCCACGCGAAGTGTTTTACGCACTTCATGTCGTTCGACTTGAGATGCGATCGCGCTAGTCGAGCCCGTCAAGTAACCCGACTGGCCGATATACGTTCACCTTGTATGAGTCATAACTGCTTGAACCTAGGGTACTGAACTTACCATTGTAAACCCTGTTAACCATGATACCTTGATCCACGAAGACTCATGAGCCGGGCATGGTGGTATGGGACACCGTGGTCTAGCTGTCGGCCTACGCTGGGGCCACAAACCTCCCCGTAGTGACCTGTGAGCACCTAAACTCGTGAGCAGATTATGGTGGTATGGGACACTATATTCTAGCTGTCGGCCTACACTGATCAAGCGACGAGTCCTTTGTAGTGACCGCGAGCGTATTCTGAGTCCACGGGAGGCGACGACCCTTCCGTTGCAGTAGAGTACGGTAGGCCTGTATTGATAAGGTGATGGGGGAGCGGTGCAACGAGTGCGAGTAACAGCCCTGGCAGCCCTTGCAGCGACCTACAAAATATACATCGTATGAGATTACTAGGAGTGACGACCCTAGACAGGATCTGTGTTGGGATTGATACAAGGGAAGTACCTTAGTTTCCCAATCCTGCTGCTTGAATGGACTAATAACAACTCAGAAATCATACCACCATAACATTGCATGTGCCTGGAAGATGTGGAGCACTCTAGGGAGTGTGGCATGCTGCGGTCGTAAGATGTTGCCGTATGAGGGAGATTGTCGGTGAGGGCATATATCACGTCATATCATCTTGCATTAACAACAGTATTAGGATTGTCTGATTTACTGCTTTACTATTATCGCATGATTGATTTGTGAACATGCTAATCTTTGCTCTATAATTCCACTGAGTTGATCACTCATTCCCACGTTACGGGATGGTGCTTGCAACACCCACCAGACCCTGTTGTAGATGCAGGTGAGGCTGAGATCCAGGAGGCAGAGCCAGACTTCGACGAGGACCAGGACGAGTTCTCGTACATGCAGTATCATGATGGCTTTGCTTAGGCGACCTGGATTGATGGGACTTCAGTGGGACTATTTTGAACATTTCATTTTGTTCATGTATATGTATATGAGACTCAGAGATGTATTCATACTTTAGAGACAGATGAGATTTACTTTGTTTTTCCATACAGTGATATATATATTATTTAGTCTTCCGCTTGCTTTTATCACTGGATCTGAAGTATGAATTGCAGTTTTGGTATACTTTTACTCATGTGAATGCTTTAAATTAGACAACATTGAATCATAATCATTTTTGTTGCATAAGTGACGGTCTGGAACTCGAGAGTTGAGTTTATACACGACCCCCGATTTTCAGGGTGTTACAAGGTACTAGGAAGAATCCTACGGAGATTCGACAGATTCTCCCTCACTTTCTCTCTCTTTTCTCTCTCTTGGAAGACTAGGGTTTGGAAATTCGTATGGTTTTGAGAACTAAGGGTTTAAGCCCTTTTTATGAGCCTAAACATAATGAAAATGGACTTTAAGTCAAGGTATACTTAGGTTATAACCAAATCGGGACCTTTCTGATCCAACGGAGCATTTCTGGAGATCCTCTGATAAAATGCTGTCGGACTTAAGCTCTCTAGCATCGGATCTTTAGTAAGTTAAGTTTTCAGTCCGATCGAATTTTCAGATCGTCCGTGGCGGACCAGTTTCAATTCAACGGTCACCGAACTTCGATCAAGGTCACAAGTACTTGGACATGTAAGGGCCAACTTTCCTGATATGAGGGTGAAATTTGGTCGAAATCTAATGGTCAGAACTCTTAGAAATGTCGTACAAGTGACACGTACCAGATTACTTAAAAATAGAATTAATTTTCTAAATATCTTCATTTTCTCACTGTCTTCACTCCGGACTCAATAGAATGGTCTCAGGACATCGTTTGGACTTGATTTTCTAAGTGATTGTCAAGTCCAACTAAGCGATCATAATGGTCTAAGATTATAGATATCGGACTCTCAATTCGCAGTCTAGAATCAATACAAAGTTACAAAGCATTCTCGGGAACAACTGGGTTTAGAGTTGGATCCTAGATTTCAGGGTATTATAGCGTTAACGATTCCACAAGTTTTGAGTCTTACAGAACGTATTTAAAGCAAATAGTACTAATTTCATAGCCAGACTAACTTAGTGCTAGTTAACTTATGTTTAATTTCTAAGAGAAGTAATTCTAAGTGATTTTTGATCGAGGTGGTACTCGGGTCTTGGTACTGAATTTTTCGAGTCGTTACAATCTACCCCCTAAAAAAAACTTTCATCCTCAAAATTCGTACCTTCTCATACTCCTGGAGAAGCTGTGGGTAATTCTTTTTGATCTCGGCTTCTGTCTCCCAGGTAGCCTCTTCTTCAGTATGATGCGTCCACAATACTTTCACAAGGGGGATGACCTTGCTACGCAATACCTGCTCCTTCTTATCTAAGATACGTGTCGGGCGCAGTTCATATGTGACATCCTCGCTCAACTGCACCTGCTCCCATCTGATGATATGGAAAGGATCAGGAACATACTTCTTCAGCATGGACACATGAAAAACATTATGCATACCTGCGAGTGGTGTGGGCAAAGCAAGATGATACGCTACTGCCCCCACTCGATCAAGTATCTAGAATGGGCCAATAAATCTCGGCGTGAGTTTTCCCTTCTTCCCGAACCGAAGAACTCCTTTCATAGGAGAAACTCTCAAAAACACGTGATCTCCAACCGCGAACTCCTGATGTCGCCGTCTCGTATCGGCATAACTCTTTTGCCTGCTCTGCGCTGTGAGAAGTCGATGTCTAATGATGTCAATCTTCTCTAAGGTCACCTGTACTGACTCAGGACCAATCAATTTTCGCTCACCAACTTCATCCCAGCAATGCGGTGCTCTACAAGGACATCCATACAAGGCCTCATAAGGTGTCATAACGATACTCTCCTGAAAACTGTTATTGTATGCGAACTCCGCATATGGAAGACAATCATCCCAACTATCCTTGAAATCCAACACGTAAGCCCGCAACATATCCTCCAAAATCTGGTTCACCTACTCTGTCTGTCCGTCGGTCTGTGGGTGGAATGCAGTACTGAACTTCAACTTCACACCCATGGCTTCCTGGATGCGAATCCAGAAAATAGAAGTAAACCGCGTGTCTCTATCCGACACAATCTCCAAGGGAACTCCATGCAGATGAACAATCTCCTTGATGTACAATCTAGCCAACTCGTCTACAGAGTTCGCAACTCTAATCGGAAGAAAGTGCACTGACTTCGTCAAGCAGTTGACGATCACCCAGATAGAATCATGTCCCTTCCTCGTCTTCGACAGTCCCAAAATGAAATCCATAGAGATATAGTCTTACTTCCACTCAGCTATAAGCATACGCTGAAGGAGACCAGGGAGTCGGCGATGCTCTGCCTTCACCTGCTGGTAAGTGAGACAACGGGACACAAAGTCTGTAATGTGGGTCTTCATACCATCCCACCAGTACGTCCTCTTCATGTCACGATACATCTTTGTACTGCCCGGATGCATCGCAAGTCTAGAACTGTGCGCAGCCTCGAGAATCTCTTGTCTCAAGTTAGGGACATCTGGGACGCATAGGCGGCCACGATAACATAAGCCCCCATCCGTTCCAACTCACCACTCGGCATCTGCATCATCACTGGCCTACTCTCGAAGCTCAGTCAGACGCTCATCGTCCCTTTGCGCCACGATGACCCTGTCATCGACAAGAGGTCTCACCCGAATGTGTGCGATAACCTCAAATGGCTCCTCCAAGTGAGTTTTTGCTCAAAATCTCGTAAAAACTCAACCACGTCCCACTCGGCAACCATCAGCGGAGTCACAAACTCTATCACCTTCTTGCGGCTCAACGCGTCAGCCACAAGGTTTTTCTTGCCCGGATGGTAGGAAACTTCGAAATTAAAGTCCTTCAAGGTCTCCATCCATCGTCGCTACCTCATATACAGGTCTCGCTGCGTGAATATGTACTTGAGGCTCTTATAGTCGCAAAGGAGCTCGAACTCTTCTCCGTAGAGGTAATGTCTCCATAGCTTCAATGAGAAGATGACAGCTGTCAACTCTAGGTCGTGTGTAGGGTAATTCTCCTCTTGCTTCCTTAATTATCTCGAGGCATATGCAATCACCCTATCCTTCTGCATAAGGACACAACCTAAACCAACGTGAGACACGTCCGTATAGATCGTATATCTAACCCCCTGCTCTGACAATACTAACACAGGGGCAGACATTAGCCTATCTTTCAACTCCTGAAAAGTTATTTCTGCCTTCTCATTCCAGGCGAACTTCAGATCCTTCCGTGTCAACTGAGACAAGCGTCTGACTATCTTGGAGAAGTCCCGAATGAAATGTCGATAGTAGCCAGCAAGTCCCAAGAAACTCCTCACCTCGGTAATCAAACTAGGCTGCTTCTAATCCTGCACCGCGGCTACCTCAGTAAGGTCCACTGTTATCCCATCCTTGGACACGACATGTCCCAGGAACTTGACTTCCTCCTTCCAGAAGTCGCTCTTCTTGTATAGTGCGAACAACTGGTGCTGTCTAAGAGTATCCAGGACCGATCGCAAGTACTCCTCATGCTCCTCTCGACTCCTGGAGTATATCAGAATGTCGTCTATAAATACGATGACGAATCGATAGAGGAACGGTCTAAATACTCAATTCATCAGGTCCATGAACACGACTGGTGCTTTCGTAAGACCGAACGACATCACGAGGAACTCATAATAGCCAAAGCTAGTCCTAAAAGCCGTCTTCTGTACGTCCTCATTCCTGACGCGCAACTGGTGATACCCTGACTATTGATCAATCTTTGAGAAGTACTGCGCTCCTCTCAGTTGATCAAACAAGTCATCTATCCTTGGCAAAGGGTACTTGTTCTTTACCGTAATCTGATTCAGCCTGCGGTAATCAATACAGAACCGCAAGGAGCCGTCTTTCTTCGTCACGAACAACACAGGTGCTCCCCAAGGAGACACACTTGGTCGTATGAAGCCAGCCTCTAATAAATCGTCGATCTATTTCCTTAACTCCTCCATCTCACATGGGGCCATGCGATACGTCGGCAATGAGATGGGGGTCGAACCGGGTACCAGGTCGATAGTAAAATTGATCTCACGCTGGGGTGGCAATTCAGGTATCTTCCTGAACACATCCTCATAATCAC
Organism: Magnolia kwangsiensis; assembly: GCA_037074715.1. Taxonomy (NCBI): domain Eukaryota; kingdom Viridiplantae; phylum Streptophyta; class Magnoliopsida; order Magnoliales; family Magnoliaceae; genus Magnolia; species Magnolia kwangsiensis. Next base: position 45,037,831 of record CM073573.1, read on the forward strand.
GGACTACTAGCGTACTTTCAAGTGTCAGGACATCAACATTCCTTAACAAGGAAGCATAATAAATCACTCGAGAGGGGTGATGGACCTGCACTGAAAATGTAAAGGACGTGCCCTCTGGCTCGTAAGCTGTCACTAAACGGGTCTCGCAATCAATCTCAGCCCTCCCCGCAGTTAGCCAATCCATGCCAAGAATGACGTCGAAGTGATAGAGAGACGAGTCGAAAATAAGGTCAATGGCCATCATCCTGTTCCCTAGATCTAGTAAACAACCCTCACACATCATAGTGGCATCAGAAAAGGTCCCGTGTGCTGAAAGAACTCACACCCCAACCATCCGAGTAGTCTGTAGCCCAAGGTGCTTGACTACTGAATAAGATATCAATGAGACAGTGGATCCCGTATTCACCTATAGAAATATAGGAGTACCTCCAATGTGAGTTGTGACCTCAAAGCCCAAAGGTGGTGCGGTCTCTGTACCAGATGGCTCAACTGTCAGTGCGTGTACCCCAGCCTGCTGAGGATGATTCGGCTGTGGTACCATAGGCCGTTGTGGTGGCCTAAAATGAGGTGCTAGAGGTCTGAAGGACGGATGTGCAGGCGCTGTCCGAAGAGGTGGTGGTGAAATGGTCTGAGGCATCGGACGACCAATCCGCTGAGGCGGCGAGAACCCACTGTCTCGCATCCTGAAAAAATATGTAGTCTCGGTGTGACCAGGATTCTTACAATAGCGACACCACACATCAGGATGCCTCATATAGCCAGGAGATGCAGAAGACCCCTGCGGTGAATCAGATCGAGGCCTCTTAGCGAGGAAGGGCCTACTCTCGAACTCAGGTCACGGCCTAAGAATCATAGGTGCTCGCGTGCGGGCCGACCTGTCCTCGTCCTGCTCTACACGTGAGGACATACTCACCAGCTCTGCATAAGAAGAAATGCTCACACAGTACATCTTCGATCTGATCTCGGGCCGCAAGCCCTCAGAAAAATGTCGCATCCTCATCGGTTGATCACTCAGAATCAAAGGAGCATACCTCCCTAGCTCCGTAAACCTATTTTCATACTCTGTCACCGACATGCCTCCCTGGCGAAGGTGAAGGAACTCACTCTCCTTCTCGTGCCGGTACGTGACTAGGAAATACTTCTCGTGGAAGCGTACCTCAAACGCTGCCCACATCCACTCATACCCCTCCACAACTGTGAGGAGAATGCTGTCCCACCATAGGCTAGCCTCCTTCTCAAACATGAAGGTGGCCAGCTCAACCTGCTCTGCCTCGGAACAGTGCAACGGTCTAAAAATCTTTGAGATGCGGTCTATCGAATACTCAGCCTCCTCAGGTCTATGAGTACCTAAAATGTAGGAGGCCTCAAGCGTTGAAATCGTTCAAAAGAACCACTCGCACTAGCATGCCTAACAGGGTGTAGAGGCGAGGCAGGTGGAGTCGCCGCCATCGACTGAGCAAAAATGCCAGCCATGGAGGACACGAACTGTTGCTGCTACTGCTGGTGCTGTATCTGCTGCTGTTACATCAACAGCATCATCTTCTCAAGCCTATCAAAAGATGGAGCGGATTGTGATGTAGAAGGCATCGACACAGACGCACGATGTTGCTCAGGAGCTGCAGGCATGACAGGAGGCACCACAGAAGGTGTCACAAGAGGTGGCCCAGAAGTAGGACCAGAAGTCGGCTGAGAACTCGGCATAGGATCTAAACTAGATGGGCCCGCATAGGGGTCCATGTGACTACAGCTCAGGGCGAGGGCCCCATCGAGCGAATCACCCAAAGAGAGACGGGCTGAAGATCTCGAACCCTTAGGTGGCATACCCTACACACAACAGAGGGTAGAAACCCATGAGATCAGGCATTCACACAGTCCATTCACAGTATTAACTCCACAAGGAAAGAAACAACATGTATTTCATTAACAAAATTGTCACAAGTTTAGAAGAAATAACGAAAAAGAGAGAAACCAGCAAGTTTAGAAGAAAAAGAGAGCTTGGGGGGGCTAATTAGTGAAGGAAGCATGGGATTTAAAATAAACAGAGGGTCGAACCCTGTATGAAGGGGTTCCATTAGACCCCAAACAACATCGGCCCGAGCAGCCCAGCCCGAAAAGCCCACTGACCGGAGAGGCCTGGCTGAACCTGCGAGGTCCTCAACACTCTCTGGACAGTTTGGCGAGGCCTCGCCAAATGGACGAGGTCCTCCTGCCCCCTTATGGCCAAAAACATGTGGGGCCCACCTTGGGTCCCCCTGAAAGTGTTATATTTGGGCCCCACCTTCGTTTCAAACCATTTCGGGTCGTTTCGGATACTAACTGTTGCACATTCGCATTTAGTGATCTTTAACAGCAAGGATAGGATCGATAAGGGTCTAGACTCGTCAATAAGTGAACTACAAGTGGTCCGGAGTCATTTCATGCGACCATGGATGCACACGGCTCGATCAAAATGATCAATTTGAGTGAACTTCACCAATTGGCGAAAAGGGGATCCTATGAAGGTTTCTATGTTCTTTGCTCACCCTCCTACATTATAGTGGTGTCAACGTGCGGTGTGTGACCCTAACTTAGGTCCAGATTAATCCAAATCATGCTCTGATACCAACTTGTAACGCCCTGAAATTCGGGGGTTGAGCACAACTCAGCTCCCGAGTTCCAAAACATCACTTATGCAATATATTTGATGATGATTGTATGTTGTCTGTATTACTGCATAAAACATGAAATAGATCAAGCCAGATTAGCGGACATAATTCAAGGATATTGAGGAAATGCAAGCGGAAGACTTAAATACATATATAATTCAAAATAAATCCCCAAATGATGCGTGCTCTGCCCAGGGCAATATACATACATCTGTGTCTCAAAATACATACATGAACTGTTCAAAATGATCCAATACATATCCCAAAAAATCTCCGCTGGTCAGGACAAGGCTCACATGAACTCGCCTGAGAAATGCATTTATGAGAACGCCTCCTCATCCTCGTCGAAGTCTGGCTCCACCTCGTGAGCATCGCCATCTCCTGCAGCTAAGTCAGAGTCTGGTTGGTGTTTAAACACCGTCCCAGAATGTGGGAGTGAGTGATCAACTCAGTGGTACTATATAGCAGAGGTTAACATGTTATCAATCCAATCAAGCAGTAATGATAAGGCAGTACAATCAAACAAGTCCTAGATACTCTTGTTAATGCAAGGATGATATGAAGAATAATGCATTCCCTCACCACAAACTCCCTCATACGACATCATCTAAAGATCGCGGCATGAATCACTACCACTGTGCTCTCACACCAATGCCAATGGCACATGCAGTGTGATGTCATGAATATGATTACCCAGTTTTTATTAGTCCCTTTCATACAGTAGTATTGGGAAGTTAAGACACCTCCCTTGTATCAATTCCCTACGTTAATCCATTCTAGGGTCGTCAGTCCTAGGAATCTCATATGATGTTACGGTTTTAGGTCACTGCAAGGGCTGCTAGAGATGTTGCGCGGAATCGTTACACCACTCCTCCATCACCTTATCAATGCAGGCCTATTTATATCTTTAAGACTCAACAAGACTCGTCTCCCTTATGCAGTGTCAGGATAAACTCAGGGTCACTACAGAGGGCTCATCACCAATCAGTGTAGGCCGACAGCAAGAACATAGTGTCTCATACCACCATAATCTGCTCAGAGTAGAGTACTCACTGGTCACTACGGGGAGGTTTGTGGCCCCAGTGTAGGCCGACAGCTCTACCACGGTGTCCCATACCACCATGTCCGGCTCATAAGTCTAAGGGGATCTTGGTACCATGGTTAACGGAAGTTTCACTGGTAAGCTCGGTGCCTTAGATTGAAACAGTGGTGACCAAACATGGTGAACAAGCATCGATCAATCGGGTTAGTTAATAAGATCAACTAGGCCAAGCGCACGTTGAGTTGAACAACATGGAATACACAAGCACTCCTTGTGGCCTGACCACTGTCAAACATCCCAAGCATGACTCAGATTCACTAAACTCATCTTGTGTGGAGAAAATAACCTCAACCACTATTTACGGAACGGTTTCCGATTGCCTGGGGTGTAGTACAACCCCATTCATATATAAATCTAATAACTAGCATATGATTCATATCCTGCATTCATATAAACCATCACGAAATGTAACTTGAATGTAAACACAGTACATGCAGAAAATCATACGCTCATTTAACATGATTTAACTAAGTACATAATCCATGGAGGAAAACATACACTCATTTAGCATGGATAACCTGAGTTACATGATTCATGGAAGAAATCATACACACAAATGTTATGGTTGAAATCCATATCTCAACCATCTTAGCGAGCACATTCTACTAACTATTATCTCATTTAGACATTTAAACAAACACTTAGCTTACACTATTCAACATACATCACGTATGTCGACACCGTCGCATATTAGGGCAAGTCCTCTCACCAAGGAGTTGCCGCATACATGTCAAGCATATAATAACGATAATTTATCATGGCAAGAAAATCAACAGATTTCATACGCATGCGTGTATTCTAACATATACATGAAATACGGTATTTACAATATAAAGTATACGTATGCGGAAAGCGAAACAGATAACACATTTTTCATGTGTAACGGCAATCATGTAACACTTCGGATTTTTGCCTACCTGAGATTAGACGTCTTTAGGCAATGGGTCAACCATAACACCTTGGTAAACTCTTAAGAATCAATTCCAAAGCCAAAGGAATCATTTAGAACCTAATTCTTTAGAAATTTAACGTGAATTAGCCATCGCTACACTAGATTTCTTACAAAATTAGCATCAATAACTTTAAATACGATCTGTAAGACCCAAAACCTATAGAACCATTAACGCTACCTTAACCTAAAACTTACTATCAAACTCTAAACCTGTTTGTTCTCAGGAACCCTTTGAAACTTAGTATTGGATGTAGACCGCACGTCGAAAGTCCGATATCTATAATCTTAGACCATTATGACCGCCTAGTTGGACTTGACAATCGTTTCGAAAATCAAGCCCAACTGATATCCTGAGACTATTTTACTGAGTCCGGAGTGAAGAGAGTGAGAAAAGGAAAATATTTAAAAAATTAATTCAATTTTTAATAAATCTGGCACGTGTCACTTGCGCGACATTTTTAAGCGTTCTAACCGTTAGAATTCGACCAAATTTCACCCTTGAATTAGGAAAGTTGGCCCTTACATGTCATAGCACTTATGGCCCTGATCAAGTTTCAGTGACCGCTGAACTGAAACTGGTCCGCCACGGACGATCTGGAAATCCAATTGGATAAAAACTAACTGACTAAAGATCCGATGTTAGTGAGCTTAAGTCCGACCGCATTTGATAACAGGATCTCCAGAAAGGCTCTATTGGATCGGAACAGACCCGATTTAGTTATAACTTAAGTATACCTTGACTTGGAGTCCATTTTCGTTATGTTTGGGCTTATAAAAGGGCCTTAAACCCTTAGCTTTCTAACCCATACGAATTTTCCAAAACCTAGGAGAGAGAAGAGAGAAGAGAGAGAAAGTGAGGGAGAAGTTGGTGATTCTTCCTGGGATTCTTCTCAGTCTCTCTACGTGCCTCATCCACCCTTCTGTATCGTTATTCCGGTGATTCTGGTTTCGTTTTAGGTAAGAAAACCCTAACCCTAACCTGTTTTAAGGTTCCTATGGGTACAAGTAGCTAAGTCGCTGACTCACCTTGTGTTATAGGTCGTCATATCGACGTTGACAGAAGCGTAGAGTACCTATTCAATTCATTACGCTTCTACGGCGTAAGGTGCAGATTTTAGATGCTTAGATTACCTGTTTTCAAAGCTTTCAATGCCATTTAAAGATGGATTGTTGACAAGAATGTTCTTTGACATGTAGAACATGTTGTCTGTTTTTTATTTTGAATACGTACAAAGAATATGAGATTTAGGGTATTTTAGGTATTTGTAGAAAATACTGTATATGTACGTATTTTGCGATATGATTGCCATGAGTATTTTTCGTGTACCTATGTTAGTTATGCGTGTATGATCTGTTTGGCGAAGAGATTCACCCTAATGCATATTATTGGCCGACATATGCTATGTAGACTAATGTGTGTAGACTAAGTGTTTGTATAAATGTATGTATTAGTAAGTATTGAGTAAATGGTGTTGTAGATTAGCGTTGAGATTGGATTCTCAACTAATTTGATGATGTACATGAATTCCTCCATGCTTGTTGTATTGAATTGATTACCTTATGTGTGAAATACTCATGTATGGTTAACTGCTTATGATGTATGTTATAACATGCTGATAACATGCTGGAATTACTTGTATTTCAATTCTGTCTCTTTCATATGATTATTGATTTAGATTATAAGTGTTTGGGGCTATACTCTAGTCCAGGCAGTCGGTAACAGATTAGAATTCGTGTTTGGATTCTATTCACCGCGAAGGATGTGTATGACGAACCCGAGTCGTACTAGAGTTGTCGGCAGTGGTTAGGCCACACGAAGTGCTTGTGCACTTCATGTCAGTCGATTCAACGTACGCTCGTGCTAGTCGAACTCATCAAGTAACCCGATTGACCGTTGTATGTTCACCTTGTATTCGTCATAACTGCTTGAACCTATGGTACTGAACTTACCAGTGATAATCCTGATAACCATGGTACCTCGATCCATTAAGACTCGTGAGCCGGGCATGGTGGTACGGGACACCATGGTCGAGTTGTCGGCCTACGCTGGGGCCACAAGCCTCCCCGTAGTGACCAGTGAGCAACCCAGACTCGTGAGCCGATTATGGTGGTATGAGACACTATATTCGAGTGTCGGTCTACACTGATAAGGTGATGGCGGAGCGGAGCAACGAGGGCGTGCAACAGCCCTGGTAGCCCTTTATAGTGACCTCAAGCGTACTCTGAGTCTACGTGAGGCGACGACCCTTCCGTAGCAATAAGAGTACAACTAGGCCTGTATTGATAAGGTGATAGGGAAGCGGAGCAACAAGTGCGTGCAACAGCCCTGACAGCCCTTGCAGCGACCTAGAAATATATTATCGTATGAGACTACTAGGAGTGACGACCCTAGACAGGATCTTTGTTGGAAATGATATGAGGAAAGTACCTTAATTTCCCAATCCTGCTGTATGAAAAGGACTAATAACAACTCGGTAATCATATTCATATCGCACTGCATGTACATTGAAGATGTGGAGCACTGAGGGAAGAAAGCATGTCGCGGACGTAAGATGGTGTCGCATGAGGGAGTATGTCGGTGAGGGCATGCATCATTATTGCATCTCATCCTTGCATTAACCACAGTGTTTAGGAATGTTTGATTGCTTGCTTTACCATTATCACGTGATTGATTTGATAACATGTTAACCTTTGCTCTATGATTCTACTGAGTTGGCCACTCACTCTCACGTTACGGGACGGTGTTGTACACACCAACCAGTCCCTGTTTTAGTTTTAGATGATGACGTTACTTGTGAAGCAGAGCCAAACTTTATGATGATGAGGAGGATTTCTCCTATATGCAGGTTCTAATCGACGGGGTTACAGGGTTACAGATTACATGTCAATACATTTGGTATTTTGCCTTTTATTTACACACCCATGTATATTCTCTTCTTTTTATTTTGGAGTATACATGTATTTAATTAACCTGGTAACATGTTCACACTCTAGAGACTTACAATCATTTATACATTTTATATATTTATCACAGTCTTCCGCTTGAGAAATTTAACTGTCTCTGGAGTATGATATGCTGTTTTGGCTTAATCTACATCATGTTTTATGCCTTATGCTGATAACATTCATTCATCATTGAAAATGTTGCATACGTGATGTTCTGAAACTCGGGAGTAGAGTTTATACTCGACCCCAAATTTTCAGGACGTTACAAATCACAACATGAATAAATCATTATCTAACATTGAAAGTATTGAAAACCATAACCTAAGCTTATATAGTCCGCACCTTAAACCAGAAAAGACGTATTTAAGATGATTCAGACGATGTATCTTTGTCAACGGCGGATACGCTACCTATAGCAAGAAACAGGTTAGCTAAAACTCTACTACAGCTAGTCTAAGCTTTGAAACAGGTTAGGGTTAGCTTAACTTACCCAAGAACGGATTCAGAATCTCCAGAAGAACGATTCAGAAATGCCGGCTCAATGTATAGAGGTACTAGGAAGAATCCTACAAAGATTGGGCAGATTCTTCCTCACTTTCTCTCTCTTTTCTCTCTCTTTGAAGACTAGAGTTTGGAAATTCGTATGGGTTTGAGAACTAAGGGTTTAACCCCTTTTTATAAGCCTAAACATAATGAAAATGAACTTTAAGTCAAGGTATACTTAGGTTATAACCAAATCGGGACCTATCTGATCCAACAGAGCATTTCTGGAGGTCCTCTGATCAAATACGATAGAACTTAAGCTCACTAGCATCGGATCTTTAGTAAGTTAAGTTTTCAGTCTGATTGGATTTCCAGATCGTCCGTGGCGGACCAGTTTCAATTCAACGGTCACCGAACTTTGATCAAGGCCACAAATACTTGGACATGTAAGGGCCAACTTTCCTGATCCGATGGTGAAATTTGGTCGAAATCTAATAGTCAGAACTCTTAGAAATGTAGCGTAAGTGACACGTGCCAGATTACTTAAAAATAGAATTAATTTTCTAAATATCTTCCTTTCCTCACTCTCTTCACTCCGGACTCAATAGAATGGTCTCAGGACATCGTTTGGGCTTGATTTTCTAGGTGATTGTCAAGTCCAACTAAGCGGTCATAATGGTCTAAGATTATAGATATCGGACTCTCAATAAGCGGTCTAGAATCAATACAAAGTTACAAAGCATTTTCGGGAATAACTGCGTTTAGAGTTGGATCCTACATTTCAGGGTATTATAGTGTTAATGATTCCACAAGTTTTGAGCCTTGCAGAATGTATTTAAAGTGAATAGTACTAATTTTATAGCCAGACTAACTTAGCGCTAGTTAACTTATGTTTAATTTCTAAGAGAAGCAATTCTAAGTGATTTTCGATCAAGGTGGTACTCGGGTCTTGGTACTGAATATTTCGAGTCGTTCCACCTTAGTATGGCTAATGGTATTCATGGATCCCTCTGCATATTTTGCATTACTCTGATATCGCATGATCATATTACTACCTGGTAGACACACTTTCACCACCCTCTAAGCTTTTTATAAGCTTATGCATGACTGTTGCGTGCAGGTGACGTTGGATCGCAGTAATGCTGAGGCTTGAGCACGTGGCAGATTATTTTGAAGCTTTTGGTCTATCATCATTGTATTTCCCTTTATGCTCATTGTACTAGTAAAGTTTTAGATTATAGTAGAAATGTAATGGAGTTTTTTATTATTTTTTATGGGTTATGCCTTTGGTTATGCTTATTACGAATCATACTGATGTTGAAAATCCTCCTCGTAGCATTCCAGGATTAGAACCTAGCGAATGGGCACTGGGAGCCGAGAATGGGGTTCTACGGAGGTTGTCGGCGTCAGATTCGGTGATTAAAAATTTTGTGAGCCCAGTTTTCAAGTTTGGGGCGTGACAGAAGTTGGTATAAGAGCATAACTTGGGAATAACTAAGAACAACATTACATGTCTGCTATGAGTTTAGAATGACTGAGTCCCGAAGTTCGGATAGCTTAGCGATCTTTGATTACAAACCCTTAACGTGCATGCTTTCGAGAGTTTTCCAAAGCTGATAGGCTCCTTCGCTCTTTGCTATACGACGAGATGCCTAGGAGGGTGACCCGATTGACTCCCGCACCACCACCTGAGACTCCCGCTCCACCACTTGTGGCTCCCGCCCTACCACCTATGATGCCCGTTTCACCACCAGAGATTCCTACTACCCATCCTGAGGATGCTACTCCTCCACCAGAGACAGGTACGGACCCGACAGTATCCGTGAGTGCCTCCTAGTTACAGCAGATGTTACAGGTTGTGACAGCTGCACTTCAGGGACAGGGCAGGCACCCTGTTGTTTCATCGGCCTAGGCAGAACAGGAGAGCGCGAGCGCCCTCCTTAGTGAGTTTCAACTGCTCAATCCCTCGTATTTTCAAGGTAAGCCAGACCCGACGGTAGTTGAGAGATGGCGCGCTGATATGGAGAAGATATTTGAGATGATGGGATGTACGACCGATCGGTGAGTCCGATTAGCCGTATTTCTTCTCCATGGTGAGGCTGAGCACTGGTGGACATCAGTCTCTCGAGCAGCAGGCGCTGATTTTATGTGGACTTGGGAGGATTTTATGGATCAGTTTGACTGGCAGTACTTTCCTGATCACATCCAATGACAGCGAGTGTTGGAGTTTGAGGCCCTGGTTCAGGGTAATATGAAAGTGGCTCAGTATGTAGCTCGCTTTGTAGCACTATCCAAATTTACACCTTACATTGTTGATGACGAGGAGTGAAGAACCCGCCGATTCGAGGACGGCCTACGTTACGGTCTTCGCAGCCGTGTTATTGGGCATGAGCTCCCGACTTTTGAGGGAGTGCTACGAAAGGTCCAAATTTTTGAGGCTGAGTGGGCCGGTTCTAAGTCTGATCGTGGTCAGAGGAGAGACCGGAAGAGGTAGGCTCCTTCTAGTGATTCCAGCAGCGTCGACCACAGTAGAGACGCACAAGTCACCCAGCCTTTTGAGCGCCAACAGCACCTCCAACACCACCTCAGAGGCAGTTCATCGGCACTTATTTTAGGTGCGGTTCGACGGGACACCATATGTGGGAGTATCCCAACCCCCAGCAGAAGTAGAGAGGTCCACAACAGCCTCCACCACAGCCGCAACAGACACCCCCACAGAACCAGCGACAACAGCCCCGCCACCGAGGCCACCTCAGCAGCAGCATCAGCATCATCCTCAGAGGCCGTAGCAGCAGAGGCAGCAGTTTCGACCACCTCAGCGACCCTAACATCAACAGCACACTCAGAGGGGACAGGCACCTCCCCAGCTGGCTCAGGCTAGGTTCTATGCGGCTCAACAGGATCCGCAGTCATCTGGAAGAGTTGTTGAAGGTATACTTCCAGTCTCTACATGCATCGCTTGGGTTTTATTTGATTCTGGTGCTTCGCACTCGTTTATGTCTGAGGAATTCTGTCTTTTGACTGGATTGTCGACAGATTCTGCTCGAGAGGGGTTGACCGTATCGACGCCCTTGGGGAAGACTACAATATTAGGCCGCTTCTGTCTGTCTTACCCCATGTTAGTAGGAGAGGTTTTCTTGCCCGTCGACTTGTACGTACTGCCGATGTCAAATTTTGACGTTATTTTGGGCATGGATTGGCTTGCCAAGTACTATGCCATATTGGACTGCTTTACGAGGACAGTCACATTTTGTATACCCGGCGTGCCGCAGTTCTACTTCGTTGCAGAGCCTAGAGGAGAGCCATTGTCTTGTTTGATGTCCTACGCTGTTGAGGAGCCTGTTTCCGCTTCTATCGATCATTTTCCCATGGTTTGTGATTTTTTCGATGTGTTTCAGGAGATTCCAATATTACCACCTCGTCGACTCTTCGAGTTTTAGATTGATCTCGTGCCCGGTATCATGCCTATTTCGAAAGCCCCGTATCGTATGGCACCGTTAGAGTTTCATGAACTGCAGAAGCAGTTGGACGAGTTGCGCGAGTTGGGCTTTATCCGTCTGAGCAATTCGTCGTAGGGAGCGCCGGTACTCTTCTTGAAGAAGAAGGATGGCTCGTTGAGGCTCTGCGTTGACTATCGCGAGCTCAACAAAGTCACGATCAAGAACAAGTACCCGCTCCTAAGGATTGATGACTTGTTTGATCAGCTGCAAGGTGCACAGTTCTTTTCGAAGATCGACCTGCGTTCCGATTATCATCAGATTCGGGTCCGAGATGAGGACGTTCCGAAGACGACATTCAAGATACGTTATGGTCATTTTGAGTTTTAGGTCATGTCCTTCGGACTGACTAATGCACCTGCGGTCTTCATGCAGCTGATGAACGATGTCTTCCGCCCATATCTCGATCAGTTTGTTGTAGTCTTCATCGATGACATTTTGATCTATTCGAGGACCCGTGAGGAACATGAGTAGCATTTGGAGATTACTTTGCAGACCCTCCGTGTACACCAGCTATATGCGAAGCTGGAGAAGTGCGAGTTCTGGCAGGAGGAAGTGAAGTTCCTTGGTCACGTGGTGACAAGGGAAGGCGTCGCAGTGGACCCCTCGAAGGTCGAGGCAGTGCGTCAGTGGGGCCAGCCCACGACCGCGTCCGAGATCCGTAATTTCCTTGGTTTAGCAGGCTATTACCGGCGTTTCATTGAGGGCTTCTCTCGTATTGCTGCCCCGCTGACCAGGTTGACTCGGAAGGGCGCAAAGTTTATTTGGAGTGATGCATGCGAGCAAGCATTTATGGAGTTGAAGGACCGTCTGACGTCCGCTCCTGTCTTCACTTTCCCTCTGGGAGTGACGGATTTATCGTGTTTACTGATAGCATATTGGTTTGGGTGCTGTCCTGATGTAGCACGGGAGACCAGTGGACTTCGTATCTCGTCAGCTCAAGGTCTATGAGCTGAACTATCCCACACATGATTTAGAGCTGACGGCAGTTGTCTTCGCACTGAAGGTATGGAGGCAATATCTTTATGGGGTCAGGTTCGAGCTCTTCTCCGACTACAAGAGCTTAAAGTACCTCTTCTCGCACTCTGAGTTGAACATGAGACAGAGGCGCTAGATGGAACTCCTGAAAGATTATGATTTCGATCTTCTTTACCACCCGGGCAAGGTGAACATGGTGGCAGATGCCCTCAACCGTCAGCCACGAGGCCTAGTGGCGCATATGATGATTCAGGAGTGGCAGATGCTTAAGGATATCGTAGAGTATGATTTTGAGTTCGGCTTGCAGTCTTCTATCGTGCAGTTATCAAGCTTGTCGATTCAACCCTCTCTTGTCGCGAGGGTGATCGAGGCTCAGCAGGCTGATGAATTGTTGCAGAGTTATATGACTGAGGCGGCATCTGAGAGTCAGGCTGATTAGCAGATTGGTACAGATGGTGGACTTCGCTTCAGAGGCCGATTATGTGTCCTGGATATTCCAGAGTTGCGCAAAGATCTTATGACTAAGGCACATCGATCGAGATTTTCTATCCACCCTAGCTCGACGAAGATGTACCGTGACATGAGGTGACAGTATTTTTGGGCGGGGATGAAGCGCCAGATCGCTAGTTTTGTGGCCGAGAGTGACACGTGCCAGCGTGTCAAGGTCGATCATCAGAGACCCCCTGGTCTATTACAGCCGTTGAGTGTCCCTATGTGGAAGTGGGAGCACGTGTCGACAGATTTCATTATGGGCTTGCCGAGGATTCAGTGCGGTCATGACGTCATTTGGGTTATTGTGGATCGTCTGACAAGGTCAGCACATTTCCTTATGATACGTGTGACTTGGTCTATGGATCGGCTTGCAAGGTTATTTATCGAGAAGATTGTGAGACTGCATGGTGTTTCGGTCTCGATCGTTTCTGACCAAAATTCGAGGTTCACGTCTCAGTTTTGGAGGAGCTTCCAAAGAGCGATGGGGACTGATTTGCAGCTCAGCACTGCGTACCATCCGCAGACCGATGGCCAGACCGAGAGGGTTAACCAGATCCTTGAGTATATGCTTCGAGCCTGCGCAATTGATTTCGAGGGTAACTGGGATGAGCATCTGCGATTAGCTGAGTTCGCATACAATAACAGCTATCAGACGACCATCGGCGTGACTCCTTTTGAGGCACTATATGGCAGACCATGTAGATCACTGAGTTGTTAGATCGAGGTTGGAGAGCGCCGTCTCCTAGGTCCCGAGCTTGTGTAGGAGACGTCAAAGGCTATTGATATCATCAGGCAGAGGATGCGCACAGCTCAGAGCCGACAGAAGAGTTTTGCTGATCATCGGCGTCGTCCCTTGGAGTTTGATGTAGGGGACCATGTGTATCTTAAGGTCTCGCCCACGAAGCGCGTAGTTCGATTTGGAGTGAAGGGCAAGCTTGCCCCGAGATTTATAGGACCTTTCGAGATCACTGGGCGCGTTGGCGCCGTGGCCTATCGGCTTGCCTTGCCATCTCAGTTGTCCGGTGTCCACAACATTTTCCATGTCTCTATGTTGAAGAAGTGTGGGTCAGACATAGTTCCCGTTATTGATTAGCAGCCGCTGGAGGTTCGTGAGGATGCTTCTTACATCGAGCAGCCAGCTCGTATCCTAGATCTGAAGGAGCAGGTCCTCCGGACCAAGGTCATTCCTTTAGTGAAGGTTCAATGGGGTCACCATTATGTAGAGGAGGCTTCTTGGGAACGTGAGGCCAAGATTCGAGAGCGCTATCCCCATCTCTTTGATGATTAAGTATTTTGTATGTTATCTCTGATTTTATATAGTGATGTTATGTTTCTTATTCCTTGTGAGTTATGCGTAGTTGCGATGATTGTGTAAATTTTGAGGATGAAATTTTTATTAGGAGGGGAGAGTTGTAAGACTCGTATCTTACACCGTACCGTTCCGTAGACTTCTGCAGTCTTTCCGGTTAAATTTCAACAACCTTCAACCCTTAACCGATATTTACGCGTGACCCTGATTCACATGCCCTCAACCAGAGTCGACTCAACCCAAGACCTTTACCATATAGACCGCGCTGTCGTCATGGTTCCGATGTCGTGACTTGTGCGCCGAGATGATACCCTGGTCAAGAGATGTGGGCCATCGTTCGGTACGAAGAAAACGTCGCGCGTTGCAAAACCCAAGAGAATCTCTACGACTTGTCATATACTCAATCCCATCATGTCAAGTACATGTCAAGTACACATACTTTTCACCCTTTCCCAAGCAAGCCTCAAAGTCAAAAAGTCTCTTACACACCCATGCCTTTCTTACACAAATGGCTACAAAAGTCAAAAAGCTCTTACACCCATCACCACCACATCCATCACTCCATCACCCATCACTCCTTCTCTCCCTTTACAAGTCTCTCTCTCTCTCTTTCTCTTTTCCAAGCTCATTTCCAAGCAAGAAAAACCTCCATACATATGAGCTTCTCCAAGTCTTTCAAGCTCCAAGTGTGGCCCACCTTTCCTACCCCTTCATCTCCCATCTCAACCCTTCAAACCTCATCTCCTCCATTGGAATCGAAGCTAAGAAGATAAGGAAGCCTATGGTGCAAGAAGAAGACGGTGGGTAATCTTAGATCTTTGTCTTTCATTTATTTTTTTTGATTAAGAGTCCATATAGTGGGACCCACCTTGATGTATATTTGTATGCAAGAGGCGCCCATAGTGGTGGGGGCCCTCCATTCTCACCGATCTTTCTCTCTTCCTCCCTTTTCCTTTGTGTATGATGGCTTGTGGCCCACTTGATGTATGTATCTCATCCATACCATCCAAATAGTGGGCCACCTTGAATTTTTTATTTTTGGTATGGATCATCCAAATAGTGGGCTACCCGGATGAAAGGGAAACACAAATATTAGCCGAATCCAAAACAGGTTGGGCCATGTGGGACCCACCTTGATGAGGTGTACATCCACACCGTCGGTCCAGGCAGATGCACCAGTGGAGGGTGCAGCTAACAGTGAAGTGTAACTGTCAGTGGGTGCACTGACGTGGGGAGTGGCAGCAGTGAAGTGTAGACTGTCGTGGGTGCACTGGCAGGGTGTGCTGACGGTGGAGTCCATGGACCCACTCCCATCCACCATCCAAAGGATGGGCCACACCATGATGTATGTGCCTTATCCAAAGCGTCCACCATTCTGGACGGTGGGACCACGTTAGTGTGGGGCCCTCCTTGGTGCGTGTGCACGCCCAGATCCATAGCCCCACTAGCCGACTGAGTGGAGGTACCTCATTGTAACGTGGGACCCAGACCCTAGCTCAGCTGGTAGACTGGGTGAAAGATACCTCGTTTCAAACACTAAGGTCTTGGCATCGATTTCCTAGTAGGGGTGGCTAACCATGCAGTGTACGGTGGAGTCCATGAGACCCACCTACACTATCCACCCATTCTGATGGGCCACACCTCGGGTGTGTATTTCATCCAAACCGTCCACCCCTCTGGAGGGTGGAACATGCGCGTGTGGGGCCCATTTCCATGCCCAGATCTATACCTCACCAACAGACAGAGTAGAGGTCCTCGTTTCAATGCTGGGCCCCCATGGCTTAAGTGGCAGACGGAGTGAAAGATATCTCATTTCAATACTTGAGGTCTTGGCAGCGATCCCTAGTGGTTGCGGCTGACAGTGAAGTGTGACCTGATGGTGGGGCCCATGGTAGCCATCCACGCTGTCCATCCATTAGGTGGGCCACACCGTGTTGTGTGTGGGACCTCCACCGTCCCTGGACGGTGCGACCCACCCCACGTGTGGGGCCTCCCTTGAATGGTTGTGACCATCCAGGCCATTCAGGGCCTGGACGTCTTCAATTTATTATATATATGTAATGATGTTTACGACGAGCTATGCCTTGGGAGCAATGATGGTTTGACGTCAACATTGCGAGTATAATGTTGGTTAGATGTCCACATTACAACTCTCCCTAGGGCCCATCGTTAGGCCCGTACTTGTTATGTGTCAGCCGTCTAGGCCACCTGCGTTGTAAGGATAATGCATTACTTTATAATATGTTTAGTATAATTCCATGATTCTTGATCATACGCATCATATGTGTGCTTGATATGAGAAGTGACTGATCATAGCATATGCCTTTGGGCAAATTGTTTAGGGGCTTCCAATTAGGCGGCGTTGCCTTACATGAGCGCACGATACGCGCAAGATTGTTACATGACTGGATAGTGTGATTCATGCATTTCGCATTGTGTGACATGATTACTATACGCCCTAGCAACATCAGGGTCATAGCATCCACATGCGTATCGTGGATGGTAGGATTGGATACTGAAAATCATGCTCTACATGGGGTGCTATAGATATCCCTGGGTGAAAGTCCCTAAACCCTTATAGTACCAAGAAGTTGCTCTAATGTCTAGACCGAGTGGGTACAGGAGCGTCGACTGTCGATTACCAGACGGTCGCGCTTTTCACTGTGTCGTGGTCGGTTGGAAGGGGGTGCAGCCTTACCCACCCGAGAGTAGGGGACAAAGCTAAGTTGAGTTTGACCAGATCAAGGAATGGGTCCGCTATCGACGAGTCGAGCCCGATATTGGTAAACGAATAGTGAGGTCTCTTCCACTTACCTTATTGCGCGCAATGGGGCGGCAATCTGGTTTAAAGTGTACTAGACCCCGGTGATATTTCAGAATTGAGTTATATTGATATGTGGACTTAGATGAGGATTTATATGCTTGAGTTGTATTTCACATCGCATGGCCTTGGTATGGCCGATATCATTTATGTATTGCACGCATAGCCTTGGTACGGCTAATGGTATTTATGGATCCCTCTGCATATTTCCCATTACTCTGATATCGCATGATCATATTACTACCTAGTGCACACACTTTCACCACCCTCTAAGCTTTCTATAAGTTTATGCACGACCGTTGCGTGCAGGTGACGTTGGATCGCAACAGCGTTGAGGCTTGAGCACGTGGCAGATTATTTTGAAGCTTTTGGTCTATCATCATTGTATTTCCCTTTAAGCTCATTGTACTAGTAAAGTTTTTTATCATAGTGGAAATGTAATGGAGTTTTCAGTTGTTGTTTGTGGGTTATGTCTTTGGTAATGCTTATTACGAATCAAACTGATGTTAAAAATCCTCCTCGTAGTATCCCAGGATTGAAACCTGGCGAATGGGCGCTGGGAGCCGAGAATGGGGTTTTATAGAGGCTGTCGGCGCCAGATTCGACGATCAAAAATTTTGTGAGTCTGGTTTCTGAGTTTAGGGTGTGACAAAGAAGAAAGGAAAAAGAAGAATATGAGAAGCAGAAGAAGGAGAAGACAAGAGAGAGAGAGAGAGAGAGAGAGAGAGAGAGAGAAACAGAGGAAGAACATAAAGAGAGGAAGAGGAAGAGCAGAAAGAAGCAGAAGGGGAGCTGCTACCCATTGTAAAGTTAACCCATCCATTCGGTGTTGAGTCTAGGTCCGATTCGAGTCGGAACTTCTCCCTGGTCGACAAAAGAGAATCATAAGAGATACGTGGAAAGAAAGAAAAGGAGAAAAGAAAGAGAAGAAAGAGAGGACGGGTGTGTGTCTGTTGCTGCAGCAACTCAATCGACCGAGTCGCTGGTTCGGGTTTCTATCGAGTCCACTGGGCCATTCATCACTGAGTCGATTTGGCTTAAGTCAGGTCTGGTCTAACTTTCATTGCTACACTAGCCAGAGAGAGAAGAAAGAAAAGAGGTGTGAGAGAAGGATGAAGTGGAGGGGGGAGACACAGTCTAGGCGACTCGGTCTGAGCTTGGAATGCTGCTGAGTCAACTCGATTGTTATACCCACGTGTGGCCCATTTTCTTGATGTCCAGATCTGGAAAATTCAAAGGAACGAAGAAAGAAAGAGAGAAATTAAAGGAAAGAGGAAGAAGAAGAAGATTGCGATTTTTTTCGTCTTTACCGAGTTGACTCGATTGAGTTTACTGAGTCTGGGGTTGGGGCTAATCTGGATGCAACAAAATCACTACAGTGTCCCAGGTGATGGTTTAAAAGCTCGGATTCGTGACCGGATTCAAGTCGTATTTATGTCAGGTCCGAGTATGTTAAAACCAGTTTCCAATTGTTTAATACTGAGTTGACTCGGTGAATTTTAGGGAGCTAATAGTTAGTATTTCAGTCCAGAATTTGGTGTATGCCTTCAGATCTCCATCCATGATGGAACCTTTTGGGAATTGAGCCACAACACATCAGTCTAGTGAGTTAGCTCAGTTAGGCTAGGTAAGTTAACTCTGTTTCATTATGCAATGTGAAGTTCAGTTAGTTCATCCTTAAATCCACATTTAATTATGGAATTTAAATCCTCCAGGTACATTTATGTTTGTATGAAGTTGATTAAAATCAACTTAGGTTGGATTAGATTTGTGGTATCTTCGACTTGAGGTCAACTGTCAACGAGAAGTGAGAGGTGTGCCCACACAAAAGGTGAGAAGTGACCCTCATTGCCTTCTTCATTTGTTGAATTCCATGTTAGTTATGAAATTTTTAGAATATAACTATGATATGCAATGTCTTATGAACTTGATTTCATTTCTACTAATCCCGCTTTATCTAATAAATCTTGTAATTACATTTACTTCTAATATTCATGATGCAAGTCTTGGAAACATGTTATATTCTCTTATTACTTCTTGAGAAAAGATCATGTTACAATATTCTTATCTAAGTTGGAGAATTGAAATTACTACATGGAATAGATACACATGTACGTGGACATCATGGTGCATAACATATGAGATTTACCGGGTTCTTGATGTGAGTCACCTTGGTGCGGGGATGAAAGTGATGAGGTCGATCACCGTCTTCCTTAAGGATAACTACTCCAGATCCACGGAGCTTCTCTAAACTCCTCACAGAGACTTCTCGCATCCACAAGGAAAAAGCAATAAAAATAGAAGTAAAGTTCTAAAGAAATTCGTAATTTGATCGATTGATTGAAATAAATGAGTTTACGGCCCTTTAAATAGGGATACCAAGCAATAGGAAAGAAATCTGAAACAAACTATGACTAAAACTCACTAAAATTCGTAACTTAATATAAATAGTAAATTTACTTTTATAGTAAGTGTCCTATGTGGCTTAACCATGTTATTCTCCTAATTAATCTAAGAACTTTTCACGTTGGACACAACTCCTAAAGCCCAATAGATGAAGAGTTATAATCAAACTAAAACTTACTATTTATAGTAAAAACGGAACTAAACACAGAATTTTATCGTCGATAGGATGGAATCCCACAAATTCGGCATGGGCAACCTCGTAAAGCTAGGTTGGTTGGCCAAAGTAGCTCGCCCTACCCCAAAATCATATGATACGTCAAGTAACTCATTCTGGTTTGCGAGATATGCCTATTTTAAGGTTCTGACGGTCTTGATGACTTCCGCATCTGATCAAGCCTTCTCTGATCCATCTTGGACATGAAAATGTTCGTGACCTGCTCTACATCAGTTCCCTCCACTTCAAAAGAACTCGTCCTTGAGTTCTTGTGCTGCTTCGGTTCTTAATACTTGGTTAGGTGCGCCTTAACGATACCCAGATAAAAAGTTATGATTAATTTACGGTCCACCTTCTTTTGGTCCAACCATGCTAGGAATGTATCTGTGACACGTTCTACATCAGAACCCTCAACTTGAAAAAAAAACTCATCCTCGAGTTACTCAAGGAACTTGGCTCGTGATTCTAAGATAACTTTTGATGCCAATGTTTATTAGCCCTTTTCTTGTACTTGACATTAGGCTCTTAAGCTGACACAATACATGTCTTCATGCTTTCCTTGACTTAACTAGTATCGATCAGTTCCTTCACTTCTACCTTTAAGATCTCACATTCTTTCTGATAACATGGGCAATTAGGCAGACTTTCCCCTGAGATGGGATCAATGTGGTCTTGTATATCTCGTATGGGAGGCAATTTATTATGGAGTTCATCGAGCACAATTGCCTTCAACTCCTGCAACACTGGTTTCAAATCCCTTGGGATGTTCACAGGCTCCATATATTCTTTCTTTCAACTAATGCATATATATCTTTTGTTTCCTCAGACTGTTTAACAAGGGCCTGTTCAGTTGTGAGAGACTGTTCCTTAACTATAGAACTCTTGGGTTGGTTCTCCTTTCTCATAGCAAGAAGGCCAATCTTTCTACCGTGTTTAGTAAATTTAAATACGTTATCCTAACCTCTATGTGTAGCAATAGCATCAATATTATTTTTTCATGGTCGACCAAGTAACATATGACAAAATTTCATGTTGACTACATCACAAAGTACTTGATCTTTATAATTTTTACCAATTGAAAATGAGACAGTACATTATTCAGTTACCTCTGTTTTGTTGACCTCCTTAATCCATCCAATCGTATAAGGAGATGGATGTTTTTCTATTTTCAGTTGCAGATTTTCCACCATTATTTTCGACATGAGATTCTTACTGCTCCTAACATTGATGATCACAATACAGACTTTTTGGCTTACCATGCACCTTGTTCGAAAGATGTCGTCTTATTGTAATTCTATTTCTACCTTCGGCATGTATAACGGCTTCCTCACGATCAAAGTGGTGGCCTGCGATCTACCATCATCTAATGGTGCTTTAAAGAAATTGGGGTTGTGTCGTACAGCGACCACGGGTGGTTGAGCATCACTTTGAGCTCGGGGCGGAATTAGCACATCCACAATACGGTTGAGAGTTGCCCGCAGCCCTTGCATGGTCAAGTGACTCTCCCGGTGAAAAGTTTTCATTCTTTCCAAAAGATAACAAATCCTTAGATCACCCTCCATAGGATTTTTGTTCATACCTTTGTTATTTGCCATCGGCCAGAGGGGAGTCCTCGCTCTGATACCAATTAATGCATGGATGAACGTGATGAGGTCGATCACTGTCTTCCTCAAGGATAACTGCTCCGAATCCACGGAGCTTCTCTGGACTCCTCACAGAGACTTTTCAAATCCATGAGGAAAAAGCAATAAAAATATAAATAAATTTCTAAAGAAATTCATAATTTGATCGATTGATTGAAATAAATGAGTTCACAACCCTTTAAATAGGGATACCAAGCAATAGGAGAGAAATCAGAAACAAACTATAAATAAAACTCCTTAAAATTTGTAACTTACTATAAATAATAAATTTACTTTTATAGTAAGTGTCCTATGTGGCTTAACCACATTATTCTCCTAATTATTCTAAGAACTTTTCACATTGGACACAACTCCTAAAGCCCAACGGATGAAGAGTTATAATCAAACTAAAACTTACTATTTATAGTAAAAATGGAACAAAACATGGTATTTGGCCATCAATAGGATGGAATCTCACAAATTCAGCATGGGTAACCTAGCATAGGTTGGCCAAAGTAGCTCATCCTACCCCAAAATCATATATGGTACATAGAGTAACTCATTTCGGTTTGCAAGATATGCCTGTTTTAAGGTTTTAACAGTCTTAATGACTTCTGACGGCGTTGATGACTTCCGCATTTGATCGGGCCTTCTCTAATCCATCTTAGACATGAAAGTGTCTTCCACCTACTCTACATCACAACTCTTGTTAGGTCTACTAAGAATTCTATCATTCTACTATAATCCTCAGGTTAAGTGCATTCATACCACTATAGGCCACTCTCTTTACATGAGGCTTTTTCGAGTTTTTAACACCTCCTCGGGTGTATCCTGAATATTTTTTCAAGAGGCTAAATTACCTTGGGCACTCTCACTACATGGACTGGATCTTTTTCAAAATATCAGCATCGATTGCGACTGTTAACTCGTGATCTGATGGATTGGATTCTTTCAATAAAAACTGGCATCGATTACGACCATCAACTCGCAATCCAATAGACCCGATCATATTTCGAAAATATAAAAACATCTTCCTAGAGAGACAACTCGTGGGACGACGGATCTAATCGATCATCGATTGGAATCTTGGCCACAACACAGTGGGACGACCGATCCGATCGATCATAGATCAGAATCTTAACCGACAATGCTGATCGATTCAATAAATCACGAGTTAACGGTCACGATCAATGCTAGGTTTTGAAAGAATCTGGTCTATCTGATCACGAACCGACGGTCCTGATCGATGTTGGTATTTAGAATTTTTTAAATGATCTAGTCCATTGGATCGCGAATCGGCGGTCGCGATCGATGCCGGTATTTATGGAAACAATCTAATCTATCATATCGCGAATTGATGGTTATGATCGATGCTGGTATTTTGATGTTTTTTGAAAAGGATCTAGTCCATCGAATCACGAATCAACGGTCATGATCAATGATCATTTTTATTAGAAGAATCCACTCCATCAAATCCTGAATTGATGGTTGCGACCGATGCTGGTATTGAGGACTTTTTGTGAAAAAGATCCAGTCCATTGGATCACGAATCGACGGCAGCGATCGATGCTATTTTTTATGAAAAGAATCCAGTCCATTAGATAGCGAATCGATGGTCACAATCGATGATGGTATTTAGGATTGTTTGTGAGAAGGATCGAGTTCATCAGATTACGAATCAACAGTCGTGATCGATGCTGGTTTTTATGGAAAGAATCTAGTCCATCAAATTACGAATCAACAGTTGCAATCAATGCTCAAATTTAGGGTTTTTTGTGAAAGGATCCAGTCCATTGGAGCGTGAATCAACAGTCGCGATCATTGCTAATTTTTATTAAAAAGAATCCAGTCCATCGGATTGCGAATCGATAGTCACGATTGATGCTGTTATTTTGGTTTTTTTTAAGGATCTGGTCAATCGAATCGCAAATCGACAGTCATGACCGATGCTAGCTTTTATTAGAAATTTTAAAAAGTTTTAAAAAAGGAACCAGTCCATTGGATCACAAATTGGCGGTCGCGATCAATGCCAGTTTTTTCAAGGGGTTGTGGGTTCTTTTCTACCAAACGAGGCCCATTACATTTTAAAAAAACATAGGTATTTTTAGCAAAAGCGATCGTTTACTAATTGGGTCATTTTCCTTTGATGAGATCCACTACTTGAATGAAAAAAGAATTTGGGCCATTTTTTGGTCTTGGTGTTCTCTTGATTGACACGATGATTTTATGGGTAATGACGTGCTAACTTATAACACTCTGAACTTTTCAGTACCCGAGTATTAAAAGTTCTCGAGCGTTATCATGAAATTTGACTTATTATGTACATGTGTACGATACTAACCTAGTTATCCTAACCTTACATTTAT
Source organism: Magnolia kwangsiensis (assembly GCA_037074715.1). Taxonomy (NCBI): domain Eukaryota; kingdom Viridiplantae; phylum Streptophyta; class Magnoliopsida; order Magnoliales; family Magnoliaceae; genus Magnolia; species Magnolia kwangsiensis. The sequence continues at coordinate 45,061,664 of CM073573.1, forward strand.
TTTCCAACATGAATCTAACCATTGGAAATAATCTTCATCCATAGATCAAGTCATCCGACTGTTGATTTTAGGACAAGATCACCATATAACTAAGTATCATCAGCTCTCTATCATAACAAACTGCTCAATCAAATATTCATTGTTAGATAAAGACATCTGACTGCCCACTTTGATTTTGGATCACCCGATCATAGTAAACTAAGTATCTGGCCTCCACATCCATCCGTACACATATTAGATTGAGATTTTGATCCGTTCATCTTATTCACCCCATATGAATATTCTTAATCCACCATTAGAACTACAATCTGAAGAATTAACACGTGTGAACAAGCCACTCAAATCTAACGATATACATGTTCTACCCCTTGATCGCTCCAAAAACCCACTTGTGTTCATTCATTTACAAAATTAATCGTACATCCACCTACATACATGGTTAGAGTATTAACCATCATGTTTCGTTATTTTTAGCAAGTCATCTGACCATCTGTCATGTTTAGATCCACTAAACAGGCTACGCGAATATCATAGTAAATCGATCATCATAAAGATTTTAGGGTATAGACCCAAACTACATGGTAACTTGTCAATTAGATACGCGCAAACATTATTTTAAATTACAGAGTAAGTTAGTCATTGAAAGAACATTTGAGTCATCTTAGAGACATTGGGGCCCAAACTGGACCAATAGAAAGAGCACGAAAATTTTAAAAAAAAAAATACCCCCAAAGTTTTAGAAAATTTGGTCGGTGCATTCCGACATAATGAATGGCAAAAGTTATTTGAGAGTTAGATGGAAAATTTGTAAATCATGGTTAATACCATGCATGGCAACTAATGTAAGAGGTTTTAATAGTGTGGGCAAGTCACACACTTCTTGAAAGTGTGGCCCACCTAGGACTTGGATCTGTTTGATATTTTTGCTCCTAGGCCAACACTACCTGAGGGAGCTGATGAAGGGAATGGATTTCCCTAAACGTCCTCACAAGTGGACCCTACCTATTTAGAACACCCAATGTATACATGAAGGAGAATTTGCTTCAATGGTGAGTGTAGTTCCTAGGGTGACTGACCGTGTGGCCCATTTAAAACTCGGATCAGCCTCATAGTTTAGCTCTTGGGCCAACATGAGGCGAGGAAGCTGATGAAGGGTGTGGATTTCTTGAAGGCACACCGTAAGGGGACCCCACCTGATCCAGTAGCTGAACTGATACCCCTGTTCGCGGTATCAGCGCCCAAAGAAAACGAGCATGTGAGGATTTATCTCACCCAAACTCCCAACTACAGCAGCTCTGATGAATCGGAGCCATTCAAACTCCATCAAAGGGAGTTCCGACTTCAACCTGGAATCCAAGGGAAGTCAGGAAAATCCCATGACAACCGGTTAGCCGAGCTTTGTGGAACTCAAACTGCACCAGCATGCAAAAAACATTGCCCGAAGATGCAATGAACCCACCGTAAGAAGCAATTTACCCTCGATCCTATGACCCAGCAAGCGCCAGTGGGCCAATCCTGAGCGTTCAGAAGAAGACGATCGAAGGATGAAGGGCAGGGAAAAATCCCACCGTTGAAATACCTTCCAACCTCTTCATTCAAACGATGACTCCAAGAGATCTGAGACGGCCAGATGGTGACCCATCCGAAACCGATCAACCCCCAAAAATAGGAAGGGAGATTCCTATGAGGACTAAAACATTGGAGTCGCAAACCAACAATGGCTCTGTTCATTCCCATACACCACATCCAGCGTACATTTAACATAGGAACCACCTAGAAGCGTTAAGACTCTATAAAATCACTCCCTATCTGCTGGAAGATGCACTCAGCAGAAACAAGGAGAGAGAAAGAAAGAAACACGAGAGAGAGAGAGAGAGAGAGAGAGAGAGAGAGAGAGAGAGAGAACCGGTCAGCCACCAGCAGCAAAGAAGAAAAGAGGACTAGGCACTGTGAACAATGCCTAGCCCCGCTAGTCCAACGAGAATCCTGGCCTGTCGGAGCAACTCTTGCCAGTCATCGGCAACAAAGAAGAGAGAGAAAGAAGCGTACAACAGCCTGTCCAAATTCTGGTTCAAAGGTTCAAATTCAAACCACCTATCTTGATTTAAAACTGTTTGTCCCTTCCCTTTCTTCTTTTTCCTTACCTTCTATCTCCGACAACACAGGTGTAGAATTCCACCATGTCAAACTAAGTCGACTCGGTGAAAGGATACACCGATGCCCTAGGATTTCTAAGATGAAACTCGTGAGGTATGCGGTCCAACCCATGTCTCAACTAAGTTTTCCTTTTAGATCCATTAATTTAGTTACATCTAAACATTATTATAAACCAAGACTTGGCTTAATCTTAACAAGTTCAAAACATGTGAATTAGGGTAAAGTTTGACTATAAAGTGTCTCTAGGCATTTTAACCTTGGTAATAGATGAACAAGATAACCAAAGGTGAGCGTTTTTCCTTTAAAATTTGTAATTTAATTGATTACATCTTTCTTACATGCTTCAAGTTTTGATGTCATTTATCTTCACTATGCAAATCATTGATATGTAATTTTAATTACTGCACTTATATCACACAACACAAGTATTTTGTTAGAAATCCCACTTCTAGTGATCAATATAATATCATGGACATAATGTTTTTCGCGTAGTAGCCCTCTTGGTCGGCACGTAATCCCGTGGGTTGGTGAGTGGTGCACAATCGATGTAAACAAATCGTCATGCATATTACATCACTTCTCGAGATTAGATGTCACATAGTCACTCCATGAACACATCATGTCACGTAAATCCCCCAATCGCATTGTTGTGTCGACTTGAAATGTTCTCATAAATCAATGTTAACATTGGATACGCCGAAAAATCTCCGTAGTGTGAGAATGTGGGGCAAGTCGAATATTTTGAATTACTTTCCACATTGTAATCATGATCGCTGAGCGTAATCGACCGTACGTACTTTGTTAGGCATGCATTTCATGTAGAATGTTTGCACATACTGATACCACTTGTATTTGTGGAGTATGAGATGTATCGGGACCTTTTTGTTACTCTTATGAATCACTTGAATTATTGTAAACTTTAAAGGATAACCACCATTATGAGTAGGGCGTTAACCCTCTCCAACCATACAGATATTGCAAGTGAATTACAGGTTGATGATACGGTCTATAATCATTCTATGGAAGATTCTTTCAAAAATAAAAGAAGAAAAATAACACCACGAATTGTTTTACTTATTTTTCGCTGCAGACGTTAATAATGTAATAAGCTCCCATTAAGAGAGAATTAAAGAATTATTTGTACACTTTTTATTCTAATGAAATAACAAATATAGTCGATTTTATTCTCATGAATAGTTACTTTTGTGAATATAACTGGATTGATTTATCTTTTAAAAAAATAAGGTGCAATTTTTTAAGCATCTAATTTTTACATTATTAATACCCAGAATTCTCTAGGGCACGAGTAGGTACTCCGGCCGTAAAAATTCAGTATGTTACACGGGTGTTATAGAAATGGAAAGATATTACAGGCTAAAGATCTTCAAGGATACTTAGAGTGATTTCTATGGAATTACAACTTACATGATAACAAGATAATGAGCAGTTGGGAGGAATTTAAAAGCAAACCAAGCAGCCAATAGCCATCCAAGTGGTCAAGCAAGCTGCCAGTAGCAATTCAGGAAGTCGAGCAAGCAGCCGATAGTCATGCAGGAGCTCGACCAATTGGTCGATATTCATCCAGGAGGTCGATCAAGCGGCCGATTTTCATCTAGGATCTCGAGCAAGTAGCCGATTGTCATCTAGGAGCTCGAGCAAGCGGTCGATAGTCATTCAAGAGCTCGATTGAGTGGCCGAGTGAAATGTGGTCGAGTCAGGAAGAAGGCCTGAAGTGGTTACCAAGACAGGTGGTAAGTTTAGAAGGAAGTCTCTCGTAGGCCATATAGTGCTCAAACAGTTATAGCAACCGTTTGAATATGGGAAGCATCCAGAAGGAAAAGAAGGAAAGCAAGTAGTGTTAAACGGTTATGGAAACCGTTAGAACATGAGAAAGATCCAGATGACTAGATTAAAACTATAAATAGCTGAGGAATTCAAGAGAAAAACTTCGTCTCATACCAACCCAATCAAACCAAACAATTATCTTTCAATTACTGGTCAATTTACATTTCATAGTGTAATCCTTTACTTTTTCAGCCAAGAAAATTACATTCCTTAGGGTATGTTTGATTTTCTAAAGTAAATATAAATGCATTATAAATGGGTAACAATTATTTTCTTTTGTAATTACCACATCGTTCTTGAGGGTTGATTTGACTCAAATCGAGGATGTTGCCAAATATATGCGGGGCCCACCGTGATGAATGTGGATTATCCACACCGTCCATCCGTTATGTCGACTAAATTTAGGGTATGAGCTAAAAAATGACATAAATTCAAAGTTCAAGTGGACCACACCACAGGAAAAAGGGAATTGAACGCCCACCGTTAAAAACTTATTGGGACCACTATTTACTTTGGTGTGGGCCACTTGAATGTTGGATCTGCCTCATTTTTTGGCTCATGCCTCAAAATGTTCTGGTAAAACAGATGGACGATGCGGATATGTCATATACATCACGGTGGGGCCCACAAATTTAAGGAAGTACTTTTGAACCATTTTCAAAGCAGAAATACGAGTCTAGTTTCAAACAGGATAAAATTGTAATAATTGTTCATTTACAATGAATTTGGAAAATCAAACATGCCCTTAGTGTAATTCTTTACTTTAAGCTTGTTGTTTATATTACATAGTATAATCCATAGTGATAATCAAGTACCTGATAATCTTAGCTGTAATTTGAGTCTACGCTTGCACGTTGGATTCATTTCTTCACTCGGAAAGATGTTTTGCAATTATTCTTCATGACCGACTATAAGAATCCCTTTCTCAGTTTACTTTATTTGTAATTAAAAGTCATTTTATACGGAAGGCAAAGGTGTAACCCATCATCAGAGGATGAACCCTACCCTCTGAATATTGTTTGATCTTATTTATACATTGATCGAGTGGCTGAATAGGCTATCAATATCATTAGATCTCGGTCATACACTACATGTCTACCTATATTGACACCAGGGGTTATAGTTGTTCAATTTAAATTCTGGCATAATTTCAATTCTGGCAACACATATTCAGGCAAAAACCCAACCACCAACCATTCCAACTTCATTAATCCAAATATTGTGGGCGTTTAAACAGTTGTGGGAGGTTTTTTAATCATGGGCGTTAGATGTCGTTATCTATCCTTCTATGATATGATATCAGCCTTCAATTATAGAGAATTTAATGGTAAGGTCTCTAAGCTTGAATAATAAGATAAGGTCTCTCTAAGCACTATAAGTTACATTGCTCCTAATTGCATTGGAGCACTTTAACCGTCCAGTTCATTGATCGAGACCAGTCACTAGGTCGAACTCGCATTTTAAGGGGCTATCATTCAAATATATATCACACAATTTGACCAATGATAACCATTTGATTAACGGGCTTTAAAATGGATGGCCAAGATCATTTATACAAAACTGGGTCTAATAAATAATTTGATCAATCTACTTGTCAGGGTCCATCATGGATTGCTTATGATTCTTAAGAATACTTTTGTTAGGCAATCATAACCGTTCCATCCCTGACTTGCAAAAAGGATGGCTATATTGAATAAAAGCCAAATCAAGGATGGACTGGATCATCCGATCAGTAGCCCATGAAAGGTGTTCTAGACTTAATGGACCGTTCAGATTGTCCGATTGGACTGTCCAAGAGAACAGATGCAACTAGCTGGAGCGTTATAACTTCTAGTGGCGTGAGAACAAAGGAGCATCTCTCTTTAAACAATGTATAGATAAATCTAGATACTAATCCTGAATAAGGTTCTGCTACTGTGAATCTACTGTATATTTTATGAAAGTGTTTTAATACAGTATCAAAAATAAAATTTTGGAAACCTATGGTTGAGAACGTGAATCTTAATTAGAAAGCCTAAACAAAGCTTTTATATTTTATTTCTGCTATGTATAAAATAAGTATAGTATAATTATTTTTAGAATATTAGTTTTTAAACTCATAAACTTTGAATATTTAAAAGATGACGGAGGAATTTCCAAAAGTAAGGATTTTGAGGTGTCCTGCAGCTTAGCAACCAGTGGTTGAGAATTCACTTCCTTAACCTTAGTAATGATGTGTATTTTGCCTTATTAATGATGTGTATTATTATCCTCTGCACAGGGAACATCATGTCATATTAAAATGTTAACAGCTTTTTTTGTAAATATACACAAGGTTTTGAGGGATTGCAGAAATAGCACAACTTTTCAAATTATTTTTTTACGTTAAAATATTTTTAAAAAAAATGGAAGGAAAATGCTTTTAAACATCTTTTTCAAAATTTTATGCTTAAATATTCATTTATTACAACTCTCCGCCTAATTCTTCTTATACCACTCCACTGTATTGATCTGTCGTGCATTCCAATTACTCTCCGACAATCTTTTGTGCGTTCCAACCACTCTCTGTAGCACCAACTCACACTTTAAAAAATGGGTTCATATTCTTCTTTTTACCCGTTATGTTGAAATTGGTTTGTTTGGAAAGAACATGAGAAGAAATGAATATATATATATATATATATATATATATATATATATATATATATATAATATTAGAAATATTCAAATTTTAAAAGATAGGATCTTCTTTTTTCTTTAAAAGATTCTCCTTATATAAGTTTACTTGGGAAGAAACAGATAAAAGAAAAACCAAGAGATAAAAAAAATTATTTTTAGAAGCTGAATTTTTGTTCTTTCGGTAAAGATTGCAAAGAATTTAACATGAGGAGAGAGATGTCAAAACTTCACTTTTAAAAGTGGGTTATCCTTCTTTCTTCAAAAGATTATACCTACATTAAGCTTTTGCCAAAAGAAGTACTTTGGGCCCACTTTAAAAAGTCAAAAAGTGTTTAAATGAGATGAGTCTAGTTTTATTTAAAAACTCGTCGAATTATCTTTCCAACAAGCTTAAGATCGCCTTGATCCGACTAATAACAAGGGAGTTATGATTGTTTTCATGGGATCACATGATGCTGGAAATGATAGAGAACACAAGCTGGAATTTAGGTTCACTTTTAAAGGTTAAAGGGTCTTTAAAAGATGATTCCAAATTTGTTTAAAAGTTTTTCGAATTATGCTTCCAACGAGCTCAAAATCACCTTGATTTGACCCGTAACAAGGGAATTATGACCATTTTCATGGGATGAAGCGATGTTAGAGCAAGGCCGAACAATTTGCGGAATGTCATCATAGACTTTTGGCCCACTTTTAAATGGTCTAACGTTGTCTAAATGAGATTATTTTGAAGTTATTTGAAAGTTTATTGAATTATCTTTCCAACGAGCATAAGATTACCACAATCTAACTTGCAACAAGGGAGTTATGACCAATTTCTTGAGATCAGGTGATGCTAAAAATGAGAGTGAATATGACCGAATGTGACTATAACTTTGAGCCCACTTTTGAATAGTCGAATGGTGTCTGAATGAGATGATTCTAAAGGCATATGAAAGTTCATCGAATTATCTTTTCAATAAGCACAAGATTATCCTGATCTAACCTATAACAAGAGAGTTATAACCGTTTTCATGAAATCGTACAATGTTGAAAATAATAACAAATGCCATCATAGACATTGGGCCTACTTTTAAACGTTCAATCAGTGTCCAAATGAGATGATTTCGTGGCCATTTAAAATTGATTGAATTATCTTTCCAATGAGCATAATATCACCCTGATCTGACATTTAAGGAGAGAGTTATGATCATTTTTGTGGGATTGTGTAATACTGGAAACGAGAGAAAACACGATTGACCACATTATGCAATTTATGCCCACTTTTGGTATAATCAAATGGTTTCCGAATGAGATGACTCCAAAACTATTTGAAAGCTCATCGAATTATCTCTCCAATGAGCATAAGATCAACTTGATTTAACTTGTAATGAGAGATTTAAAACCGTTTTCATGAGGTCAAACGATAATGAAATTCAGAATGAACATGAACAAGAAAGTGAAAGTGAAAACAAGTGCATAATTCTGTTCACGTTCACTTTTGGGAATGCAAGTGTACTCATAAATCCTGTAAAAGCAGACATAAATCTCTTATTACAAGTTAGATTAGGGCAATCATGTGCTCGTTCGAAAGATAATTTGATAAACTTTCAAATAGCTTTAAAATTATATAATTTGGATATTATTTGACTATTCAAAATTGGCCTAAAAATTTTTGATGGCGTTCGGTTGCTTTCGCTTTCATTTCCTACATCCCACAATCTCACAAAAATAATCATTACTTCTTCGTTACAGGTCAAATTAGGGTAATTTTATACTCATTAGAAATATAACTTAATAAATTTTCAAATGGATTTAGAATCATGTCATTTAGATAACATTTGACTATTTAAAAGTGAGCTCAATTCAATGATAACGTGTAAGGCCCGTATCCTAACCCATACCATCCCGTAGATTTTCGCGATCCTCCCTATCAAATTTCGGTGACCCACGACCTATAACCGGCATTTACGCATGACACTAAGTCATATGCAGTCAACCCGAGTCGACTCAACCCAATACCTATCATGCCCCAAACTCGAAAATTGGATTCACAGGAATCTCGATCGTCGAATCTGGTGCCGACAGACTTCGTAGTATCCCATTCTCGTCTCTCACGCCCATATGCTAGGTTCCAATTCTGGGATCCTAAAAGGAGGATTTTTCAATGTACATTTATCTTATAAGAAGCATAACCACAAGTTTACTCAAATTGCAAAAGCAATATCATCATCACATATCCACTAATATAAACTTTGAATGCAATGCTGAAAGGAAAAATACAAATGTCAAAAAAAAAAATCAAGGCTCCAGAAGACCGCTGCATGCTCCAAGCTCAATACTGCTGCAACCTAACATCACCTGTACTCATCTATCGTGCATAAGCTTATAGAAAGCTTAGAAGGTGGTGTTAAGTGTGTGTACAAGGTAAGTGCCAAATATTCAAAACAATGCCGTAATTATACAATATCGAAAATACTGGCATGAATCATATGTTATCAGAGTAAGTAAAAATACTGTAAGTTCGTAAAAATATCATCAACCTCATCCTGGATATGCAATAAAAAGACATAGCAAACCAATGTCATATACGGAGGAAATAATGTAAATTGGCTATGTAATGCGAAAACATAATGAACCAGATATCAGATATCGAGGATGCAATACAATATGCAATTTGGAAGATCTACTCAAACCATCAGCTTTATCTAGGTCATATAAATACAGAAATATAGCAACTCAAAATGTCATATGTCATGGATGTAATGCGATATGTGGTGTGAATGGAATGACCATGCTGGAGTGTGAAGTCGGGATAATAATACGTAATATCACAGGCTACAGGATCCATCATAAGAGACTTTTATCCAAACTAGTCTCATACCTATTTTAGATATTCAGACTCAATGTGATAAACTCTTGATCTCAGGTTAGTCGCACGCCCCAAATAAAATCTTGGCCATTACAAAGGTACATATAACAAATAGTTATGCACCATCAGCCCGAGTGGATAGTGAATGAATGAATGAATGAGTATGCAACTCCTGCTCAATAAGTCCACATATCAGTACAGTTCCTCTCAGGGATCATCACCGAGGTTTAGTATACTCCAAATGGCACTGCCTCTCCCCCAGCCGAACAGTCCAAGTGAGCATAAAAAACCTCACTATCTGCCTGGCCAATAGTCTGTCAATACCTATCCGGCACGTCGATAGCGGACTCATTCACAAGCTGGTCAAACTCAGCCTAGCTATGCCCCCTACCCTCGGGCGGGTAAGGCCACACCCTCTCCCAACCAACTATGAAATAGTGGGAGACGCTGCCTCTTGGTATTCGGCACTCGAGCGCTCATGTATCCACTTAGTCTTGACGTTGGGGCGTCCTCTGGTACCAAGAGGGTTTAGAAATTTTCACCCAGGGCCATCTATGGCAGCCCGATGCTAGAACAAATTGTTGGTGTCCCGTCTGGCCATCCACGACATGCATGTGGAGGCTACGACCCTGATGTCGCTAAGGCGTACAGTAATCGCAACACAATGTAAGATGCATGAGTCATACAATCCAGTCATGCATCAAACCTACACATACCGTGTGCTCATGTGAGATAACCTCCTCCTATCAAGGAGTATCATAACAACCTACCCAATGACATATGTAATGGTCAATCACATCTCATAACAAGCATGCAGATGATGTGTACGGGCATCTATGATGATGTTATGCTGTCACATACTCATAATCGATATCAATAACCGGCATCAACAATCGGCTTCGACAATGTGGACATTTAACCAACATTGTCCCCAAGGGATGGCCCACATAGAACCAAACATATAATGGGCCCATGGCCCCACACAAAGGCCTAATATAAAACACAATGGGCCTTACTCAAGGGCCATATATACACAACAGGTGAGCCCTGTTCATAGGCCTCAAATACATGACATGTGGGCCCTACAAATGGGCCCCGAATACATCAAATGGGTCATGCATCATGGGCCTAATATATATCACAATAGGCCTTACCCATAGGCCACGAATACATCACATTGGGCCTTATCCATGGGCCTCAAATACATCACAATGAGCCTCAACTACGAGTCGCATACACATCACATAGGTCTCGACGATCGGCCTTAGCAATCGAAATCAGACTCAACAATCGGAATCGACACTCAGAATCGACCACGATACTCGGCCTCGACAATCGGAATCGGCCTTGACAATTGGATCAACATCAATAATCAGCACCGACGACAAGCAGCGATAATCGGCTCCGATAACCAGCATATATAAACAAGCTGGGGTCCATAGATGGACAACCAATCAATCATAATGTAAAGATCTTCTTTCGACCATGGTTATATCAAATCTGATAGCACGGAGCCATCCGTCTATAGTGAATGGGGCCCACTTATTTGGGTTAACCCATGAAGAGAATGGGTCTAATAAGGCCTAAGGGAAGGTCTCCATGAGGACATCTAACTGTCATTGCCCATCAATATGGACATTCAACCAACATTGCTCCCATGGAGTGGCCCACATAGGGTTAAACATATAGTGGGCCCATAGCCTCACACGAAGGCCTAATACACATTCTAATGGGCCTCATACAAGAGCTATATACACATCACTATGGGCCGCATCACATGGTCCTAATACACGTCACGGTGGGCCACATCTCATGGGCCTAATACACATCATGATGGGTCGTATCGCATGAGCCTCAACTGTATCACAATGTGCCACAAATATGGAACGAAAATACATCTCAATGGGCCACAACACATGGACCTCATATTCATCAAATGGACCGCACTATATGGGTCTCATATACAACAAATGGGCTGCACTATATGGGCCAATATACATCAAGTGTGCTGCATCATATGGATCTAGAATACAACTCAATGGACCATGCCAAAAAGGGCCACAAACACATAATAGGTGACCCGTAGTTGAGGCCCACTCAAGGGTTTATTTTGAGACCCACTCAATGTACCACGACAAACAGGCCACAATATACAACAAGGTGGGCCCAAAAAATGGGCCACAAAATACATCAAAGTAGGCTCGACAAATGGGCCACGAAATACATCAAAATGGGCCAGACAAATAGGCCACAAAATACATCAAAGTGGGCCCAACAAATGGGCAACAAAATACATCAAGGTGGGCCCGACAAATGGGCCACAAAATACATCAAAGTAGGCTTGACAAATGGGCCACAAAATACATCAAGGTGGGCCCAACAAATGGGCCACAAAATACATCAAAGTGGGCCCAACAAATGGGCCACAAAATACATCAAGGTGGGCCTGACAAATGGGCCACAAAATACATCAAAGAGGGCCTGATGGATGGGCCACAAAGTACATCAAGGTGGGCCCAACAAATGGACTACAAAATACATCAAGGTGGGCTCAATAAATGGGGGCTTGGATTATATCCAAGATTATTTCAATAGTTGTAGATTACAACATATGTATCACTGTGCACAATCACTTCATGGGGCACACGGTCCACCAATGATGATCAGCACCGTCTAAACTTTGGACAACACCGTACAAACATCGTCCAGCACCGTCCAACATAATATGGATGGTGTAGATTATAATAAATAAATCAAGGTGGGTCCTGCTATCCTGATCAAGTGGATGGTGAAGGATATAACACATACCTCATGTGGGGTGGTCACCGTCCTAGCTCATGAACGATGGGATATAAAACATACACCAAGGTGGCCCCACACGTGGGGTGGGTCCCACTGTCCAAGGACGGTGGACACAAAACACATACATAATGGGCACCACCGTCCACTGCTGGACGGTGTGCATACAAAACATACATCATGGTAGGGTCCACATGGGTGGACGGTGTGGGAAAAATACTTACATCAGTGGGTCCCATGCGAGGCCCACCATAACGTTTATCTACCATCTAAACCGTTGATAAGGTCACACAGACCCTGGATGAAGAGGAAAACAAATTTCATAATGATCCAAAGTTCTGGGACACCCAAAAAGGGTTTCAATGGCAAACGTTCATTCCAACTGTTTCTTGTGACATGGGCCGTTTGAGTTCCAAATATGGATGATTTTAGGGGAGCCCACTCTCCCAAAGGGGACCTACCCAATGCATGATATTGATGTTCTCACACATCATGGTGGGGCCCATGGCTGGGATCCATGGTCCTTGCCCGTTCGATGTTCACGCAGTAGCAAGACGATGAATTTTTTTTTAAAAAAAGTGTAATTTTGAGGTTTTTCTTAGGTAGGACCCACATCGGGAGAGTCCACCCCGTCCACTGGCTCCTATGGCTCAAGACAAGCTAGGCAAGCCCAATAATTGGTCTGTTTTGGTGTATAGAAATGTTAGAGTGAATTTTTAACGGTGAAATCCACTGTTTTCTATGCTATGGCCTACCAGGGGATCGAATTGGCTTCATTTTTCAGCTCAACGCCTGAAATGATCTGAGGAATGGAATGGAAGGTGTGGATTAACCACATACATCAAGGTGGGGCCTGCATGAGCGGCCCACCCAAAACCTTTATATTATTATATTTATTATTTTATTTTTTTTGTTGTTTATCAGTACACCGACTGACTTCAAAGTGTGTGGTCGTGTCCAGCGTCCCTGGATGCTGGATAGTTTGAATATAACACACGTTCAAGGTGGGTCCCACGCAGACGTGGCCCACTTAATTAAGATCAGTCTGATATTTGTGTTTTCCCATCACCCAGAAGGTAGGACCCACATGGCTTGGACGGCCATGTGGTCCATTTAATGGACGGTTGGACATCACATAACCCATTGAGTGAGCCATAAAATAAAGGAAGGAGAGAGAGAGAGAGAGAGAGAGAGAGAGAGAGAGAGAGAGAGAGAAGCACCCATAGTTAGATCTTCCCTTCCTTCTTCCGCTAATGCATGCTAGAACCCCAATGGACGGACTTCATTGGTTGAGATCGATCATGGAGGGTGGGATAGGATGGTAGAAAGGTGGGCTACACCACGTTTTCTCATGGAGGGTTAAGACGTGGGTTGCTTATTTTTTTAGAGAATGAGAGAGATGAGAGAAAGGTGTAAAAGAGAGAGAGGGAGGTGATGTGAGTGATGGGAAGAGGGATGGTGATGGGTGAAGGGTGTGTACTTGTTGTAAGAAAGAGTTGACTTAGAGGAGAGGTGGTTGTACTTGACATTAATGTGTGATGTGTACCTGATTGATGGGATTGATGTGGTGCTTTCTTAGGATTTGCAATACATGGCATTTTTTTTCGAACTGAACGTAGGCCTACATCTCCTAGCCCAAGTATCACCTTGGCGCGTAATACGCAGCGTCGAAACCGCGGTGATGGCATGGTCGCAAGGGTATAAGTTTTGACTTAAGCCGACTCTGATATATGGGACACGACTCATGATCTCTCGCAAACGCTAATAACAGATCGTGGGTGGCCAGAATTCGACCGGGAGGACCACGGAAGCCTACGGAATGGTACGGGCTAGGATACGGGTCTTACAACTCTCCCCACCAAATAAAAATTTCGTCCTCAAAATTTACTATTACGCAGGACAAAGCAAGGGAAGAGGAAGCATTGACATAAACATATATAAGGCATAATCAATCTATAAACAAATGGAGATAACGTTCTCTTGTCTCAACCTCGCCCTCCCAAAATGCATTACCAACACTATGATGATCCTACTGAACCTCAGACTATGCAGTCTCGCAATCTCAACGATAGGGGACTATGTTAGAAAATCTTTAAGATATTCAAACTTGGAGATCTAACCATTCTAAGTTCTCAACAATCATACAGTATAGGGCAGCTATCAGCGAATATGTGACGTTTTCTTCAGGTATTCGTAAGTTATGCTCTGATACCAACTTTTGTCACACCCCAAACTCAAAAATCAGATTCACAGGAATCCCGATCACCAAATCTGGTGCCGACAGCCTTCGTAGTACCCCATTCTCGGCTCTCACTCCCATATGCCAAATTTCGATTCTAGGATCCTATAAGGGGGATTTTTCAATGTACATTTATCTCATAAGAAGCATAATCACAAGTTTACCCAAATCACAAAAGTAACATCATCATCACATATCCACTAATATAAACTTTGAATACAATGCTGAAAGGAAAAATACATATGTAAAAAAAAAATAAAAAATTAAGGCTCCAGAAGACCGCTGCATGCTTCAAACTCAATATTGCTGCAACCTAACATCACCTGCACACATCTATCGTGCATAAGCTTATAGAAAGCTTAGAAAGTGGTATAAGTGTGTGTACAAGGTAAGTGCCAAGTATTCAAAACAATGCCGTAATTATACAATATCAAAAATACTGGCACGAATCATATGATATCAGAGTAAGTAGAAATACTGTAAGTTCATAAAAATATCATCAACCTTATCCAGGATATGCGATAAAAAGACAGAGCAAGCCAATGTTATATACGGAGGAAATAATGTAAATTGGCTATGTAATGTGGAAACATAATGAACTAAATATCAGATATCGAGGATGCAATACAATATACAATTCGAAAGATCTACTAAAACCATCAGCCTTATCTAGGTCATATAAATACAGAAATATAGCAAGCTGAAATGCTATATGACATGGATGTAATGTGATATGTGGTGCAAATGGAATGACCATACTAGAGTGTGAAGTTGGGATGATGGTACGTATTATCTCAAGCTACGGGGTCCATCACAAGAAACTTTTATCCAAACTAGTCTCATACCTAGTTTGAATAATCAAACTCAATGTGGTAAACTCCTGATCTTAGATTAGTTGCTCGCTCCAACCAAAATCCTGGCCATTGCAAAGGTACACGTAACAAATAGTTGCACACCACTAGCCCGAGTGGATAGTGAATGAATGAATGAATATGCAACTTCTGCTCAATAAGTCTACATATCAGTATAGTTCCTCTCTAGGATCATCACCGGGGTTTAGTACACTCCAATTGGTACTACCTCTCTCCCAACCGCACAGTACAAGTGAGCGTAAGAAACCTCACTATCCGCCTGGCCAATAGTCTGTTAATACATATCCGACACGTCGATAACGGACCCATTCATGAGCTGGTCAAACTCATCCTAGCTATGCCCCCTACCCTCGGGCAGGTAAGGCCACACCCCCTCCCAACCGACCATGAAATAGTGGGAGACGCGGCCTCCTAGTATTCGACACTCGGGCGCTCATATATCCATTCAGTCTCGATGTTGGGGCGTCCTCTGGTACCAAGAGAGTTTAGGGATTTTCATCCAGGGCCATCTATGGCAGCCCGATGCTAGAATAAATTTTTGGTGTCCCGTCTTGCCATCCATAACATGCATGTGGAGGCCACGGCCTTGATGTCGATAGGGCATTCAGTAATCACAACACAATGCAAGATGCATGAGTCATACAATCTAGTCATGCATCAAACCTGCGCATACCCTACGCTCATGTGAGATTACCTCCTCCTATCAAGGAGTCTCATAACAACCTGCTCAATGACATATGCAATGGTCAACCACATCTCATAACAAGCATGCAGATGATGTATATGGGCATGTGTGATGATGTTATGCTGTCACATACTCATAATCGGTATCAATAACTGGCATCAACAATCAGCTTCGACAATGTGGACATTTAACCAACATTTCCCCCAGGGGATAGCCTACATAGAGCCAAACATATAATGGTCCCACAGCCCTACACAAATGCCTAATATACAACACAATGGGCCTTACTCAAGGGCCATATATACACAAAAAGTGGGCCCTGCTCATGGGCCTCGAATACATGACATGTGGGCCCTACACATGGGTCTCGAATACATCAAATGGGTCATGCATCATGGGCCTAATACATATCACAATGGGCCTTGCCCATAGGCCATGAATACATCACATTGGCCCTTGCCCATGGGCCTCAACTATGGATCGCTTATACATCACATAGGTCTCGATAATTGGCCTTGGCAATCAAAATCGGCCTCAACCATCAAAATCAGCCTCAACAATCAGAATCGACACTCAGAATCGACCACGATACTCGGCCTCGACAATCGGAATCGGCCTATATAATCGGCCTTGACAATCGGATCAACATCAATAATCAGCACTGACGATACGCATCGATAATCGGCACTGACAACCAGCATATATAAAAAAGGCGGGGTCCATAGATGGACAATCAATCAACCATAATGTAAAGATTGGCTTTCGACCGTAGTTATATCAAATCCGATAGCATAGAGCCATCCGTCTATAGCAAATAGGGCCCACTTATTTGGGTTAACCCACGAAGAGAATGGGCGTAACAAGGCCTAAGGGAAGGTCTCAATGAGGACATCTAACCGTCATTACCTATCAATGTGGACATTTAACCAACATTGCTCCTAAGGAGTGGCCCACATAGGGTTAAACATATAGTGGGTCCATGCCTCACATGAAGGCCTAATACACATCGTAATGGGCCTCATAGAAGGGCTACATACACATCACTATGGGCTGCATCACATAGTCCTAATAAACATCACGGTGGGCCGCATCTCATGGGCCTAATACACATCATGATGGGTCATATCGCATGGGCCTCGACTACATCGTTATGGGCCACGACATATGGGCTGAAAATGTATCTCAATGGGCTGCAACACATGGACCTCATGTTCATCAAATGGGCCGCACTATATGGGCTGTACTATATGGGCCAATATACATCAAGTGTGCCGCATAATCTAGAATACAACTCAATGGGCCACGCCAAAAAGGGCCACAAATACGTAACAGGCGGGCCCAACACATAGGCCTAATTTACATAACAGGTGGGCTCGGCACATGGGCGACATCATATCAAGTTGGGTCATGTTAATGGGCTGCACCAATGGGCCTCATGTACAATAAGTGGGCCGCATCATTGGGCCGTACTAATGAGACCCATAAATGTATCAAGGTAGGCCTCACAGATGGGTCATAAGTATATCAAGGTGGGCACCTCGAATGGACCACAAAATACATCAAAGTGGGCCAGACAAAGGGGCCACAAAATACATGAAGGTGGGCTCGACAAATGGGCCACAAAATACATCAAAGTGGTCCCGACAAATGGGCCACAAAATACATCAAGGTGAGCCCGACAAATGGCCAAAAAATACATCAAGGTGGACCCGACATATGGGCCACAAAATACATCAAGGCGGGCCCGAAAAATGGGCCACAAAATACATCAAAGTGGGCCTGACGGATGGGCCACAAATTACATCAAGGTGGGCCCGACAAATGGGCCACAAAATACATTAAGGTGGGCCCGAAAAATGGGCCACAAAATACATCAAAGTGGGCCTGACAGATAGGCCACAAAGTACATCAAGGTGGGCTAGACAATTGGGCCACAAAATACATCAAAGCAGGCCCGACAAATGGGCCACAAAATACATCAATGTGGGCCCGATAAATGGACCACAAAATACATCAAAGTGGGCCCGACAAATGGGCAACAAAATACATTAAGGTGGGCCTAACAAATGGGCCACAAAATACATCAAAGTATGCCCAACAAATGGGCAACAAAATACATTAAGGTGGGCCAACAAATGGGCCACAAAATACATCAAAGTAGGCCCAGCAAATGGGCCACAAAATACATCAACGTAGGCCCGAAAAATGGGCCACAAAATACATCAAAGTGGGCCTGACAAATGGGCCACAAAATACATCAAGGTAGGCCCGACAAATGGGCCACAAAATACATCAAAGTGGGCCTGATGGATGGGCCACAAAGTACATCAAGGTGGGCCCGACAAATGGGCCACAAAATACATCAAGGTGGACCCGACAAATGGGGGCTTGGATTACATCCAAGATTATTTCAATAGTTGAAGGTTGCAACATGTGTATCACTGTGCACAATCACTTCATGGGGCACACGGTCCACCAATGATGATCAGCACTATCTAAACTTTGGATAGCACTGTACAAACATCGTCCAGCACCGTCCAACATAATCTGGATGGTGTAGATTATAATAAATAAATCAAGGTGGGTCCTGCTGTCTAATCAAGTGAACGGTGAAGGATATAACACATACCTCATGTGGGGTGGTCACCGTCCTAGCTCATGGACGATGGGATATAAAACATACGCCAAGGTGGCCCCACAAGTGGGGTGGGTCCCAACGTCCAAGGACGGTGGACATGAAACACATACATAATGGGCACTACCGTCCATTGCTGGATGTTGTGCATACAAAACATACATCATGGTAGGGTCCACATGGGTGGATGGTGTGGGAAAAATACTTACATCAATGGGTCCCATACGGTGCCCACCGTAACGTTTTTCTGCCATCTAAACCGTTGATAAGGTCACACAAACCCTGGATGAAGAGGAAAAAAAATTTCATAATGATCCAAACTTCTGGGACACCCAAAAAGGGTTTCAATGGAAGCTGTTCAATCCAACTGTTTCCTGTGACATGGGCCATCTGAGTTCTAAATATGGTTGATTTTAGAGGAACCCACTGTCCCAAAGCGGACCTACCCAAAGCACGGTATTGATGTTCTCACACATCATGGTGGGACCCACGGCTGGGATCCGTGGTCCTTGCCCGTCGGCGTCCACGCAGCATCAGAAAATTGTTGCGTCCTTTGGTGTCATTGGCGGCAACAGGCACTGCTGCCTAATGTGAAATTTTTTAAAAAAAATGTGTAATTTTGAGATTTTTCTTAGGCGGGACCACATCAGGAGAATCCACCCCGTCCACTGGCTCCTATGGCTCAAGACAAGCTAGGCAAGCCCAATATTTGGTATGTTTCGGTGTGTAGAAAGGTCAGAG
The DNA here is from genome assembly GCA_037074715.1 of Magnolia kwangsiensis. Taxonomy (NCBI): domain Eukaryota; kingdom Viridiplantae; phylum Streptophyta; class Magnoliopsida; order Magnoliales; family Magnoliaceae; genus Magnolia; species Magnolia kwangsiensis. Next base: position 45,081,143 of record CM073573.1, read on the forward strand.
TGAATTTTTAATGGTGAAACCCACTGTTTTCTATGTTATGGCCCGCCAGGGGATCGGATTGGCTTCATTTTTCGGCTCAACGCTTGAAATGAGCTGAGGAATGGAATGGAAGGTGTGGATTAACTACATACATCAAGGTGGGGCCTGCATGAGTGGCCTACCCAAAACCTTTATATTATTATATTTATTTATTTATTATTGTTTGTCAATACACCCATTGACTTCAAAGTGTGTGGCCATGTCTAGCGTCCCTGGACGCTGGACAGTTTGAATATAACACACATTCATGGTGGTCCCCACGCAGATGTGGCCTACTTGATTAAGATCAATTTGATATTTGTATTTTCCCATCACCTAGAAGGTAGGGCCCACATGGCTTGGCTATCCATCTAATGGACAGTTGGACATCACATAACCCATTGAGTGTGCCACAAAATAAAGGAAGGACAGAGAGAGAGAGAGAGAAAGAAGCACTCACAGTTAGATCTCCCCTTCCTTCTTCTGCCAATGCATGCTAGAACCTCAATGGACGGACTTCAATGGTTGAGATCGATCATGAAGGGTAGGATAGGATGGTAGAAAGGTGGGCCACACCAAGTTTTCTCATGGAGGGTTGAGACGTGGGTTGCTTATTTTTTTAAAGAATGAGAGAGATGAGAGAAAGCTGTAAGAGAGAGAGAGGGAGGTGATGTGAGTGATGGGGAGAGGGATGGCAATGGGTGAAGGGTGTGTACTTGTTGTAAGAAAGAGTTGACTTAGAGGAGAGGTGGTTGTACTTGACATTAATGTCTGATGTGTACCTGATTGATGAGATTGATGTGATGCTCTCTTAGGATTTGTAATGAGCGGTATTTTTCCTTGAACTGAATGTGGGCCCACATCTCCTGGCCTGGGTATCGCCTTGGCGCGTAATACCTGGCGTCGGAACCGCCGTAATGGCGCGGTCGTAAGGGTATAAGTTTTAAGTTGAGCCGACTCTGATATATGGGACATGACTCATGATCGCTCACAAATGCTGATAACAGATCCCGAGTCGTCGAAATTCGACCGGGAGGACCATGAAAGCCTATGAAATGGTACAGGCTAGAATAAGGGTCTTATAATACCTGTACCCTAGTGACCACGCTATCACCGAGGTTCTAATGCCACATCTCGCGCATCAAGGAGATACCCTAGCCAAGAGATGTAGGCCCATGTTCAGTTCGAGGAAAATGTCGTGCGTGCGAATTCCGAGAGAATCTCTACAACTTAGCACTTCAATCAATTAATCAATCCCATTAAGGGTTAAGTACATGTCAAGTACACATCACCTCACACTACATCCCCAAGAAACCCCATAAGTTAACAAACTCTTACACAACTCATACCATTCTTACACAAATTACCCCAAAAGTCAACAAATCACTCACCTTACCCATCACTCCATCACCCATCTCCTCTCTCTTATTTCTCCCTTTTTTTCCATGCAACCCAAAACATAAAAAAATTAACATCCAAGCTCTCCCAACCTCCATAAGGAGATTTTGTGTGTAGCCCACTTCCTAACCCTCTCATCTCCCATCTCAACCATTAAAACTCCATCATCTTCCGTTAGGATCGAAGCTAAGGAGCAAAGGAAGTTAAGGGAACAAGAAGAAGACGGTGGGTGATCTTGAATTTTCACCTTTCATTTATTTTTGATTTAAGGGTCCATATATGTGGGACCCACCTTGATGTACACCTTGTAACAAGAGGGGCCCATAGTGGCGGGGCCCCTCCATCACAGCCAAAATCTCTCTCTCTCTCTCTCTCTCTCTCTCTCTCTCTCTCTCTCTCTCTCTCTCTTTCTGTCTTTCTCTTGTATTATGGATCCCACTGTGATATATGATCCACGTCGTCCCATCCATAGGGCCCACCTTGCTGACCGTCTTTGGGTGGGCCGGATGTAAGAGAAACACAAATATCAAACTGATCTAAATCTGGAGGACCACGTCCATGTGGGACCCACCATGATGTCGTGTTATATCCACATCATCCAGCGTCCCTGGACATTGCACATGGTAGCAGTGGGGTATGGCTAACCGTGTAGTGTGAACTGACAGTGAGGTGTGTACTGGTTGTGGGTGTGGCCAGCAGTGAAGTGTAGGCTAACAATGAAGTGTGAACAGCTAGTGGGGTCCATGGGACCCATCCACGCCGTCCATCCATTGGGGTGGGCCACACCATCATGTATGTGTAGTGTCCACTGTCCTTGGACGGTGGGACCCACCCCACGTATGGGGCCCTCCTTAATGTATGTGATCGTCCAAGCCATCCAAGGGCCTGAACGTTACATTAATATAATATATATATTATTATATTATATATATTATATATTATATATTATATATGTTATATATTATATTATATATATATATATGCATGAGGGTGGGCCCTACGTGGGACCCACCTCTGCCCCCTTTAATGTAGAAAAGCTGCATCATGCAGCAGTTTTATATATATATATATATATATATATATATATATATATATATATATATATATATATATATATATTATATCTAAATATATGATATATGAGGGTGGGCCCTACGTGGGACCCGCCTCTGCTTTTCTTAAAAAGCAGCATAGCTGCAAGTGTAGTAGCTACAAGGCTACCCTGTTTATGTCAGCAGGTCTACTATTGTACGTGTGGGTGTAACCCACACCGTCCAGCTATGTGGACCCCACCGCTGGCCGTTGTACTAATGGAGCAAGCTCCATGGGCCCCACCTGTTCCATCCACGCCGTCTATCTATTGGACCCACCATTGATACATGTGTTATATACAAACCATCTAACCATTTGTGAGATCATTTTCTAGCATGAGTAAAAGAATGAGACAGATCTAAAGTTTAAGTGGACCCCCACCATTTGCAATAATAGTGGACCGTGACATCCATTGTTCAAACTCCTAAGGGTCACAGTAGTTTCCAATTAAGCTGATATTTATTTCCACTTCATTTATCTCTATGTTAACTTATGAATAGGTCGGATCTCAAAAGTGCATAAGGGTGGGCCCAATTTAATATACATGAAGCCTATCGGTGCGGCCTATTTGATATACATGAAGCACATTGATGTGGCCCAAATAATGCGGCCCATGTGATGTGGCCTACTTGACATATGAAGCCCAGTGATAAGGCCCATGGGCGAGGCCCATTGTGATGTATTCGAGGCCCATGGCGAGGCCCATTGTGATGAATTTGAGGCCAATTGTGATGTATTCGAGGCCCATAGGCGTGGACCAATGTGATGCATATGTGGCCCATGAGTGAGGCCCATGGCGATGTATGTTAGGCCCTTGTGTGGGGCCATGGGCCCACTATACGTATGGTTCTATGTGGACCACTCCTTGTGAATGATGTCGGTTAAATGTCCACATTTATGGGCAATGATGGTTGAATGTCCTCATTGTGACCTTCCTTTAGGCCTTGTTAGGCCTATTCTCATCATTCTCTTGGTAGGTTAACCCAAATAAGTGGGCCCTATTCACCATAGATGGATGGCTCTGCGCTACTAGATTTGATATAACCACAGTCAAGGGCCGATCCTTATATTATGGTTGATCGGCTGTTCATCTATGGACCCCGCCTTGTTTATGTATTGGTTATCGGTGTCAATTCTAAGTGCCGATTATCGATGCAGATTATCGGTGCCGATTGTCGATGCCGATCATTAGTGCCGATTGTCGAGATCGATTTCAATTGTCAAGGCCGATTCCGATTGTCGAGGCCGATTCTGATTATCGAGGCCGATTCTGACTATTGAGGCTGATTCTGATTATTGAGGCTGATTTTGATGGTCGAGGCCGATTCTGATTGTTGAGGTCGATTCCGATTGTTGAGGCCAATTTCGATTGTCCAGGTTGATTCCAATTATCAAAGCCAATTGTATAGGCCGATTATCAATACCGATTATGAGTATGTGATAGCATAGCATCATGATACCTCCACCTTAAGGCCCACCTAGGTGATGTTTCCGTTGCACCGTCCAGCATGGGATGGTGGGCCTACCATGATGTACGTATTTCATCCCTGCTGTCCACGTGGGACACAGGTGATGTATGTGCCTTATATCCTGACTGTCTATGGGACGTGGACCCCATACAAAGTATGTTTTATCCACACCATCCATGGGACGTGTGATCCACCTTGATGTGTGATTTCATCCACGCCGTCCAAGGACAGGGGACCATGTGATATATGTTTTATCCTTGTTGTCCATCAGTTTTCAGGGCCCACTTGCTTTATGTGCAAGGCCCACCTGTGATGTATATTTAAGGCCTGATGTGATGTATTTATTACCCATGTGTCGAGGCCCATAGTGATGTGCATTAGGCCCATGTCATGCGGCCCATTGCGATGCATATTAGGCCCATGTGATGAGGCCCGACTTAATGTATGTTAAGCCCGTGTGAGCAATCCATTGCTATGTATATTAGACCCATGTCACGCTGCCCATTGTAATGTGTATTAGGCCCAGGTATATGGCCTATTGTGATGTATTTGTGGCCCATTTGATAAGGCCCATTGTGATGTATTTGTGGCCTGTATGGCGAGACCCGATGTGGTGTATATGTGACCCTTGAGTGAGGCCCAATGCGATGAAGGTGTGGACCGATGCAATGTATGATTTCACTATAATGAATGTAATGATAATTATGTGGGTCACTGCTTGGGAGCGATGTTGGCTAAATGACCACATTAATGGAAAATGATGGTTAGATGTCCATATTGTGACCTTCCCTTGGGCCCATTGTGAGGTCCATTCTTGTTATGAGTAGGTTGTCTAGGCCTATCCTTGATGTGAGGAAAGTACAGCATTATCATATAGCATTCTTAGTGTAGCTTCATGACCCATGCCATGCGCATCCCACCATCATCATATAGCATGCTTAGTATAGCTTCATGACCCATGCACATGTGCATCATATGTATGCTTGATATGAGGAATGATTGATCATAGCAAATGTCATTGGGCAGATTATTATGAAACTCGCTGATAGGAGTTGCTCATATGAGCGCGTGGTACGCGCAGGTTTGATGCATGAGTGGATAGTATGATTCATGCATCTCGCATTTTGTGATATGAGCACCGTATGCTAGAGCGGCATCAGGGCTGTAGCCTCCATAGGCATATCGTAGATGGCCAGATGGGATACCACAAATTCGTTCTACATAGGGTGCTATAGATATCCTTAGATGAAAGTCCCAAAACCCTCTTAGTTTCATAGGTTGCTCCAACGTCTAGACTGAGTGGATGCATGAGCGCATGAGGGTCGTATATCGTTAGGCCGCATCTCGCACTATGTCGTGATCGGTTGGAAGGGGGTATGGCCTTACCTGCCTGAGAAGAGGGGGCAATGCTAGGCTGAGTCTGACCAGCTCGAGGAATATGTCCACTATAGATGAGTCGGGCCCGATATTGGCAGGCGGATAATGAGGTCTTTTCCACTCACCTTGTTCCGTGTGATGGGGCGGCAATCTGGTTTGCAGTGTAATAGACCCCGGTGATTTTTCAAAGAGGAACCGTACTAATATATGGACTTATTGAGTAGGAGTTACATACTCATGCATTCATTTCATTCACTATCCACTCAGGCTGGTGGTGCACAACTAATTGTTGTGTACCTTCGCATGGCCAGGATTTCGGTTCGGCACGCGACTAACGTGAGATTAGAAGTCTACTACATTGAGTCTGGCTATCCAAATTTAGGTATGGGACTGGTTTGGATAGAAGTCCCTTGTGATGGACCCCATAGCCTGTAATACTACGTACTATCATCCCGACTTCACTCCAGCTTGGTCATTTCATTCCCACCGCATATTGTACTGCATCATTGGCATCTGATATTTATCTTACTGTCTCCACATTACATAACTGATCTACATTTCTTTATCAGTATATGATATTATTTTTTATATATATTTGCATCACATAGCCTAGATAAGACTGATGGTATTTATAGGCCTATCAGCATATTTTCGCATTATCCTGATATTATATGATTTATGGGCTTGTCAGTATTTTTGATTACTCTGATTACTCTAATATTGCTTACTTGGCACTTACCTTGTGTACACACTTTCATCACCCACTAAGCTTTCTATAAGCTTATGCACAATAGATGCGTGCAGGTGGCATTAAGTTACAGCAGCGTTGAGCTTGGAGCATGTAACAGACCTCTGGAGCTTTAATTTTTGATATATATATTTTTCTTTCAGCATTGTATTCAAATGATTATATTAATGGATATGTGATGATGATGTTACCTTTGTGATTTGGGTAAACTTATGGTTATGCTTCTTACGAGATAAATGTACGTTGAAAAATCCTCCTTGTAAGATCCTAGGATCAGAATCTGGCGAATGGGCACTGGGATCCGAGAATGGGGTATTACAAAGGTTATCGGCGCTGGATTCGATAATCAGGATTCCTGTGAGTCCGATCTCCGGGTTTAAGGCGTGACATAATGTTTGGTCTCATTTACTTTTATTTCCAATATCACGCGATTCAACAAAAATGATCATAACTCCCTCGTTATAGGTTAGATTGGAGATGATATTTAATCATTGAAAGATAATTTGATAAACTTTTAAATGAATTTAAAATCATCTAATTTGGACACTGTTTGATCATTCAAAAGTGGGCTCAAAGTCTTTGATGACGTTCGGTTGCATTAGTTCTCATTCTTAGCATCACCCGATCCCATAAAATGGTCATAACTCCTTCGTTATAAGTTAAATTGAGGCGATCTTATACTTGTTGGAAAGATAATTTGATAAAATTTTAAATAGCTTGAGAATAATCTTATTTATAAATTGTTTGAATGTTTAAAAGTGAGCCAAAATTTCATGCTAGCGTTTAGTTGCATTCACTCTTGTTTCCAACATCGAGCAATCCTATGAAAATGGTCTCACTCATTATAGGTGAGATCGAGGTAATCTTGCTCTCATTGGAAAGACAATTTCATTAAATTTCAAATGAATATTGAATTATCTTATTTAGATGCCATTTTACCATTCAAAAGTGGGTCTAAATCCATGATGGTGTCCACGCATGTTCACTCTTGGCTTTAACATCGCATAATCATACGAAAACGGTCGCAACTCTCTCATTACAAGCTTGATTGGAATAATCTTGTGCTTATTGGACCTTCAAATAACTTTAGAATTATCTCATTTGAAAACCGTTTTACCTTTCAAAAGTAGGCCCAAAGTCAAGCTCTTGGCAAGAGACAAATATATGCCTAAACTTTTAAATAAAGAAGAAATACTTAAAAGTGGAAGTTTTGATATCTCTTATATCCTTACATTGATTTCTTCTCAAGCAGTCCCATCTAAGTGGAATATTTGTAGAAAGAAGAACCCATCTTTTAAAACTAAATTTTTACTTTCTCTTTTCATTCCTTTTATCTGTTTCAAAGAAGAAGAAGAACTAACTTTTTAAAGTGGGAGTTTTTTCCAGGAACAGTAGTCGGAAAGCATGGAAGATTATCGGAGCGTAGTTTGTCTAAGGTGGGTGTTTTTGCCGAAGAGAATAGTTGGAAAGCACGAAAGATTGTCGAAGAGTATTCAAAGGCACGAAAGATTGTCGGAGAGTATTCAGAAGCATGAAAGATCATCGAAGTGCAGTGGTAGAAAAAGAGTTTGCTAGATAGTAATGATAAAAGAAGGTACAGGTGCATAGAAATTTAAGAAAGGTGTTTAGGAGCATTTTTTATTTACGGATGTCTTAAATCTATAAATCAACATGTCTGTCAATGTCAGTTTGATGCCATTAAGCGGACTTCGATGTCATCAAAGTCGGCTCAATGCCATCATAAAAATTCAAAATTTCCCATGTTTGTTGTTGGACACTTTAGGTGTCCTGTTCAATGCCATCAAATAGAGTTTGATGCCATCAAAGGTTGTTTGATGACTGATTGCTTGCCTCCAAGTGCAGAGGTTCGTAAATAATATCCTGTGAATATAGGGTCGATCCCACAGGGAGATGAACTATGAGAATAAGAAAATCAAATACAAAATTAACTAAGTAATAGAAACTAAACAAATGAAATGATTTTGAACGTTTTGAATGTATGGAATTTAATAGAATTAAAACAACACCCAAGCTTCAAAGTTCTGCACATAAGTTAATGATCAATAAATTATGATGACTTTGATAACACAATTAGGATCTAAGCACTATGGTCAGCCTAATCAAAAATAAAACAGTTTAAATATTTTAATAAATGATATAAAATATTGGAGAATCATGGATTAACACAATTAATTTATATTCTCAAGCGCCAGTGATTTTAAACATTCAATATCCATGAGATAATGAATTAAAGAAATGTAGCAGGTTGAGAACATCTCCCATATAAGAAATCTAATTGATCTAGCTTAAGCCTATCCATCAATATGGATCTCAAATGATGGAAACATATAGATCTCACATGAGGATAAAAAACCTAAACCTAGATAATTGATTACATGCATATACCATTCATTTCATCATTAAAAATAATCAATCATCATAAATTATGATATCATTAAACCAATGTGCTTCCCTTCTAGCTTAGGCTAGAGGGAACTACAAAAACATGAGTAAATTGTAGAATGAAAAAAGCAACAAGAAAGTAAAAAAATAAATTAATAAAAATCTAAAAAGAAATTGTAAAGATCTACAAATCCTAGAAAAAATCCTAGATCTTGCCCTTGAATGCTCTGAATGATGCTTAGGAAGCCCTATTATAAGTGGGGAACTCCCTCCTTTAAACTCATTTGAAAATTTCAGAAACTGCCTCAAATTTTCTCACTCCGTGTAGGCTCCGCGTAAACCTTTTGATGACATCGAACCTAGTTCGATGTCATCTAAGACTCCTTCGATGTCATCAAAGACTGCATCCAATTTATCCAACAACCAAACTTAATTTTTCTGTAATTCTTCGATGTCATTTAAGACTCCTTCAATGTCATCGATGACTGGCTTCGATGTCATCTAAACTCAGATCCTACAAATTTTTACACTAATTCCTGCACTTCCTTCCTTTTCCACTTGGTTTGATGTCATTTAAGCTCAAATCTTACAATTTTTGTACTAATTTCTGCACTTCCTTCATTTTTCACTTGGTTTTCTTAACTCTTTAGGTCTTGAAATCTTCAATCTTGGTCTCCAAAGGTCCATTCTTTGCCTTGGTGATTCTTGAGCATCAAATTCATGCTTTTAACATTCATTTTAATCTAAGCTCTTAAAATCACCTTGCAACACAAACATGTATAAAATATACCATTAAGCATTATCATGTCCATAAAACTAAGATATAAATTGGGGAGAATATGCAACACTTGAGTCTCTACAATGACATCGAGTCCAATCAAAGTGTCATCAGAAAAATCCAAAAAATCCACGATTTACCGCTGGAACATTTAGGTGTTTAGTTCAATGACATCAAAGGAGTTTGATGCCATCGACAGTCTGTTAATGCCATCAAAGTCCCATTGAAGGTGCCATCAAACTATGGCGCAGAGTTACACAGAAGTTGTGTAAGTACCGAATTTATTCCTATTTTAATTGTGATTCTCATATAGGTTATATAGATGGGTGTAATTAGGAATATATGGTATCTTAGAGCTTTCTAATTCATTCCTAGGGTTTCAAGGGCTTGTAAGGGGGATTCGAGGCTTGTTAGAATCAAGTATTCTCTCTATCTCTTGTAATTTTTGCTTTCATAGTACATTATTGTCTCTTGCCAAGATTTTTCCTAAAAAGGTTTTTCCAAGTTAAATTTAGTGTTTTGGGGATTGGACTTGGTTATTGCAAATGGAGTTCTTTGCTTAATTCTTCTTTATATGCTTCCGTGGTCCCCCAATAAGTGGTATCAAAGTAAATGTTGGGGGGCAGATTGAATCTGAAAGCATAATATCAATGGCTTTTAATCATAAGTTCAATGTTAAGAAAGATTCAGGAAAAAATAATTTTTAATTATGGAAGGTCAAGATGATCGATTTTCTAGTTCAACAAGGATTGAATGATGCACTCCTTGAGAAGTGACCGAAAACTATGACAAATGATAAATGGAACAAGATGGATGATGTTTTGTTCATAAACAGTAACGCGAAGGAGGGGAATCAAATCCTCACCTATAGGGAGCAAACCTATGGTGAAAACTTGTCACCTAATATTTTTTTTCTAACTATCAACCATGGGGGATTGAATCTACACCTATAGGGAGCAAACCTATGGTAAAGATTATGCGACTTACCCTTTTAATTCTTCTTTTACTGAACAAAATAATTTTTTTTTCAAACTGATTCCATTCATGCTTAGAGATTACCAAGTTAATCATTTAATGTGTAAGCGAGATGTATCTTGTGAGATCATGACTCAATCAATGTTTAAAACTTCTAATCACGGGTTAACAACTTAAACTTAACTGTGAAATCTAACATATGAAAAAATTCTAGAGGCATAATGTAACGCCCGTGAAAAATCCGTACTTGGGCTCGAGTACCGATTTGACCCGAAATCGCGTAGGAATAATTTCCATGGAAATTAAGCGTAAGTTAGCTAGCGCAACGCTAGAGTAGCTGGGAAATAGTCCCTGATCACTTTAAATATGTTCTGCAAGACCCAAATCGAGTAGAACAGACAACTCTACAATACTCTATAACCTCGGATCAAACTCTAAGCAGGTTTGTTCTCTGGACCATATTGAAATTTTGTATTGGATTTAGACCGCGCGTCGAAGGTCCGATACCTCCTATCTTAGACCGTTAGAATCGCCCAACTGGACTTGACAATCATCTCGAAAATCAAGTCAAACCGATAATCACAGACTATTTCGTTGAACCCGGACTGAAGCGACCGCGAATAGGGACGAATTTGGAATTTCAAATTCAAATCTGGCACACGACTTGACGCGTCAGTATTAAGCGTTCTGACCGTCAGAATTCATCCAGATTACACCCTCGGATCAGGAAAAATTTCTATTTATTATCATGAGACTTTCAGCCCTGATCTACGTGCGGTGACCGCTGAACTGAAACTGGTCCGCCACGTGCGATCTGCGAACCCTGCCAGACTGAAAACTTAATACGAGCTACATCTGGTACACATGAGCTTAAGTCTGATCGCAATCGACCAGGGGACCACCAGAAAGCAGTTTTTGGACCGAAACAGCCCCGAAATGGATAGGCATCAAGTAAACTTCGTCCCGGAGCCTATTTCCGGCGATTTCAAGCTTATAAAAGGGGTTGAAACCCTCATTTCTCCTTCCCATCCGAAATTCACAAACCCTAGGAAGAAAAGAGAGAGAGTTTGAGAGAAAGAGAAGAAGGGATTTTTCCCGCTTCCGAGCCCCTGACAGTTGCTGCTTCAGCACTTCCTTCCAATCACCTGGCTGGTGATTTCTTCACTTTTTCAGGTATAAAATAACCCCAAAAACTTGCTAATTTAGGGTTTACTTAGTTGCATAACATGTTAGCTAACGTATTCCATAAATCAGGCTCTCCTACTGCCGTAGACGAAGCGTACACGCTCCGTTCAAAATCCTGCAACCGTAAGAGACTAGGTGAGGATTTTAGACGCTTTGATTGACGGTTTACAACGCTTTCAATGTCGTTTAATAGTAGATTATCGACGGCATCGCCGTTTGACATGTACAACATGCTCTCCGTTTCCTGTTTCGTAAATTAACGAAGAATATGAGATTTAGGGCATTTTAGTCATTTGTAGGAAGTACGGTCTACATGCATATTTTGCTGACGTGATTGACATGGTTTGTCGCCGCATTAGGGAGTTAGGAATGCTTGCATAATCAGTTTGGCGAAGAGATTCACCAAGTTGCGCGCCTTGGGTCGACATACTATATGTGGACTTAAGTGTGTAGTGTATGTGTTTGTATAAATGCTTGTATTAGTATGTATTGAATTGAATGATGTTATGTAGTAGTTTGAGATTGATTTCATGATTAAAATGCTGACCTAAATGATTTCCTACATGTTTACCTTATGCATGATTGCATTACATGCATAGAAAGTATGCCTTGAAGATTTGCTTAAGTTGAATGTTATAACATGTGTTAACATGCTCACATGATGTATTTCAATTCCAATACCTTTGCGTATAGTGCTGATAGGATTCCATAGATGTGTGGGACTAGACTTAGTCCAGGCAGTCGGTAACCGAGCGAATTCGTGGCTGACTGGTCATAGCCACGAACGACGCGTCGATGAACGTGATTCGTGTTTAGAGTTGGCGGCAGTGGTTAGGCCACGCGAAGTGTTTTACGCACTTCATGTCGTTCGACTTGAGATGCGATCGCGCTAGTCGAGCCCGTCAAGTAACCCGACTGGCCGATGTATGTTCACCTTGTATGTATCATAACTGCTTGAACCTAGGGTACTGAACTTACCATTGTAAATCCTGTTAACCGTGGTACCTTGATCCACGAAGACTCATGAGCCGGGCATGGTGGTATGGGACACCGTGGTCGAGCTGTCGGCCTACGCTGGGGCCACAAACCTCCCCGTAGTGACCAGTGAGCACCTAAACTCGTGAGCAGATTATGGTGGTATGGGACACTATATTCTAGCTGTCGGCCTACACTGATCAGGCGACGAGCCCTTTGTAGTGACCGCGAGCGTATTCTGAGTCCACGGGAGGCGACGACCCTTCCGTTGCAGTAGAGTACGGTAGGCCTGTATTGATAAGGTGATGGGGGAGCGGTACAACGAGTGCGAGCAACAGCCCTGGCAGCCCTTGCAGTGACCTACGAAATATACATCGTATGAGATTACTAGGAGTGACGATCCTAGACAGGATCTGTGTTGGGATTGATACAAGGGAAGTACTTTAGTTTCCCAATCCTGCTGTTTGAATGGACTAATAACAACTTGAAAATCATATCACCATAGCATTGCATGTGCCTGGAAGATGTGGAGCACTCTAGGGAGTGTGGCATGCCGCGGTCGTAAGATGTTGCTGCATGAGGGTGATCGTCGGTGAGGGCATACATCACGTCATATCATCTTGCATTAATAACAGTATTAGGATTGTCTGATTTACTGCTTTACTATTATCGCGTGATTGAATTGTGAACATGCTAATCTTTGCTCTATGATTCCACTGAGTTGATCACTCATTCCCACATTACGGGATGGTGTTTGCAACACCCACCAGACCCTATTGTAGCTACAGGTGAGGACGAGATCCAGGAGGTGGAGCCAGAGATCGACGAGGACCAGGATGAGTTCTCGTATATGCAGTATCATGACGGCTTCCCGTAGGTGACCTGGATCGAGGGGACATCAGTGGGACTTTCCTTTTTTGAACATTATTCCTTTGTTATGTATATGTACATGAGACTCAGAGATGTAGTCATACTTTGGAGACAGATGAGATTACTTTGTTTTTCCATACAGTGATATATACATTGTTTAGTCTTCCGCTTGCTTTTATCACTGGATCTGAAGTATGAATTGCAGTTTTGGTATACTTTTACTCATGTGAATGCTTTAAATCGGACAACATTGAATCATAACCATTTTTGTTGCATAAGTGACGGTCTGGAACTCGGGAGTTGAGTTTATACACGACCCCCGATTTTCAGGGTGTTACAAGTTGGTATCAGAGCATGAATAAGAGTATACTGGGCCTGGGTTATGGTCTTGCGATGTACGCTGTCGCTTCCTTTGACTTAGGTGGGTGCGAGAAGGGTCTAGAAACACTTCTAGGATCGCAGATTCGCCGATAGGCGAAGTCTATTAGGATCGATCGCAAGATCGAGTCTGTAACGCATCTCGGGTCGCGTAAAGCAACCCGAATCACTTCTAAGCTTTAGGAAGTCGGGTGGAGACGTCCTATGAGCGGTTTTAAACCGCAAAAGTGAATCCTTGGGCCGTGGGATGACCACGACTCCAGTAATCAATCGCCAGGGCTTAAAAACCCCGTTTCATCAAAAATCTTCAAAATTCCTCCTCTAAACACTCCAATCTTTATTTCTTTCTTATCCATTTCATATTAGGCATCAAACCTAATGTGAAAATAACATAAATTAGTACATTCACCAAATTTTACAGTGAATAGTAAAATTTTATGAAAAAATGGACATAAGGCCATTATAACTTCACTTTCTTTAGAAAATAAGGATCTTGATAGGTGTACTGGCTCCTTCTACCCCAAATTCATATGCTGCATCATATGGTTTGGTATTCGGGATTATAATGTGTACCCGGAAAGCTCCAAACACATGTTTGGGCTCATACAGACCAAATTACTATGAACTAGGGGGTGGGACTTAACTTTTTGGGACCTTGGGACCATGGGGGACCAGACTCATGGGGTCCCACCGGCCAACATAAAAGTTTTCCGGCGATGCCATCGCCGGTCGGGCGATGCATCGCCGGCCGGCGGTGTCCATTTGAGCCGTCCTTCAGGCGCACGCCCCTAAATGGGGTCCACACCCTCCCTATATACCTCCCACCTCATAAAAACCCCCAAATCTTACCCTTCCTTCACAAACAACCCTCTACATAGCCCTAGTTTCGATTTTCAGCAACCCATTCCAAACTCCGGCGTCCCAAACCACTTCTAGGACCCTCCTTGGCCAAAACCGACCACCACCCATCACTTATTGGGTGTTGGCAGCCTCTTTCCTTGAAGATCTCACCATTTGGAGCTCCAAAATCCCTCAAATATAGCTGAAATCGTGAGGTGCTCCATCCCATCTTTTTGTTTGTATTTTTCCCTGAAAGTACAGCCTTGGGAAGCTTGAAGCAACCCTCTACGACGCCTAGATTTCCTTTTCTCAGATTGGGCAGCCATTTCTCCGCATTTTCGGCGTTTTCCATGGCTTTTGTGGAAGCCATTTTGGGCCTTCTGTCACTCTCATCCATCATATCTTTGATGGGTAAGAGGAAAACTGCGACAGACGAGGCTGGGCCGAGCCGCCCTGCTCGATCGAGAAGACCGCGGGGTGGTGCCGCAAGTTCAAGCACCGCCGCAGGTCTAGCTGTAGTCCTGGAGTGCCGTACAAAGCGGGATTTGGATCCCCATACACACCTTGGATGAACCATTTTATCAGAGATGCCTCATGACGAATATACTGATCGTAGAGTGTTATTTGAGGCGGACGTAGATAAACGATTGTTCGGCGAATATCTGTTGTTCGAACGCATTGAAGCTGCGCACTGGGGACCGATCTTTGAAGCTCGCGCTCGTGCTAATGTGAGCACTGTTCGTGCCTTCTATGCTAGCATCCAGAGTCCTACCTTGGAGCCTTTGCAGTTCAAAATCCCTTTTGGTAGAGATCGGATGGCTACGATCGACGTCCGGTTGGTTGCGCGACTTCTCAACGTGCCTCTAGGTGATGTGCATCCTAGTGAGAAGAATTTGAGGACTAGACGCGAACGAGATCGCCGCACCAGATTTCTGTGCGGTAAGTTGGTTCCATGGCAGCCTAATAATAGCCTCAAGGTGACGTACATGTCTGAGGATTTGTGCCTGCTGCATCATATCTGCACGTTCAATGTCTATCCCAGGTCGACGAACCGCATTGAATGTACACGTCTTATGGTAGATTTCTTATTTCTGGTGGCCCAGGGAGAGAACGTATGTATGGCCACTTTCATCTTACGGCAGATAGTTCTCATAGCCAGGTCGAGAAGAACATCCGAATCGCTTCCCTTTGGCCGACTTATTTGTAAGATTGCACTTGAGTTTGCCTATAGACTTGGGCCCGAATTACCGGTATCGATTCACACCATCGATGAGTCGACAATGGTTAAGATGAAGATTGGGTCACAATACCGTGAAAATCAACTTGAAAGGGATAGTGGGGATGACTTTGATGAAGAGGAAGATCAAAGCGAAGAAGAACCTAGAGCAGAGGTTCAGGAAGAGGTTCGGGAAGAAGCAGAAGAGGAGGCTCAGGATACTGATGAGAGCCCTCCTCCTTCTGCGCAGACTACTATCGACGACCGCATTGCTCGGATGGAGGAGAGTCAGACCGCTTTGCGTAGGGAAGTCCAAGAACTTCGAGCAGAAGTCGCTTATGCCAAGGCCGTTACAAAGAAGAAGTTTGGCAAGGTGACTCGCACCTTGAAGGCAATCCTGTGTTGCTTACAGGATAAGGGTGCTCCTCCTCCATCACCAGACTCCGACTAGCGATGCGATCTTTGATGTTGTTATTAGTAGTTAGCCATTTCCTGTTTTATGTGTGTAAAGCCTATTAGGGCTAGTGTTTTCCTTATGTTGCTGTTGCTTAACTGTCTTAATTTTCCATGTAATTCTAGTCATGATGCTTGTAAGGATATATCCCTTATATTGTGACAATTTTGATTAATTGAAATGCATGGAATGCCTTTGACTCTTTAAGTGAATGTTTGCGGTGTAATTGTGCAATTGAGACTGACAAGGTTGCACCCTATTTTGAATATAGGGAATGCCACCTAAGACTACGAGGAGCGCGGTTCGGCTTTCATTGTCAGAGCAGATGGATCAGACTCCCTCTCAGTCTGGCACTCGTCCGGACCCTGCTGTGGGCCCGATTCCTGAGACGGTTCGATCGTCTCAGCCTGCTGTTGGTCCTACAGATGGACCACCGCCATTTACACCATCTGTTAGAGAGCCACATCGCGCGTCTACTTCCACACCGCATCCGCCACAGCCTGCTCCACCCCCTGACAGATTCGAGCAGATGATGGCTATGATGCTACAGCAGCAGCAGCTTCTGACCACCATAGTTGGGACTTTAGCCCAGGGTGGGGGTGCGACTACATCTACTCCACCTGCACCACCTGCGCATCCAACTGAGGATGCCTATACTTACGCCCAGGATGAGGGCATAGCACATCCTGCGCTGCCTGCTTTCCCTGCGGGGAATCCTGCCGACACACGGGGCCTTCTGGAGCGATTTCAGCGCTTGCGGCCTCCTACTTTCACGGGTTCTCACAGACCCGAGGAGGCTGAGTTCTGGCTCGACCGAGTGTCGAAGATTCTACGGATGTTGCACTGTACCGAGGCTGAGCAGGTAGAGCTGGCTACCTTCCTGTTTGAGAGAGAGGCCAGTATGTGGTGGGATAGCATATTGCGGACTGTTGCCGCAGATTTCGTATGGACGTGGGCAGCATTTGAGTTCCGCTTCCATGAGAAGTATTATTCTCAGACCTACAGGCACGAGAGGGAGAATGAGTTTCTCCGTCTCAGGCAGGCAGCGATGACAGTTGCCGAGTATGAGCATCGGTTCACAGAGTTGGGCAGGTACGTCCTGACGATTCTAGCTGATGAGCAGATGCGCATACGGTGCTTTTTGGAGGGCTTGCGACCGGATATTCGGTCGAAGATGTGCTGTGTCAGTTTTCCTTCCTATGCGGAGTTGGTTCACATGTCCATGCGGGCAGAGTAGGACGTGAATCGACTTGCGCGATCTCGAGGCCCGACTACTTCTAGGCCGCGACCGAATTTACCTGACAGGCCCTTCGCGGGCAAGAGGCCTCGCTTTGATCCTCCTACCAGGACCACGGCGCCTGTACCACCGTTTCGGCGCCCTGATTTGTCATGCACATACTGTGGGAGGACGGGCCACTTAGTGCAGAGTTGCTTTTCGAGGATGCGGGACAGTGGGTTCTCGCCGCCGCAGAAGATTGATCGTGTACGTCCACAGGCGATATCAGCACCGCCTATACGGTCAGCTCCTGCGCATCCTTCTTTCAGACCTACGGTATCGCAGATTCGACAGCCTCCACGGCCCCTAACACAGCGGCCGAACCGGCCACAGCAGGCTCGGGTTCATACATTGACCGCTGAGGCAGCTACGACGCCGACTTTCCAGCATTCAGCCTTTGAGGTCACGGCCCATATCGGAGGTACTCCCGTTCTTATCATGGTGGACACTGGTTCCACGATTTCTTTGATATCGCGTGCCGTAGTCAGACGTCTTGGGTTACATACTATCACTATGGATAGCGTGCGAGTCTTTGCAGCTCATGGAGATTTTTCGGATGTCACCCAGATGTGTGAGGGTTGTTTGGTTGATCTGGGAGGCAGAACGATGACTTTTGATCTGGTCGTCGATCCCTCGCTCGTTTATCTCGACGTCATTCTTGGCATGGATTGGTTGACTGCAGCGAGAGCCGAGATTGACTGCGAGACTCGTATAGTCACAGCGTACGAGCCTGGGGGTGCATCCTTCACATTTCCAGTGCGGGTAAATCTTCCTTTCCGCATTCTTAGCTACGCCACTCTATTGCGCGACGCTGGTGCCCAGGTACTTGAGCAGACGCCAGTTGTTTCTGAGTTCGGGGATCTGTTCAGGAAGATCCCTGGTTTGCCGCCTCGACGTGAGATCGATTTCACTATCGATCTGGTTCCTGGTTCTACACCCGTCTCACTGCCGACGTATCGTATGGCACCATGTGAGATGGAGGAGTTGAGGACGCAGATTGATGGCCTGCTAGAGCTTAGCTTTATACGGCCTAGCGTGTCTCCTTGGGGAGCACCGGTCTTGTTCGTGAAGAAGAAGGATGGTTCGTTGCGATTGTGTATTGATTATCGCAGGCTGAACCAGCTCACGGTGAAGAACAAGTACCCTTTGCCCAGGATCGATGACTTGTTTGATCAGTTGAGAGGAGCGTAGTACTTCTCGAAGATTGATCTTCAGTCAGGATATCATCAGCTGCGCGTCAGAGATGAGGACGTGCAGAAGACAGCATTCAGGACCAGTTTTGGCCACTACGAGTTCCTCGTGATGTCGTTCGGTCTCACGAACGCACCGGCCGTGTTCATGGATCTGATGAACCGGGTATTTCGGCCTTTCCTCTATCGATTCATCGTTGTCTTCATTGACGACATTTTGGTCTACTCTAGGAGTCGAGAGGAGCATGAGGAGGACTTGCGTTTGGTCCTTGATATGCTCAGACGACATCAGTTGTTCGCACAGTATAAGAAGTGCGACTTCTGGAAGCAGGAGGTGAAGTTTCTGGGACACGTGGTGTCCAAGGATGGCATGGCAGTTGACCTGTCTAAGGTAGCTGCGGTGCAGGACTGGGAGCAGCCTGGTTCTGTCACTGAGGTGAGGAGTTTCTTGGGACTCGCTGGCTACTATCGGCGCTTCATTCAGGACTTCTCGAAGATCGCGAGACCCTTATCTCAGTTGACACGGAAGGACGTGAAGTTCGCCTGGAATGATAAGGCGGAGTCAGCTTTTCAGGAGCTGAAGGACAGACTTACGTCCGCCCCTGTGCTAGTATTGCCAGAGCAAGGGGTTAGATACACTATATACACTGACGCGTCTAGCGTTGGTTTGGGTTGTGTCCTTATGCAGAGGGACAGGGTAATTTCGTATGCCTCGAGACAATTAAGGAAGCACGAGGAGAATTACCCTACACACGACCTGGAGTTGGCAGCCGTTATATTCGCACTGAGACTCTGGAGACATTACCTCTACGGAGAGGAGTTCGAGCTCTTTTGCGACCACAAGAGCCTCAAGTACATATTCACGCAGCGAGACTTGAATATGAGGCAGCGGCGATGGATGGAGACGCTGAAGGACTTCAAGTTTGAAGTCTCTTACCATCCTGGGAAGGCGAACCTTGTGGCTGATGCGTTGAGCCGCAAGAAGGCGATAGAGTTTGCGGCTCCGCTGATGGTTGCCGAGTGGGATATGGTGGAGTTTTTGCGAGACTTTGAGAAGAAACTCACCGTAGAGGAGCCATTCGAGTTCATCGCACACTTACAGGTGCGATCCCAGATCGATGACCGAGTCATCGAGGCGCAGAGGGACGATGCGCGTCTTACTGAGCTTCGAGAGCAGGCCAGTGATGATACTGACGCCGACTGGCGAGTTGGTATGGATGGGGGCTTACGTTACCGTGGCCGCCTATGCGTCCCAGATGTCCCTGACTTGAGACGAGAGATTCTCGAGGCTGCGCATTCTAATAGACTCGCGATGCATCCAGGCAGCACGAAGATGTATCGTGACGTGAAGAGGACGTATTGGTGGGAAGGTATGAAGACCCACATAGCTGAGTTCGTGTCCCGTTGTCTCACTTGTCAGCAGGTGAAGGCAGAGCATCACCGACCACCTGGACTTTTGCAGCCTATGCCGATTGCAGAGTGGAAGTGGGATTTCATTTCCATGGACTTCATTTCTGGGTTGCCGAAGACGAGGAAGGGGCATGATTCCATTTGGGTGATCGTCGACCGATTGACGAAGTCGGCGCACTTCCTACCGATCAGAGTTACGAACTCTGCAGACGAGCTGGCTAAATTGTATATCAGAGAGATCGTGCGTCTGCATGGAGTTCCGTTGGAGATCATGTCGGACAGAGACACGCGGTTCACTTCTATTTTCTGGACTCGCATTCAGGAGGCTATGGGTGTGAAGTTGAAGTTCAGTACTGCCTTCCACCCACAGACGGACGGACAGACGGAGCGAGTGAACCAGATCCTGGAGGACATGTTGCGAGCTTGTGCATTGGACTTCAAGGACAGTTGGGATGACTGTCTTGCATATGCGGAGTTTGCGTACAACAATAGCTTCTAGGCGAGTATCGGCATGGCACCTTATGAGGCGCTGTACGGGCGCCTTGTCGCGCACCGCATTGCTGGTTAGAGGTCGGTGAGCGTAGCTTGATCGGCCCAGAGTTGGTGCAGGCGACGTCAGAGAAGATCGATATTATTCGACGTCGGCTTCTTACAGCGCAGAGCAGACAGAAGAGCTACGCCGATACGAGACGGAGACCACTTGAGTTCACAGTCAGGGATCACGTGTTTTTGCGAGTTTCCCCTATGAAGTGAGTCCTTCGGTTCGGGAAAAAGGGGAAGCTGGCACCGCGATTCATTGGCCCATTCCAGATCCTCGATCGTGTGGGAGCAGTGGCTTACCGATTGGCTTTACCCACGCCCCTCGCGAGCGTCCACAACGTATTTCATGTTTCTATGCTGAAGAAGTACGTTGCTGATCCTTCCCATATCATCAGATGGGAGCAGGTGCAGTTAGGAGAGGATGTTACTTATATCCTGCGACCGACACGCATCTTAGACAGGAAGGAGCAGGTACTGCGTAGCAAGGTGATTCCCCTTGTGAAGGTACTATGGACGCATCATACTGAGGAGGAGGCTACTTGGGAGACAGAAGCCGAGATCAGAAAGAATTACCCACAGCTTCTCGAGGAGTACGAACAGGTATAAATTTAGAGGACGAAATTATTTGTTAAGGGGGGTAGATTGTAACGCCCGTGAAAAATCCGTACTTGGGCTCGAGTACCGATTTGACCCGAAATCGCGTAGGAATAATTTCCATGGAAATTAAGCGTAAGTTAGCTAGCGCAACGCTAGAGTAGCTGGAAAATAGTCCCTGATCACTTTAAATATGTTCTGCAAGACCCAAATCGAGTAGAACAGACAACTCTACAATACTCTATAACCTCGGATCAAACTCTAAGCAGGTTTGTTCTCTGGACCATATTGAAATTTTGTATTGGATTTAGACCGCGCGTCGAAGGTCCGATACCTCCTATCTTAGACCGTTAGAATCGCCCACCTGGACTTGACAATCATCTCGAAAATTAAGTCAAACCGATAATCACAGACTATTTCGTTGAACCCAGACTGAAGTGACCGCGAATAGGGACGAATTTGGAATTTCAAATTCAAATCTGGCACACGACTTGACGCGTCAGTATTAAGCATTCTGACCGTCAGAATTCATCCAGATTACACCCTCGGATCAGGAAAAATTTCTATTTATTATCATGAGACTTTCAGCCCTGATCTACGTGCGGTGACCGCTGAACTGAAACTGGTCCGCCACGTGCGATCTGCGAACCCTGCCAGACTGAAAACTTAATACGAGCTACATCTGGTACACATGAGCTTAAGTCTGATCGCAATCGACCAGGGGACCACCAGAAAGCAGTTTTTGGACCGAAACAGCCCCGAAATGGATAGGCATCAAGTAAACTTCGTCCCGGAGCCTATTTCCGGCGATTTCAAGCTTATAAAAGGGGTTGAAACCCTCATTTATCCTTCCCATCCGAAATTCACAAACCCTAGGAAGAAAAGAGAGAGAGTTTGAGAGAAAGAGAAGAAGGGATTTTCCCGCTTCCGAGCCCCTGACAGTTGCTGCTTCAGCACTTCCTTCCAATCACCTGGCTGGTGATTTCTTCACTTTTTCAGGTATAAAATAACCCCAAAAACTTGCTGATTTAGGGTTTACTTAGTTGCATAACATGTTATCTAACGTATTCCATAAATCAGGCTCTCCTACTGCCGTAGACGAAGCGTACACGCTCCGTTCAAAATCCTGCAACCGTAAGAGACTAGGTGAGGATTTTAGATGCTTTGATTGACGGTTTACAACGCTTTCAATGTCGTTTAATAGTAGATTATCGACGGCATCGCCGTTTGACATGTACAACATGCTCTCCGTTTCCTGTTTCGTAAATTAACGAAGAATATGAGATTTAGGGCATTTTAGTCATTTGTAGGAAGTACGGTCTACATGCATATTTTGCTGACGTGATTGACATGGTTTGTCGCCGCATTAGGGAGTTAGGAATGCTTGCATAATCAGTTCGGCGAAGAGATTCGCCAAGTTGCGCGCTTTGGGTCGACATACTATATGTGGACTTAAGTGTGTAGTGTATGTGTTTGTATAAATGCTTGTATTAGTATGTATTGAATTGAATGATGTTATGTAGTAGTTTGAGATTGATTTCATGATTAAAATGCTGACCTAAATGATTTCTTACATGTTTACCTTATGCATGATTGCATTACATGCATAGAAAGTATGCCTTGAAGATTTGCTTAAGTTGAATGTTATAACATGTGTTAACATGCTCACATGATGTATTTCAATTCCAATACCTTTGCGTATAGTGCTGATAGGATTCCATAGATGTGTGGGACTAGACTTAGTCCAGGCAGTCGGTAACCGAGCGAATTCGTGGCTGACTGGTCATAGCCACGAACGACGCGTCGATGAACGTGATTCGTGTTTAGAGTTGGCGGCAGTGGTTAGGCCACGCGAAGTGTTTTACGCACTTCATGTCGTTCGACTTGAGATGCGATCGCGCTAGTCGAGCCCGTCAAGTAACCCGACTGGCCGATGTATGTTCACCTTGTATGTATCATAACTGCTTGAACCTAGGGTACTGAACTTACCATTGTAAACCCTGTTAACCGTGGTACCTTGATCCACGAAGACTCATGAGCCGGGCATGGTGGTATGGGACACCGTGGTTGAGCTGTCGGCCTACGCTGGGGCCACAAACCTCCCCGTAGTGACCAGTGAGCACCTAAACTCGTGAGCAGATTATGGTGGTATGGGACACTATATTCTAGCTGTCGGCCTACACTGATCAGGCGACGAGCCCTTTGTAGTGACCGCGAGCGTATTCTGAGTCCACGGGAGGCGACGACCCTTCCGTTGCAGTAGAGTACGGTAGGCCTGTATTGATAAGGTGATGGGGGAGCGGTGCAACGAGTGCGAGCAACAGCCCTGGCAGCCCTTGCAGTGACCTACGAAATATACATCGTATGAGATTACTAGGAGTGACGATCCTAGACAGGATCTGTGTTGGGATTGATACAAGGGAAGTGCCTTAGTTTCCCAATCCTGCTGTTTGAATGGACTAATAACAACTTGAAAATCATATCACCATAGCATTGCATGTGCCTGGAAGATGTGGAGCACTCTAGGGAGTGTGACATGCCGTGGTCGTAAGATGTTGGCGCATGAGGGTGATCGTCGGTGAGGGCATACATCACGTCATATCATCTTGCATTAATAACAGTATTAGGATTGTCTGATTTACTGCTTTACTATTATCGCATGATTGAATTGTGAACATGCTAATCTTTGCTCTATGATTCTACTAAGTTGATCACTCATTCCCACGTTACGGGATGGTGTTTGCAACACCCACCAGACCCTGTTGTAGCTGCAGGTGAGGACGAGATCCAGGAGGTGGAGCCAGAGATCGACGAGGACCAGGATGAGTTCTCGTATATGCAGTATCATGACGGCTTCCCGTAGGTGACCTGGATCGAGGGGACATCAGTGGGACTTTCCTTTTTTGAACATTATTCCTTTGTTATGTATATGTACATGAGACTCAGAGATGTAGTCATACTTTGGAGACAGATGAGATTACTTTGTTTTTCCATACAGTGATATATACATTGTTTAGTCTTCCGCTTGCTTTTATCACTGGATCTGAAGTATGAATTGCAGTTTTGGTATACTTTTACTCATGTGAATGCTTTAAATCAGACAACATTGAATCATAACCATTTTTGTTACATAAGTGACGGTCTGGAACTCGGGAGTTGAGTTTATACACGACCCCCGATTTTCAGGGTGTTACACATAAATTCCCAACATTCTCTATTTTATAATATTAAAAGCACAACTATCCTTCAACATAAAATTTTAAAATTTTTAAAAATTACACAATTTGCACAATTTTTGCTCAAGACCAAGAAAATACTGATTAGGTAACCTAATCTCCCACCCCCAACCTAAAATCTACATTGTCCTCAATGTAAAAGAAATAAGCATGCAATGCACATGAGACAATGAAAGTAAAAGAGGAGTGATGGAAAGATAGTACCTGGACGGAGAATCAAGGGGCTTTCCCAAAATATCAACGTAAAAATGAGTCAGCACAAGAGAGAAATCAACAAAAGCAAAATAGTAAAAAGAAAATCACAAAAAGAAGATCCTACCTATACCACTTTCGCAGGTGCTCTCGATTGCATTTAGCGTATGCAATAAGCCTTTAAACCCCTAGGTTGCCCCTATTGGACGAGTTGTAGTCTCGTGAGGGTTTGCAGTAATGTTACCCACAAACATTGAAATAACTAACTAACTAAGAAAAAGAAATAAAAAGAAAAACTGGGTTGCCTCCTAGGAGCGCTAAGTTTACCATTTATCCCCGGCAACGGCGCCAAAAACTTGATGTTTTGATTTAAACCAATCTAATTTAAATGATTTTAAACTCACAAGTATACGAATCAGATGTAGATATGGTACGTATTATGAGATCATTCCCACGAGGACTGGTTGTCACAATTCAAAATTTAAGACTCTTCTTAACTAATCCAACAAATATTTTAGCAAACTAATACGTAAACTAGCATAAATCTATGGAAATAACTACGAGCAATGATGAGAAAAATTCAATTAAGGAGAAGATTAGGACTTTCAAATCCATCCCTAATTATCCTAACCCTTGTTTTACCTGTTGATTTATCCTAATTCAGATTGATATAAATTTAATAAACAAAGCACATCCTATGTCCTTGGTCAGGCACACAGAATGTATAATCCTTTAAAACGTATGGATCACATCTTTCCATCTATGGTCAGGCATGGAGAGATGTAAATCTTGTTTCTTCCTCTATAGGAAACCTGTTCATGGTCAGACACAAGCACCTAATATAATATTCCAAACAACATCCATATCTAGACTTTGGTCGAGCTCATAGAATGGAGAAGTACAGAAATCTCAGGAAAGCACACTAGCGAAAGAAACAATTCAATCAAATTAAAATAAATTCAACAGTAAACAAGAATTATTCAAATTGAGGGCTTCATCTCAGCCCTAGCTAAAAGTTTAGCAATCCATAAAGTTAATTAGAAAAAAGGAAATATAAAATAAAAATATTAAAAACATCCTTCCCTTCTTTCTTCCTCTCTCTCTCTCTCTCTGGCTCTGGCTCTCCTCAAGCTCTGGATCTTCCTCCCTGGCTCTGAATAGGCTCTATCCCTCCCTGTTCAAACCGAGACCCCTTGCTTTTATAGCTGTGAAAGGCGGTGGCGAGGCTGGAGTCGGCTGAAAAAGCTTTCGCAGCAGCAACAATACAACTCCCTTACGCAGCTGAATTTGGGACTTCCAAAAACTCATTTTCCCTGCATGTTGTCCGTGAAATAAACGTCCCCTGGGATGGTTTTGAGTGGCCTACACGATGGACGTTTCAGATCTGCCACATGATCAACAACCATGATCATACAATCGGCCAAACAACGTCAGTTTCGGACGTTGAAACTGAGCCTGCGTAATAGGCTTTACGCTGCAACATTGGTGGAGCCCATTAATGGTGTCAGGTGCAAGATCTACGCCGTCCACTGGGTTCAGGATGAAATTTCGGTTAGTAATGTACAGTTTTTACGGTCTGTTAATGCGGCCCATGAGATATTCTTGCTGCCGTCCATTCCGAGCTTGAACGCTTAAAAATCAATCCTCGCTGTATTCTGAAAAAGCGCCACCTGGGCGTTGGTAAGAGGGACCGTGTGAGACTGATGGATGGTCCGGATCGGCGAGTTGTGTCACGCTGGTGGCCCATACGCGTTCGTCCGATGCTCTGTTCGCAGACGTTGGAAACGGAAGTTTCCGTTTTTATTTTTATTTTGAAATCAGTCGATGGGGTCCACGTTGCTTTGGAATTAAGAAATCCACCCCGTCCATCAGATCCATGACGAGATTTCAGTGCCGGATGGGTGGTTTTGGTCGATCGTTGATGCAGCCCAAAGAAGAAAACATGCTGTAATGCAAATAGACGGTCATTTTGTGTTGCTGTGATTCGCACATGCTCGTGCATGACTGACAAAGGTCAGCATGGGTTTGACCAGATCGAGGCCCTCTGAAATATGGACGGCTTGGATCTTTAGAATATGTGATGAGTGGGGCCCACTAGAAATCAACCGATGGCTCTGTTTTGCACTTTCGCTGACGTGAATGAAAATTTCTAATTTGAGTCGGTCAACACTCTGTGTATACATGTACATAATGCACACCTATCTCAGATGGGATCCACTGTGATGTTTATGAGAAATCTGATCCGACCATCTGATTGGTCTCCTCATTTAAGGTGTTGATACTAAATTCGAGGCAATTCCAGATATCAGGTGGGCCCAGAATCGATAATTTATAGGCTGATCTGTCAGTTGGAGCACTTTCATAGTGATCTGAGAGCTGAAATTTGAAATGTACGGTTAATTTATGGCCCTTATCTCATGTATAAATTTTCAAACCAATCAGATGGTGGGAACCCTATGATCTTGCATTCTAGCTGGTTTTCGGGCCCATTTAATGCAATCAGCTTGATTTTCTCGGATCCCTGGCGTGTAATTTCTTCAATCTTAGTCCTTTGGGGTCCGTTCCCTGCTCTGGTATCCTTGGAGCACTAAATCCATGCTTTTAATACGCTTTTTCAATCAACGCTCTTTATTTCATCCTGCAACAAAACACAATTAAACTATGGCATTAAGCATTATCATGTTGGTAAAATCTGGTAATAATCGGATGAGGTCCTCTACAATGGATAAGAAAGCGAGAACCTCTATCCAATTATACCTAACGGATGAGGTCCTCTACAATGTCATGAGAGGACATCTATGCAAAGAAATCTATTAAAAATCTCTTTTACTTTAAGCTTCAGTTGTTCAATCTGAAAATGGAACAGGAAGGTGATATTGAGGCCCACATTAGCAACTTTAAAAGCTGATTTTCAAAATATTGGATGTGAATGAAATGATTAAGGATGAAGATCAGGCATGTATCCTGTTGAATTCTCTCCCGGCTTTGTATGAGTCATTCAAAGACTCGTTGTGTACCGGTAGATCGACCTTAGTGTCGATACTGTTATCTCGGCCCTTCAAGGAAAGGTCATGAGAAAGAAAAGTGGTTATTTTGGTACCTCTACTAATGTATTGGTTACGAGGTGACAGAATTCTAAGTGGGACAGTGGATCTTCTCAATCGAGATCCAAATCCAAGGGCAAGGGTAAGGGAAAGTTGAAGTGCTAGAATTGTGGGATGTTTGGGTACATGAAGAAGGATTAGACAAATCCTAAGATAAGAAAAGAGAACTCACAAGCTTCCTCCAGGGAGGTTAACGCCACAAAGTCATATGAGGGTACAAGCGGAAGTTATGTGTTGTCTATGTCCATGGTCGGCCACTTATAAGATGAGCATAAGGATGAGTGGATTTTGGATACAATGCCATCATATCACATGACCCCTCATCAAAGTTGGTTCACTAGTTATAGAGAGTGCGATGGTAGCCAGGTATTTATGGGCAATGACAATGCTTGTAAAGTTATGGGATCGATGAGTATTAAGACATGGAACATACCTCGACCGAGGTGAGACACATTCTTGATATGAGGAAGATCTTAATATATCTTGCAGCACTCGAGGCACTTGGGTGAAAATTCACTAGTTTTGATAATGTCCTTAAAGTTTTAAAAGGGGCACTCGTTGTTATAAAGGCATGGAGGAGGAGGAAACTTTACAGGTTGATTGAGAGCACTTCATCAAGTGAAGCTGCAGTAGCTGTAGTGGATTCCATTACGCAACATGAGTGACCAAGGCATGAAGGTATTTTCTTATCATTGTTTAATTCCATTTTTTAAAGGTTTTGATTTAAGTATATGTGAACACTTATATATTGCAAACATTCAAGGTTATCTTTTAAATCTAGAAAACATGTATGTAATGGTGTTCTTAATTATCTTCATTCTGATGTATGGGGACCATCGCCTGTGGTTTCTGGTGAAGGGTCATCATGGTTCGTCACGTTCATTAACAACTATTCTAGGAAGGTATGGGTTTATTTTATGAAAAATAAGCAGTGCAAGGCGATGGTGGAAAAACAGTAAGGGCAAAAGTTAAAAGTTCTAAGGATAGATAATGGTGGAGAATTCACTTCAGGAGAATTTAATTAATATTACAAAGATAAAGGGATCGTGAGACACATTTGGAAAAGTGGATAATCCGAGTACACTGTAAATATCCGCAGGCCGAGGATCATATAGGTCCTCCATGATAAAAGACCGCTTAGATAGCACTCACCCTCATTCTTCAAAAAGCTCTGGTGAAAATATGAAATGGCGACTCTAGTAGGATCACCATGGCTGAGAATTATGGTTTTTCCCGACATACCTTCTTCCATTTTTCACCCTTATCCTTCCTATAAATCCAAATTCGCCACTCCTCAAAGGAATTTTTCTATCTCAGCTTCCTCGATTCCCAGCTCGAAGGTCGAAGGAGAAGTTCAGGTGTGCTTCGCTCCTTCACCGACTGGAAATCTCCATGTAGGAGGTATGAGGACTGCGCTATTCAACTACTTGTTCACCAGATTCGGCTGTTCTACTCTTTCTACTCCCTTTTTCTTTCTTATGGCATTTTGTCGAACATTTGTGGAAGTTTTCTGTTTGGAAATCTATTTTAAATTTACATTTTTTTTGTGGATTTAGGCACACTAAGGCACTCTTGATGTAAATTGGACAGATATATCAGTGAAGGTTTGAAATCTGGCCAATCAAATGTCAATAAGGTGTTTTTACTCATCAATTGTACATGCAGCATATATGCAAATTCAGACCACATGAATCATGGGTCGTGTAGTGGATGCAACACAATCTAAAAAATTTACTGATTAAGTTATCTTAACCATTCAACTGTTCACATCAAGCAGATAGTTAAAATGAAAATAATCGATAGTCCAAATCCAATTAGAGAAATCATATGGTTAAGATTGTCCAGTATTGTGAGTTTCTTACCGTGTTTCATCCTTAGTGGGACTGAGTGGATGGGTTGTATCACCCTAATGATTGGATTGGTAGGATAGAATAGAACTTGGATCTTATAATCCAGGAAACTGGCATTCACACCCATCTTTTCATCCTTTTCCCACCTTGTCTGCATTTTGTATTTTAAGGGGTTGTTTGGGAGTATGTATTTGATATGCAATGGAAATTACTATAAAATCCACACATCAAATGCACTCTCTCAATTTCACCAATTATCATTGATTCACACCAATTACCAACGATCGCACGCTCCCAAATGACCCCTCACAAAGGTCGTGTTATGCAACAAAGATGATTATCACATGACTATATTTGTTTCTCAATCACCATCATCTTAGTGTTTCAAAGTTCTAAAAAAAATCTGTGTTTCTCCCAACAGTTTGGGGCTGACCTTTAAGTGGTAGGCTGGAAAAAGTTTTATGATTGGCTACCCACTAGGGCTCTTGGAACTAGCCATGACAAAGGTTACAATGATATCGATCGCATGCCAATACAGTCCCAGTATTAATCCCCAGCCCAACTATTACATGCACACCCCCCAAAAGGTGTGCAAGCAAAGTAGGGTCATGGAGGGGCAACATAGAATAGGAAGGAACCCACAAATTCATGATTATGAACATGTCTCACATGGAAAATCGATTAGGTCATTATGTTCTCAATAATGCCCCTTATACAACGAAATAAATGTCATTGTCTACAAAGGATTTTTCCCTTTTTTTTGGAATTATAACAAATAGATGGTGTTACTCCATTGTAAATGATTCCGTCTTTCACTAATAGCAGCTAATATTTTCTTGTGGGGCCATCATGTTCCATTCATCACTATTCCATGACATAAAGGTTGTTAACATTCATCATCAAAGACAATATACTCTTATTAGGTTGTAACACCATTTTGTAAATATTGGCAAGTACACCCTTTTTCCTACTTTAGATAGTGGACTAGAACAAGAACTAGGACTATTTTAAGTTGTGAGTTTTCTTAAGTATTGTAAGAGAAGAAGTTTGATAACAATAAAGTTATTTCTCTATATCTACCTAAATATTCTCGTGGGTGTACTTGTTTCGACAAGAAATGAATGTATTTCAATAGAGGAATTATCATTCAATAATAACGAAGAAAATAGAAGAACATTCATCATCATAAATTTGATTAATTTTAAGTTTCAATTACATCATCGTGTTTCCCTTGATTCCAAAACTACGTACATTGAATCAATGTAATGGAGGAAGGAAAATGAATTCAATAATAATTTTGGCAGCATTTCATCGTATAAGATGTCCATTGTAAAGACATATGAGTTGTGCGGATCGAAATATTTATTTCACACTAATGACCGAAAGATATACATATAGGAGATCTGATCACGGAATAACCCATAAGACCGCACATGTGAATACTCGAGGCCTTAGTTGCACGGGTACCTGCTCTTTGTCTCTCTCTCTCTCTCTCCCATAATCTCTCATTTTGGCACGTGAAGTCTATTTTTGCGCAACAGTAAGGCAGGAAGTCTATTTTCATGCAATAATTGGGACTTGGAATCTATTTCCACGCAATAATTCAGTTGGAAGTCTATTTACGCGCAACAACTGGGCTGGAAGTCTATTTCCATGTAACAACTCCTCTCCAATCTCCTGAGCACTTCTCTAAAATCTCTCATAATGTAAATGAGGAGAAGAGGGGGGTATTTATAGGCAACCACTCGTGTGAAGTTTATGTCTGTGCAACAAGTCTCTAAGAAGTCTGTTTCAGTGCAACAGCTCTCTTGGAAGTCTATTTCCATGCAACAGCTCTCTAGGAAGTCTGCTTCTGCACAACAGCTCTCTAGGAAGTCTATTTCCCCCCAACAGCATTTTGGACGTCTGAAAATGTTGCAACAGGGACTAGGAGGTCTGAAAATGATGCAAGAGGGACTGGGAGGTCTGAAAATGCTGCAACAAGGACTGCAAGGCCTGAAATGTTGCGATAGGGATTGGGAGGTCTGAAAATGCTGCAAGAGAGATAGGGAGGTCTGAAAATGCTGCAACAGGAACTGGGAGGTCTGAAAATGCTGTAAGAGAGACTGGAAAGTCTGAAAATGCTTCAACAGGGACTGGAAGGTTTGAAAATGTTGCAAAAGGGACTAGAAGGTCTGAATATGCTTCAAAAAGGACTGGAAGGTTTGAAAATATATTTCTTGTGCACCAATAGATGCCCCATCGATCTTTTTTTGATTTGTCTATGAAATCAAATGGAGGATTGATCTTCTTCCTTTCACGATAAAGGACTTCGTCGTGAAGGTAGAGCTAATTCCATACTGAAGAAGGATCTCTTGAACAAAGAAATCAAGAGTCGAGCTCGAACGAAAGGCTGAATAATCGCATCCAAAGGAATCATGCTCGAAGGAATCGCGGTCGAAGGAATCACACATGAATAATGACTGGGTGATCACTTCCGAATAGAGAATCATGCTTGACAGATGGCTAGATGATCACGTTCGAACAGAGAATCACGCTCAAAGGAATTGTGCTTAGCTCGAAGGGATGACTGAATGCCCCAAGTTGTCAACCAGTTGTTTTCGACGATTCAAACAACTGCAATGATAATGCTTTCTTCGGTAATTCTATCTTCATAACTGTTAATCAGAGTCTGTTAATCCTTCTAAATGCTTTTGGAAAAATATTGATGTAGAACGCCTTTTTATGAACAGGGTTGCAATTACATCTTCGTCATTTTCAATTTCCATTGTTTGTGCAATTCATTTTTCAATGGAAGTTGCCATTATAACAGCTTCAAGCAACTTGATCAAAGAATTGTCTTTTGATGTGGATCCTGCTGCAGTCCTTTCGATCGACTCCAGCGGCCCTTTTCTTGAGCATCGTGGCTAAGGAATTGTCCTTTAATGCAACTCCTGCCATAGTTCTAGTAACATCTCTAGTTATTACAACATTGTTGGATGTCTTTTACTTAGGATATTCCAGAATCAAATACTCGGTAACTATTCACAACCCCAAGTGTAGAGTCACGATGTAGTAATAATCTCGATTAACTCTGAGGATCTCGAATGGTGTCTTATCCTGTGATGGATAGATAATCCCTCAACCAATCCTCCTTCACTCAAAAGATGTTGAGTGTTGTCACGGACCCACTTGGGCATGAAACACTCTCAGCCCTCAATTTCAGACTCTAACCTAACCCTAAAACAATAAGCCTAAAGGGATAAGAAATCTAGAAAAAGAAACGAAGAGAATTAGAACGGAGTTACCAAATTGGAAGTTCCTAATTTAAGATCCTACAAAATAAAACAAAAGAAATCAGTTTATAAAAATAAAAATTCTAAAATTAGAAAGTTTCTAAAAACAAAAATAGAAAGATGAGTTAGTTTCTAAAAAAAAAAAAATCCTAGAATTAGAAAGTTTATAAAAATAGAAAACAAACCCTAATCTAGAAAGAGAAAGAAAGAAATATTAGAAAGAGATTACCAAATTAGAAGTTTCTAAAAAAACTAGAGAAACAATAATCCTAAAAATAGAAAGTAAATAAATCCTAATCTTAACCTACTTCTAAAACTAATCAATCTCAGAAAAACACAGCTGTTAATCCCTGGCAATGACGCCAAAAACTTGTTCACAACCCCAAGTGTAGGGTCACGATGTAGTAATAATCTCGGTGAGACCGATGTCAAATCCACAGAGACTATTCTTGTGTATCTATTCTAAGAGAAGTAGAATTAAAACTAGGAGAAGATCTAACCTAAATCAGGAAAGTAGAGGAAGTAATTGTAAGGTTTAATTGGAAACTTAAGAATTTAAAGGTGAGAACTATGGATCCACTTGTAGGTTCTCAGGATGTTACCACGCTTGATTCAAGGATATAACTGGAATCAAAGTCCTATCTTATCCAATTGGTAAAAATAGATTTGTCAGATCTCTAAACTTCTCATGGATCTAATCATCAAAGGATAAAAGTTGTGAGGATTTAGAAGTGATTCCATTACCTAACCATGCTCAGGATACAATGCAAACAATAGGATTTACCAATCCCATAACCAATCATAGGAGAACTGTGAAGGTTAAGAAGGATTCCATCATCCTACCATGCCCAAGGGACGATGGTGAACAATGGGACTTGTTAACTTCACAATCTCAATTCAGGAAAAGAAAATATTTAAAGCAATTGCATATCTATTATAATTTGCCACAACAAACCATTAACAACTCAAAATATTCCTTATAATCAAACTAGAATCCAAGAGCGTTCAAAAAAATATGAATCAAAATAAAGTTAGCATCCCAATCACACTACAAGCTTCACCCTTAGCCCTAGCTAAGGGATCTAGCCAACCATAGACATGATTGAATCTATAACCCTAAAAGAAAGTATGAAAAACTAAGGAGAATGGAAGAAGAACTCTTGGAAGTGGCTCCGCCCTTTTGCTCTACTCCTCTAAACCCTAGATATCCTAAAAAGACTTAGGAAACCTCTATTTATAAGCCAAGTTTCGAAAAATCGCAAAATCGGATCAAATCTACACAATCCGCGTAAACACTACGTAACACCTTCGATGTCATCAAATACCCTTCGATATCATCAAAGGGGTTTAAATCCAAAATTCGTGCCTTTTCTTCTTTTGTACTGCGTAAGTCTCTGTGTCATCGAACCTTCATTCCATGTCATCGAGCGAAGCTTCGATTCATCGAGCAGTCTTCGATGTCATCGATCACCTTCCTTTGAGTCATCGAACATGTCTTCGATTGATCAAGAAAAACACTCAATATGTCCAGCAACCAACTTGATTTTTCCTCATAAATTTGATGTCATCGAACAGTTCTCGATGACATAGTCTTTATGATTTATGCGCTTGTTCTTTCGACTCCTTCCTTCTCCACTTACTTTTCTTGGATCTTGGAGTCTTGAAATCTTCAATCTTGGTCTCCAAAGATCCCTTCTTTGCTTTGGTGATTTTTGAGCACTAAATCCATGCTTTTAGCATTCTTTTCAATCCAAGCCCTTAATTCGCCTTGCAACACAAACACTTAATTCACCTTGCAACATAAACACATGTAAAGCATATCATTAAGTCATATTATGTTTGTAAAATCAAGAAATAAATGGGGCATAACATGCAATATTTGACCCTAAACAGTAACCCTCACACTGGTGTTCAAACCAGAAGACAATTGGAAAACATATGTAATCATGTGTGCTTCACTTCCCAGATAGAACCAACTAATGTAAATGAAGCCCTTGCTAATGAAAATTGGATTTTACTTATGCAAGATGAATTGAGTCAGTCTGTCAAAAATGATGTTTGGTATCCAGTTCCTAGACCTTCTGACAAACATGTGATCGGAACTAAATGGATCTTCAAAAATAATCAGATGAATTTGGTAATACTATAATAAACAAAGCTCGGTTGGCTGTACATGGGTACACTCAAATTGAAGGAATTGACTTTGATGAGACCTTTGCTCCATTTTCTCGACTTGAATCCATCATATTGTTTATTTCCAACACATGCCATAGAAATTTTAAAATTTACCATATGGATGTTAAAAGTGTCTTCTTGAATGGTAACTTAAATGAAGAAGTTTTCGTAGAACAACCTAAAGGTTTTAAAAATCCTAAACTTCCTAATGATGTATACCATCTTAAAAAGGCTTTGTATAGCTTAAAACAAGCTTCAAGAACATGGTATGAAAAATTAACTAAATTTCTTCTTATTCAAAACTTTAAAATGGGAAGTGTTGATAAAACCCTATTTATCAAAAAGGATAACGAAGATATGTTGGTTGTTCAAATATATGTGATGATATTATCTATGGATTAACAAATATTAACCTATCCTCTAAGTTTGCATATTCGATGAAATCAGAATTCGAAATGAGCATGGTTGCTGAGCTGAATTATTTCCTTGGTCTCCAAGTGAAATAACTTAAGGATGGAATATTCATCTCTCAAACCAAGTATGCGATGAATCTTATTAAGAAATTTGGGTTTGAGAATGGTAAAAACTTTCAAACACCCATGGCTACAACACTCAAACTATCTAAAAATGATTTAGGTAAAAGTGTTGACCCGTGTCTTTATTATAGCATGATTGGTAGTCTATTATATTTAACTGCCAGTAGACCTGATATTTCTTTCCGCATAGGCGTATGTGCTAGATATCAATCTAACCCTAAAGAATATCATTTTTTTGCAGTTAAAAGAATAATCAGATATGTTGCTAACACGGCTAATTTGGGCTTATGGTATCCTCATGCTACATCTTTACAATTGCTGGATATATTGATTGGGCTGGTAACGTCGATGATAGAAAATCCTCAAGTGGTGGATGCTTGTACATTGGAAATTTTCTTGTCTCTTTGATGAACTAGAAACAAAACTCAATATCATTATCCATTGCTGAAGCTGAGTATATTGCAGCAAGAAATGCATGCACGTAATTGATGTAGATGAAACGTACGTTAACAAACTATGGTATTGATCAAGATACCATGAATTTATACTATGGAAATACCAGTGCTATTAACATATTAAAAAATCTCATTCAACATTCTCGAACTAAGAACATTGATATCCGATATCATTATGTCCAAGAATTAGTTGAAAGCAAGACTGTCATGCTTAAATACATCAATATTAAGAAACATCTTGCAAACATTCTAACAAAACCATTTGATAGTGTCAGATTTTTAATTTTGAAAAATGATATTGGATTATGCTATATTTCTTGATTATTTATCCTTTATCATAATTTATTTTTATTATCATTTATTTTATTTTGCATTATAAGGAAAATATAAAAGAAAATATTAAATTAAATTTTTTGGGGCTATTTCGGCCAACCCATAACTGACTGACCGATTCAGCCAGCCGAGCACTACACTCGAGCTAGCCGAATCAGGCGTGATTTGAGCTTATAGGGGGGAAAATTCAAAAACCCTCATTTTCACTTCATATTCATCGACTCGTCAGTGCTTCCTTCAGCCAACCCACGTCCTAACCTCCTAATAAGTTGTTTATTTGTCATTTTCTTCTAGATTTAAGTTCTTATAGAGATTTATTTAAGATTCCTTCATTTTTCTTGAATTTAGATCTACCTTTATGGTGGGTTTTTCTCAATAATTTGATCTAGTCAAACCCATCAAGTTCTTTGTGATTCCTCAGTCATTTCTTCCATAGAACATCAGACAAAGTGTACCATTCATCGTCCTTAGTCTAGTTCCTCATCCCGCTTCACTGCTCAAGTTGTGTGCACCATTTGCACACTAGAGGAGGACATGTTCCGTACTTAGAGTATAATCATTGAGCGAACTATGAATGTCAATCACATTGCTAAATTCAGTCTTCTTGAAATTCTCTCCAAGGTAGGATGGGAGAAATTTTTTAATTGGGGTGGAGTGTTGAGGGTCAAATATTGCATATTAGACCCCAATTATTACTTGGTTTCATGTACATGATAATGCTTAATGTTCTATTTTAATCATGTTTGTGTCGCAAGGTGAATTTAAGAGCTTGGACTGAAAAGGATGCTAAAAGCATGGATTTGATGCTTAAGAATCACCAAGGCAAGGGATGGATCTTAGGAGACCGAGACTAAAGAATTCACATGCCAAAGATCCGAGAAAACCAAGTGATTGAAGATAAGGAAGCCTAAAAATCATCCTGAATGTAAGATCACAGGGTTTCACCATCCGTTTGGCTCAAAATTTTATATTTTGCCTGAGGATCATAAAGTAACCGTACACGTAAAATTTCAGCCGTTGGATCTTTGTGGAAGTGGCCCAACGGACAAGATCAGCCATAAATCACTGATTTGGGGCCCACCTGATATCTAGATATGCTTCAAATTTGGTCTCAACCCCTCAAATTAGATGGGAAGGCAGATGGACGGTGCAAATTTCTCATGAACATCACAGCGGGCCCCACATTCAATAGTGCGTGTATACTAAGGATGCATACTAGTCGTGCACCAGTCCAGACTTCTGGTCAAAGTCAGTTTGACCTGACTCCCATCTCCATTTACATAGCGTCCACAAGGGACATACGTTGGGATGTGTAGTGGCCCACCACCATGGACCATCTCGATGATCTAGACCGTCTATTTGATCCAGAGCTTGGCACCGACCATAGCCATGGTAATCTTTTACTCCCATGCACGTGCACACACAAGGATCACCATCAAACGTAGGATGAACAGCAGGGTGATTTAATACAGTGGGCCACACCAAAACTCGATCAAAACCACCCATTTTCGACCAAAATCTCTCCAGGAATCCAATGGACTGAGTGAACTTCTCAAAGAATAGGGAATGTGGGCCTTACCAGTTACTCAAAATCCAAAATCGCATGCAATACATAGTTCGGACGTTGTCGGCCAACATCGACCGTTGTGTGACCCAAATCACAGTCGGATCCACAATCTGGACCTCCAAACCACTTTCAGGGGGGTAACCAACCATCACTAAGGAGGATGAATGGATCAGATGGGCACAACAGATCGTCTATTGACGCCAAAAGCGAGTCGAGCGCAAACGGGTTTCATAGTTTTACTGCGAAAGAGGAGTGTATAACTCCTTTTGCGAAAGCTTTCACCGACTCCAGCCTCCCAGCCAACCTTCCTTTATCTATAAAAAGGAGAAGAGAAGAGAGAGATCCATCATCCGGACATGGAGATGTGGAGGACGTGGAAATAGAGAGAGAGAGAGAGAGAGAGAGAGAGAGAGAGAGAGAGAGAGAGAGAGAGAGAGGAGGAGGAGGAGGACGCATGGCGGCTGAGTTTCTTTCTCCTTCTTCTTAGTTTTTCTTCTTTTCCTTTAATGTTGTTAAGAGATTTTCAATTAATCATGATTTTAGTTGGTTAAACCTCTTCGCCAGGGCTAAGAGGTGAAGCTTGTAGCATGATGAGATATTTTCTATGGCTTTGATTGATGTTTAAGATGAACTAACTTTGACTTTAATTTGATTAAGAAATACTTCTACTTTTTAATGGTTTGTTATGACTCAAATTACAATAGATTTGCGATAGCTTGGAGTATATTCTTTTCATTATAGGGATTGTGAACTTGGGAACCCTGTTGTTCACCATCGTCTCTTGGACATGGTTGGATGATGGAATTCTTCCTAACATTCATAAATCTTCCAGATTGGTTGTGGATTGGTTAAATTCTGTTGTTTGCTTTGTCTCATGGGCATGGTCTAGTGATGGAATCACTTTTAGTTCTCATACTTATCATTCATTGAAAACTAAATCAAAGGAAGTTCATAGTTGATTTTTAATGACATATCTTCCATCTGAATTAAGATAGGACTCTGATTCCAGTTGTGTTCTTGAATCAAGCATAGATCTCCCTGATCTCTACAAGTGGATCATTGAAAACCCTAGTTTCACACCTTTGAATTTTACAAGTATTAGTTTTTTAATTTACAATTATTTCTTAAATTTTTCTGATTTAAATTACATCTTCTTCTAGTTCTAGTTCTAGTTACTTTCAGAATACGTATAAGGTTTAGTCCCTATGGATTCGACCTTGGTCTTACCGAGAGTATTACTACATCGCGACCCTACACTTAGGGTTGTAACCATGGAGCGACTTACCGGTCAATTGCTCAAGGGATGTATGCATCCATTCATGAAGTTTCTTGCGAAGCATTAACATTAAATGTTCAATTTTTGAAAGACACTGCCACCATCTCACCATCCATCATATCGTCTGTTATAGGAATTGATATGTTGGAAGATGGAATTCCTATCCCTACTCTTTTCAAAAACATGTATTCTTCGGAAACAAATTCCATCACTCACGTGTTATGTGGTTTTAATGCCCAATGGCGTACCGGTAACTCCCTCCCCACTTATAATTTACTTCCAAAATACCGCATTCTTCATCCTATCTTCACTTCTAACGTTTATCCAAGGGCTGGGAATAAGATTGATCTTACTTCCTACATGATGCTTATTATGCACTCCGTTGTATCCGGTATTCGCATTTGTCTTGCATCATTGATAACGTATTTAATTATTCAGTATCGTCTCCATCCTCGTTATGTGTCCATTCTATTTGCATTTCTTATGACTTCTCTTGCTTTGCGTTCTAATGTCTAAATTCCTGCGATTAAAGCACCAGAGTCTGAGCTTCCTTTTGGTAATGCAAACTTAAACATGATGAAGCTTGAATTGAGACCTAAGTAGCGAGGTGATCAGTAAGCAGTTCCTGAAGGAGATGTCAACATGGATGACATTTTTGCTGATATGGAAGAATCTGGTGATACAAATGATTCAGACTTCCAACCTTCACAATTCTCTTAAAGGTTAGAGAGCTTAGAGAAGAAGGTCGATGCATTGCATGTCTCCTAGAAATCATTAATTCAGACTCAAAAACAAGAAATGAAGTACATGAAAAGGTACTTTCATCGATTTAATTAGAGTTTGAAAATCAATGATCATGAGATGCTTGCACCGTCCTCTTCTAGTTCTGATTGAGATTCTCTATTTTTGTCTGTAATAACTTTATTCACTCTTTAGATTTCCTGCACTCTTAGATGGCTTTCCTCCATACATTTGGATATTTGTCATATTTACATTTGAATGATTTTACATCTAATGTTTCAA
This sequence comes from Magnolia kwangsiensis, assembly GCA_037074715.1. NCBI lineage: Eukaryota > Viridiplantae > Streptophyta > Magnoliopsida > Magnoliales > Magnoliaceae > Magnolia > Magnolia kwangsiensis. The sequence goes on from CM073573.1 coordinate 45,121,351, forward strand.
TGAATTTTTATCCTCATGCTCTTATCCTTGTTGAGTACTTCATCTATTTTTTTCTTCCTTTATCAACTTCTGACAAAAGGGTGGAGAAAAACTTTAGATAATATGAACACATGCACAACTTACTCTCTTATTTTGAATTTTAAATACATATATGAGCACCTACACTCACATGCATTGATCATTTGGTATGGTTATATTTTTTGGCATGTGATTGGATTGTATGGATATATATTCTATGTGATAAGTGCTCAGGAGGAGTTACAAATGCTTGTTTTAAGGGGGAGTATCAAGATCAAAGATTTGATATCACTAGTGGTGTACAGATGTTCATGTACAGATGTTTCTTTGAATCATAGATCATATGAATGTGATGAGTTTGTGGAATGATGTAATATGTTATGATGAGTTGTATGTATGTATGATTGTGTTTTGTCACGAAATTGACAAAAGGGGAGATTGTAAGTGCTTATACTTAAGCACAATTAAATTTGTCAAATTTCATAATCCTAAAAGGAACACAAGCTCTCATGAAGACATTCTTCGACAAGTCATGAAGATATGTTATCGACTTGATCAATCATCTCAGGAAAAACTCAACATCTCAAGGCATAAAAGAACATGATTCAAAGATCAGAACACTTCGTATAAGTCAACCATTAGGTGGTATAAACCTTAGATTGACCCTAGGTTACGTGTATTTCACATAGCATTATATTAAACATTATTTCAACTAAAATACACTATAGCTGGGCAAGCCCGATATATGGTTTGGCCAGCCTAACTACCTTTGACTAACCTAATATAATTTGGGCAAGTTTACAGATTGTTAGAGATTTTCCACGGCATGTTTGGCCAGCCCGACCTTGTGTTCAGTCAGCCGAACATGACCGGTCGGCCAGCCCGAAGTATGTTTAGTCAAGTTTTTAGCAATGCAAGATTTTGAATTTCAGAGAGATTGGGCCAGCTAAAGCTTGTATTTGGCCAGCCAAACTGGAGGTTCGACCAATCAAATCCTAGCCTGAGCCAACCGAATTTTTAAAAGATCCCATCCCGTAAAATTCAAGTGCCGTCAAAATGAAATCATTGCAATCCAGCTAGCCGAACCAACTCTAAGGCCAGCCGAATTTCCATATCCTTTAACTATAAATAGTGGCATTCTTTTTTTCATTTAACATAAGAAAATCAATGAGAAAATCCTTCTAATCAAGAGAGAAAGCCAGGCTCTTCTTAAGCTATTTGTGCGGTAATTCTAATACTTGTTTAGCCTATTTTATTCTATTTCTCAAGATAGTTTTAATCATTTTTAATTGAGTTATCCATACTCTACTTGAGATTTAAGAAAATAGAATTTACAGCTACTAGAGTTTTTGTTTATATATTAAAAAACACATTAAATCCCTATATTCTTTTTGGATTAAACTCATACACGGCTTCATCAAATATCTCAAGAAGAAGATCACTGCAACCAAGCTATAGTCACGTCTTCAACTCGCCAATCGAAGATAAATATTGTGTTTACTTTATTTCATTTTGGATTTTTCTGAGATAGCCCGAAAATATCAATAGGTTTGTTTGTGGCGATTCCGTGAAAATCACAAAGTGGGTTTTGATGTGATAGAGCGTGAAAATCACAAGAACTGTATCAGGTAAGAAAACCTTGAAATAGTGAAAGCCAAAATTGTAAGAGTAGTAATTTTGGGAGTAGAGTAGGTATGGGTTTAAGCATCGAACCACTATAATTTCTTTGTGCATTATGGGATTATTTTATTATTTATATGCTTGTTTTATCATTGATTAGCTCTTGCTAAGTTTGATATTTTGATTTCAAAGACATCGTGAAATAAACTTGTCCTACCTAAATCTTATAGGTGAAGGTTGTCCTATGAACTATTTGATATCAAGAATTCCATACTCTATGCAATTAAGTATTATTGTTTTATTATTCCACATTGTATCAAAATATTTTGCATTGTCTTATTCACACACCACCCCCCCCCCCCCCCCCCCCCCTCCAAGACATTTATAGCTCATCATTTCACTATGTTGTTCCATCTAACTAAGAAATTTTGGAGACGTTCAAATTCAAGATCTCAAAAATCGATTCTTAAAACTCAAGTCAAGGGAATGTTCTTGTTTGGTCTTATGTACCTCATAGTGGGTATTTTTTCTCCAATGATGCCTAGTTTTAGTTTCCAAGTTCAAATGACTAAACCTGAAATTTTTAAAGGAACCTAAGTTCATTTCTAATTTCTATAGTTATCCAAACAATTTTTCAGGGAGCCTAACATTTTGAGTTTCTATATTCTCATTTCCTCCCAATTCTAAGGGATTTCTACATAAGTTTAAAGTTCAAAAGTCTAACTAAAAGAATTCAAGGGAGCCTAAAGTTTGAAGTATGTGTTCTAAACTTTCCCTTAATTTAAAGGGAATTTTTTTTTTACATAAGTTCAAATGGTTATTCTGATAATTTCTAAGGGGACCTAAGTTTTGTTTATAAGTTATACGATTATCCAAACAATTTGTTAGGGAACCTAAATTTGGGTCTCTACATTTCCAACATTTCTCTAATTCTATGGGAGATTCACTTCGGTTCAAATCTCTAATTTCAAACAACCTAACTTGAGACATTTGTATAAGTTCATTTCCCCAAGGCCTGTTTTGTTTAAACACCGCTTTGATACCAACTGTAAAGCCTCGATTTTCAAAATCCAAGTATATGACTCGTTTTCCAAAAACCCGAGTGTTAACTTTTAAAGATAGTCAAATTTAACGTATTTTTTTCTTTTTTAATTAGAGTTAGCAGCTTAGTGAAATATTAACAAATCAAGCATAAAAGAAATTTCATATACATTCCAAATATATGAGTGGTTGCCCAAATGGCTTATACAAAATAATGTCTCATACTAATAAATACAAGAATGAATAATTTAATACATGAAACCTATTAGACCCGTATCCTAGACCGTACCATTCTGGAGACTCCCGCGGTCCTCCCGGTCAAATTCCAACAGCCCGTGACCTATAACCGGCGTTTATGAGTGACCTAAGCTACATCCTGTATATTTGAGTCAACTCGACCCGAGACTTGTACCCTTGCGACGGCATCATCACCGCGGTTCAAACGCTGCATCTCGCATGCCGATGCGATATACAAGCTAGGAGTTGTGGGCCCGGTATATTTTGAGGAACAGCGCACATTACGAATCCCAAGAGAATCTACCAAATCAATCACATCAATCAAGTCAAGTACAACCCATCACTCACCCATACCTCTCTCTTCACCAAGTCAAAGCAACCCATGCTTAGCCCATTTATCTCATCCCAAAAGTAAATAAGACTCATGCTTCACGTGTCTTACACATCACTCCTCTCTCTCTCTCATTTCTCACTCCATTCCATTCTACCAAAGAGAGGATCGTCCAAAAAATTTCTAAGGAGAGGAGAGAGCCAAATGTGACCCACTTCCTACCCCAAAATCTTCCATCCCAACCCTTCAATCCTCATCTTCTACCATTAAAGTTGAAGCCAAGAAGACAAGGATTCAAAGGAGCCAAAAAGGAGCACCATCGGTAGGTGAATCTTCATTGTTTGTGGGTGATCCACCGCTGATTTTCGTTTTAGGGCCCACTTATGATGGGACCCATTTTTATGTATGTGTTGTAACGAAGAGGGGCCAATAGTGGCGAGGTCCCTCCACTATGCAGATCTCTCTCTCCCTTTCCTTGTTGATGGCCCACCTGATATGTGAGTGTGTGCCCCACCATGAATGTATTTTTTCCATACCGTCCAGCCAGACTGGACGTGGGACCCACCTGGACGCTGAGGATCTAGACGCTGGCTCATGTGGGATGTGTGTGTGTGTGTGTGTGTGTATATAGTGTGTATATATTATAATATTATATTATATTATAATAATATAATATGATATAATATTATATTTATATATATATGGTATGTATATATACATATATATATATATATATGTATATATATATATATATATATATATATATCTATACGTGTGGGCCCCATGTAGGACCCACCTATCTTGGAATCTGATTGGCTGGTGTACCTCATACCTGCTATATAGCTGGTATTGACATCACCAAGCTCTGAGGGTCCCACCATGGTATGTGTTTCATCCCACCGTCCATCTAGACAGTGGGGACGATCATGATGTATATGCTTTATTCTCACTGTCCATCTGAACAATGGGTACCACTGTAATGTATATGTTTTATTCGCACCGTCCAGATGGGACGCCCTCCCATGATGTATGTGTTACATCCAAACTGTTCATCCAAGTGGCCAGTTCGTCTTAAGGCCTGAGACTAAAAATGAGGCATATCTGCCTATTAGGTGGACCACACTACAAAGATCAGTGGAGGATTGAATGTTTACCATTAAAACCATTTTGGGGATCACAAAAGTTTTGGATCAATATAAACTTTGTTTTTTTCCACTTAAATCAAGTCACTGTGACCATATGAACAGATTGGATGGAAGATGAATGTTATGGTGGACCCTGGGAATTTTAAACAAAGGAAATCCTTATCTCCACTGATAATTATGGTGTGGTCCAGATGATCTTCCATTATGATTCATTTTTTAGGATATGCTCTATAATAATCTCTATAAATAGATGTATGGTGTAGATAGATCACCTAGAACAGTGGGCCCAACTTAACGTATTTGAGGCTCATGAGATATGGCCCATTGTGATATATATACAGCCTATATTTGAGGCTCATTGTGATGTGTATTTGGCCCATGTTTGAGGCCTAATATGATGTATATGCGGCCCATATTTGAGGCCCATTGTGATGTGTGTTCGGTCCATGTTTAAAACCCAATGTGATGTATATGTGGCCCATATTTGAGGCTCATTGTGATGTGTATTTAGCCTGTGTTTGAGGCCCAATGTGATGTATATGCGGCCCATATTTTTGGCCCATTGTGATGTGTATTTGGCCCATATTTGAGGCCCAATGTGATGTATATGCGGCCCATATTTGAGCCCCATTATGATGTGTATTTGGCCCGTGTTTAAGGCCCAATGTGATGTACATTTGGCCCATATTTGAGGCCCATTGTGATGAGAATTCAGCTCATGTTTAAGGCCCAATGTGATGTATATGAGGCCTTTATGATGAGGCCCATTGTGATGCATTTAAGGGTCAGGCGATGAAGCCCATTATGATGTATATTAAGCCCTTGTGTGAGGCCATGGGCCCACCATATATTTGGCCCTATGTGGGTCACTCATTGGGTGTAATGTTGGTTAAATATCCACATTGATGGGCAATGATGGTTAAATGTCCACATTGTGACCTTCCCTTAGGCCCTTTGTTGATCCGATTATCGAGGACGGATATCGAGGCTGATTATCGAGGCTAATTGTCGAGGTCGATTGTAAAGGCCGATTGTCGAGGCTGAATATCGAGGCTGATTGTCGAGGCTGATTATCAAGACCAGATATCGAGGCCGATTGTCGATGTCAATTATCGATGTTGATTATCGGTGAAAATTATTGATACCGATTATGAGTATGTGATAACATAGCATCATGATACATGCCCATATGCACAATCTTCATATTTGTTATGAGATGTGATTGACCATTGCATATGCCGTAGTGTATGTGGTTTATGGGACTCCCTGATAGGTGGAGTTATCCCACATGAGCGCACGGTATACATAGGATTGATGCATGATTGGACTGTGTGACTCATGCATCTTGCATTTTGTGATTGTGATTACTATATGCCCTAACGACATCAAGGTTGTGGCATCCACAGGCATATCGTGGATGGCCAAATGGGACACCGAAAATATTTGGTTCGAGCATCTAGGCACTTTGGATGTCTGTGGGTGAAAGTCTCTAAACCTCCAAGGCCAGGAGACACCCCAACATCTAGACTGAGTGGATACATGAGCGCCTAAGTGTCGAATACCAGTAGGTCACGTCTCCCACTATGTCGTAGTCAGTTAGGAGGGGATGTGGCCTTATCCACCCGAGTGAGGGGACTGTAAGCTAAGCTGAGTTTGACCAGCTCCCAAATGGGTCCGCCACGGACAAGCTGGGCAGGCATTGGTATACTACTAGCAGGCGGGTAGAGAGGTCTTTTTCACTCGCTGGGCTACGTGGTCAATCGAGGCGGTAGCCAGCTTGGAATGTACTAAACCCCGGTGATGATTCCAGAGATGTAAGGTACTGATATGTGGACTGATTGAGCAGGAGTTACATACTCAGCATTATACTTATTCATTCATTCATTCACTATCCACTCGAGCTGGTGGTGCGTAATAAATTTTTATGTGTACCTTTGCAATGGCTAGGATTTCGGTTGGAGCGCACGACCAACCTAAAATCAAGAGTTTACCACATTGAGTCTATCTATCCAAATTTAGGTATGGGACTGGTTTGGTTTGGATAGAAGTCTTTTATGATAGCTTGTGATACTATGTACTATTATCTCGACTTCACACTCCAGCTTGGTCATTTCATTTGCACCACATATTGCATATTACACTACATCTGTGGCATATGACATTTTGAATTTCTATATTTTTACATTTATATGACCTAAATGAGGCCGATGGTATTTATAGCTCTTCTGAATTGCATATTGTATTGCATCCTCGATATCTAATATTTGGCTCATTATGTATCCGCATTGCATAGCCGACCTACATTACTTTCTCAGTATATAACATTGGCATGTTATATCTTTTCATCGCATATCTGGATGAGGTTGATGATATTTTTATTGACTTGTCAGTATTTCTGCTTACTTAGATGTTATATAGTTCGTAAACTTACCATTATTTCTGTTTACTCTAATATTACATTTTGAGTACACATATACTGCTCACACACTTACACCACCCTCTAAACTTTTTATAATCTTATGCATGATAGATGTGTGCAGGTGACGTTAGGATGTAATCGTAGCTGAGCAGGAGCAGGAGCGTATGGTTGAGCTTTGTGAAGATTTTATTATATGCGTGTATTTTCCTTTCAGCATTGTACTCGAATGTTATATTAGTGGATATGTGGTGATGATGTTGTTCTTGTGATTTAGGTATACTTGTGGTTATGCTTCTTATGAGACAAATTCATGTTGAAAATCCTCATTGTAGGATCCCAAGATCGAAATCTAGCTTATGGGCGCTGGGAGCTGAGAATGGGGTACTACGGAGGCTGTCAGCACCAGATTCGGCAATCAAAAATTTTGTGAGCCCAGTTTTTGAGTTTGGGGCGGGGGCGTGACAAAACCAAATAAAATGCAACTAGTCTTGAACTATAAGATCATGTAGATTCTCTTAGTAAATACAATCATGCATCCTTAAAAATTTTATCTTGCTCCTCATCAATCTGAACATGGATATCATTTAAGTCACCTGTACTACCTGTATGGTTATATATTTAATGAATAAATGACCAGCTCAGTATGAATTCCCCTCAAGATTACACACTACCGCATTAGTCAAGCATAGTTATAAAGAATAAGACATCTAATGTAACATCCCAAAGTTTCACGGTTAGAGTTTATACTCATGCCTAAGAAAACCAAGTGTTAATAATGTATGAACTTGGATGCTATAAAAATCACACCTATTTTTTTTCTTTCCATCTAGATACATTCATGAAGGTAACATTCACGAGAATAAAATTGACTGTAATGATTATTTCATCAGAGTAAAGGAATCCAGTAAATAATCAAATGCCCTTTTAATGGGAGTTTATTACATTATCAGAGTTCGCAGCGGAAGTATAAAACTAAATTAGTAAACTATCTTCATAATCTTTCAGTATAGCCTTCCATAGGAAGATGGTCCTCTAAGTCGTTAATTTGTATATCACCTGCATCAGCTGTATGGTTAGAGAGGGTCAACGCCCTACTCATAGTGATGATTATCCTTTAAGATTAACAATAATTCAAGAGATTCATAAAAGTAATGTAAGAGTTCTGATACGTCCCGTACTCCACTAATGCGAGGATATCAGAATGCGTAAACAACTTACATGAGAAGCATGCCTAGCAAAGCGTATGTGACTCATCATACGTAGTGATCATCACAATGTGGAATACGATTTATAGAAAATCTGACTCGACCTGCATCCCATAACTACAGATATTAGCTAGCATGGCCAACGCTACCGTGGATTTACGTGAACACCTCAAGGCATACAACACATGAGGCGGATGAATTACGTGACACGATTTATTCATGGAGTGACTATTTACGATATCCAATCCCAGAAGTGATGTGACCTGTATTTACGAATTACACACATCAATTTGTGCACCATTACCTAAAAACCCATGGAATTACGTGATGACCAAGAGGGTCTCTACCCAGAGCACATTATGTCCATGATAGTTTTTTTGAATCACTAGTTGTGATACATCTTAATACATCACTTGCACTTATACATAATATAAACTAAATCATGGGGGTTCCGGAATATCAAGACACATGCCCAAGCCTTCAAGATAAATAGCACAAGATAAATATAATAAAGAGAAGAGTGACAATGGTCAACTCAACAAAGATAAAAGTGACAATGGCCAATATAATATAGAGGACAGTAGTAATGGCTAACTCAACAAAAAGGGGAGTGGCGATGACCATAAGGAAAAGAGTGGTAATGACCAACTCAAAAAAAGAAGAGTGACAAAGGCTAACTCAACAAATAGATGAGTAACAAGGGCTAACTCAACAAAATTGATAAAGGCAAGGGCAAAGCCTGTATCCATCGCTCCATATAAATTCATAAGGATCACTTGTAATTGGCATCATATCAAAATTCCCAAAAAGGTAGATAACTGTTGATGATAAATTAAATAATTGCATGAAGGATATCATAGCAACAAGAAAACATAGTATGTAACAGGTAAGCTAAAGCATATCAACTTAAATTAAAGTAAGCTTAAAAGATAAAACCCTCACCTCTATTGTTGTTTCCTTCTTGAAGGTAGGTATGCTTCAAAGGATTAAATCCTTAATCTAATGTTTAACAATTTTTAAATGGTTAAATTTGATTTGAGCTAGCTGGTTTAATCGAGTTGATTTTAAATCAAGATATGGGAAGGAGGGAGAGAAGGAGCATAGAAGGGGAAGGTTGGGCGTGGCCTATCTTGGTGAATCACCGGATTGCTGAGCCGTGAGTGCTGGATTTTCTTCTTTTCTTTCCTTTTCTTTCTTTCCTTTCTTTTCTTTTCTTTTCTTTCTTCCTTTCTTTTCTTTTCTTTTCTTTCTTCCTTTCTTTCTTTCTTTCCCCTTCTCTTTCTTTCTCTCTCCTATTGTCAAGGTTTTTTTTAAGAGCCGTAAAGGGCTCTAGGTTCTTCTACGAAAAACCCTTTCGCAGCACTTATTGTAGCATGAAGAACGGATGCAGCTCCGCCCCTTTCTGCATACAGGTTCGAAGTATGCACCTGATGTTATTTTTGATCCCATCTGATCATTGTGAAAAGGTCCTCTAATAACAATCCAACAGATGGACGGTTATGATTGTCCTTTAACTACTTAAACCAGAGTTACTCTTTAGCGATCAGTCGAGCTCGGCTTTAACAGAAGAACCTTCTCTCGCCAGTTTCACCTGAACCGATTCTTTTGGACGATGTAGGGAGGGTCAGAATCTACTCTCCTGACTTTTAGTTGGCTGAGATTAAATACTGATAGCCGTCCTTGGGTTTCCTATGCGGACGAAGTGGGATTGCATCGATGAAACTTCCGCACTCGAGGTTACATTTTTCAGAAAGACTGGAGTGCCGATCTTCCGAGCTCCTTTTGATTCCATCAGGGGTGTTAGAATTCCCTCCTCTAAGGTTTTACAGTTTAGATATGCAGAGAGTTCCATATTTAGAAGCTACTGTGGAGAGTTTTCCACAAGCATGGAGGGTAGCTGACCAGAGTGACTTTACAGTCCAAAAATCTCTTATTTTCAGTATAATAGGATTCTCATTCCTCCTCCATCGTTCCAGATGGAGTCGAAATCTCTTCATCTAGTATTTGGACGGTTTAGATTGGGTAAGGGTTGGGATCGTGAGGAGTTTCCAGTTGTGGAACTCCTTGGTGAACATGGTTTTTACGATTTTACCATAACGTGCAGAAGAGGAGTCGACTTGGTTCGACTGCTAGATCAAGTGGGGTCCACTTGTGATGTATCTTGGGCGATCCACTCCGTTCACAAGCATAGCAGGGTCATGTGCTACTACAAGTTCAATTATGGGTTGGATTCGAGTTTTACATAAGTTCATCTTAAAGTTCTCCCAGTAGCGTTGAAATGAGTTTAATCTTAATTAGTAGTCCACGCTTAGTGATCAAGGACCAATCTTGGAGGAAGTGTGTAACTAAGATAGGCAGACAATTGAACAAGTTTTTGTGGTAGATCGACGGTGGGAAAGGCTTGGATCTGGAGTTTCACTTTTTTGTGTCAAAAGGAAGGAATTGGCTTCCATGTTCAATGGCATAGGATCGTAGATCAGGTTCCAGGTTTTATATGATATCATAGTCATGTGAGGCCAAGGTGTGGTCCAAGTTTAAGTTACTATGGACGGCAGGAACTAGTTGAATCGAAAGATTCGGATTTATAAGGAGTTGAAAAACTAGGAAAGAATAACTTCACGTCTAAGGAAAAGCCTACCAAAGTGGGGTCTTTATATTTCACACTTGGTTCATATTATGGGTAATCCAAGTCATTCATATGAAGGGAAGTATCCAACTATGACTACCCACGAGGTTTTTTCACTTGATGGACACCAAAATCAACAGTTACAAGTTGATTTGTCAATTGGGTCACTCTTACAATGATCCAAGGGCTGAAATTCGACGTGTATGGTTAATTTATGATACATATGCATGGTATAAAATTTCACATTAAATAGATAATGGGAACCATGTCATCTTGAATTTAGGGATTTAGGTTAGTGGCATTTTTATAATTATTATTGATCTAAGAGTTTTATGATATCTAATGATTCTACAAGGTTATATGCACATTTCTAAATGATTCTTACAAAAGAACTTACATCTAAATCATTATGGATAAGGATTTATTAGCCAATTCATTTAAGAGAATGTACACACGTCAAATCACATGATGAATGGTCTTGTCTCAAAATCAACGATCAAATTGTTGGATCTATGAATGGATATCATTCCCAATGGTTAGATTCATGTCAGGGAATAGATATAAGGTTAGGATATTTAGATTTGTACCGTACACATGTACATATTATGTTACTTTTCATGAAAATACTAGAACTTTCAATACTCGGGTATTGAAATGTTTGGGGTGTTACATCCAAAACAATACATGATGCAGTCTTATTTAAATGCATGGATGCGTGAATGCACATCGACCTAGGGATGCTCATCCAGTTGGACTTGGGCGAAGCCCATGCATATGGCCGGTCGGTCACTAGCGAAGACATCACGTGCGCACATCGTAAGACCCGTAACCCCATGAAACCTTTTGTACACTTCTACTTAAACAATGGCATGTTCACAGTGAAATAGATCGATGAGTTTTGATCGTTACCCTACTTTTCTATCGCGATACTCCAAGACATGTACCCTAACGAATGCGTGAGCATTACATTTCTAACCCTGCATGGCACACCCCATTTTAATCCTTAGATTAGAAATTACAATTTTTGCACAATTCGAGGTAGGCCGCGCAATGCATGTGGGCCCCACTTATACAAATCTCTATGTTGTTAAATCAATCCATCCATCTATCAATCAAGCCATCCATCACTCATGTCACTCTCTCCGCATTAGTCAAACAAACCCATGCCATTATCATGCAACCCAAACCCCTACCTATACTAGCCATCATTTTGTTATTCTTTTTCTCCCCATTTTACCCCTCCATCTTCCCCTTATTCCCTCCCTATCCTAAAATCTCTACCACAAAAACTCTCTAACTCTCTCTCATTTTTTCCATTTCCTAGCAAGAGTATAGAGAGAATAAGAGAGAAATATTTGAAAGATTAGGGAGAAATTAAGAGAGAAAGAAAGATTAGGGAGAGATTAAGAGATAAGAAAGAGATCTTCTAAGAGTATTAGGAAAGATCAAGAGAGTAAGAGTAAGAGAATAGAGACAAGTGAGATTAAAGAAGATTAGGGGTGAAGAGGAGTTTGGTGGGCCATCAGATCACCGATCTGAGACGATCCAACCGTCCATCCTTTTAAGTGAGTGCACAGGAGGCTCAAAACCCTCCCCTTCTCTGTGATTTCTCTATTTTGGTGGCTTCATAAAGGTGGGACCCACCTTGATCATGTATTGAGTATGTGGTGGACCCCATAGTGGCGGGGGGCACCCCGATGGCCGGATCTATTTCCTTTCCTTTCCATTTCTTTTCTTATTCATAGTGTTGTGGGACCCACAATTGGGTCACACTATTAGAGAGCGTGTCCCGTATGCTATCATAGCATGGACCACCTTGTGTTTGGCCCATTGTGATATTTATTTTCTATTTTAACCAATTGATTATGTAAGAACACTTGGATGGTGAAAATACACCAAAAATGGATGTGATCCAAAGCTTCTTGGCCCCACCATGAGTTGGACATTCAAATGGATGGAGTGGATTTCCTAGGTGGGCCCTACTTCACCCTTAAAACATAAGAGAGGGAGAGGAGTAGTGGCACCGTCTTCGGTGGACACAACAATGTCCAGAGACATGTCTCTGTCTCTAGCAGCTTCCGAAGCCACCATGTGGGCTTCTCTCGTGGGCCCCATCATGATGTGTGTGTGTGTGTATATCATCCACACCGTCCATCCAATTTTCCTTCTCATTTTAGGTGTTGAGCAAAAAAATGAAGCTAATCTGAATCCCAGGTAGGCCATACCACAGATACTAGAGCAGTTGGGCTACCCATGTCATTTCTTACTTTGCATGGGAGGTTTAGAGTGAGTTTTCATTCGTGGGACCCATATTGATGTATTTCTTAGATCCACACTACTCATCCATCTGTTGGCTCATTTTAGCCGTGGAGCTCAAAAATTTATCCAATCTAACCATCAGGTGGACCACACCACAATCGATGGTGGGAGTGGGAGCACCCCCTCACATCAACCATGCGGACGTGGGGTGGGGGCGTCCCAACTATGAACCCCACCTTGATGTATTTGTTTAATCCACGCTGTCCACCACCTTCTTTATGTCATTTTAGGCCATGAGACAAATCTGAGTTACTAGTGGACCGAAGTGAGGGAAACAAAGTCCCACTATTGGAACTTTCTAAGGCTGACTGTTTTGTGTGTAGGTGGTGGACCTACCCATAATTGGATTCCTTTGGTCCATAGAGAGATGGCCGATATAATGAACAAAATGGATTATCCACTAGTAGACCCCACATAGTAGAAAATAAAAAAATAATAATAAAGGAAGAAAAAAAAAACAAAAGATGTCACTGGGCATTATTTCTAGAGCTGGACATATCTGACACGATTTGGTGGATTCTACCTGATCAGACCTGATTCGACCCGTTCCGAACCGAACTGACGGTCTGGATCGGTGCGGATCGGGTAAAGCCATTAAGATCCGATATTTTTTCGGATCCAGATTGAGTCGTGGTCAATCTGGACCGATTCGATCCGAAAACCCAATCCGAAATGGATCTGGCCCGACCCGATCCGACCCGATTCGAAGTGGTTCTTATAATGATTTTACTTTTTCCTGTGGTATGGTCCACTTGAGCTTTGGATATGCATCAATTTTGGGTTCAATGACTAAAATGATCTAAAAAAATGAATGGATGGCATGGATAAACCACATGTATTCACAGTGGGCCTAAATAGATTTTTGACTGTATAATAAAAAAGGATTCACTAGTGTACCATACACAGCTATATAGCTGTTGTAGGTTGTCCTAGCTGTAGGAACGTGTCGTGCGAAGACAAGCACTGATGCTCCTCGAGCTCCGAGTTGTAAGAACAATTCAAAGAAGATCAAAGTTATATGGCCCACAGTGATGTATTTATTATATCTACACTGTTCATATATTTTTAGAGGTCATTGTAAAGCATTGTCCAAAAAATGAATCATATCCAAAGATCATCTGGACACACCATAAATAACAGTAGAGAATGATTTTCACTGTTAAACAATTCGTGGGGCCCACCATAACATTTATCTTCCATCCAATATGTTCATTAAGGTCACAAAGACCTAAATTAAGAGGCAAAACAAATTTCAAATTGAATACAAAATTCTGTGGGACTGTGACCCCAAAAAGGGTTTGAATGGTAGACATTCAATTCCCATTGCTTTTTTCAGTGTGGTCCACTAGATAGTTAGATCTATCTTATTTTTCATCTCAAGCCTTAAAACGAGCTCATCAAATGGATGGACGATTTGGATATAACACATACCCCATGATCAGACCCACGGAACTTGCCAACATCAATGGTAGCCTTTTCGTACAGTGCACGTTATAGCTACAGCACGTGAATACAACTAGTGAGTAGCGCCTTGAGCACTGATTTGTACGAACGGTTCAAATAAGTCAACGTTACATGGGCCCCACAATGATGTATTTATTATATCCACACCGTTTATCCATTTTTAGTGATTATTTTAGAGTATTAGGAAAAAAATTGAATCATATCTAAAGCTCAAATGGACCACACCGAAAATAACAGTGAGGATAAAGATTTTCACAGTTAAAAAGATCTGAATAATACCCAACCTGATCCGACTCAGTTTCCCTAGTCAGGTCGGACTCGGTTCAGGTCAGGCCAACCTTGCGTCGGATCGGTTCGAGTCAGGTGTTCCGGACTCTATCCCAGATCGGATCGGGTTCAAATCAGACTATCAAGATTTTGGACCAAACCAAGTTGGACCCAATCCGATCCGACTCGGTTCGATGTCCAACTCTAATTATTTCTTAGTGACGTGAGAGGCAGAAGACCATTTGGGCTGCTCCCACATGTGGACACTACCATGATGAATTTTTTTAATCCACACCGTCCACCATCTTCTCCATATAATTTTAGTCCATGTACCAAATTTTAAGGCAAATCTGAGTCTCGAGTGGGTCGTATTAAGGGTATTAATGTTCATCTATTAAAACACTCTAAGGCCCGCTTTGGACTCCTTGATCATCCAAATAGCCCAAACCAGAGTCTATTGGACTCCACTCGAGCTGGCCAAGATGATGAACAGATTAAATTATCCACTTGGGGCCCACCTTAATAGTGAATGAAAAAATACAACGAATATAATAATAATATAAAAATATATATGAATTACATGCACACGGGCAATAACCCATTCTTGGCCAATTTTAGGTCTCATAAGTGGGACCCTATTCTGATGTTTATATTGAATGCACACCGTCCACCGACTTTTTAAGACCATTTTAGGCCATGGGCCAAAAGATGAGACAGATTCAGGTCTCAAGTGGACTGTAATGAGGGAAACAAACCATTATTGTTGAAATCTTCCAAGGCCCACCGTGGAGTCTCTGTTCATCCAAATCAACCCAAATCAGAGCCCATTAGACCCGCTCGAGATGGACTACGTGATAAATGGAGTAGAAGATCCACGTGGGGCCAGCACTGATAGTGTATTAAAAATATTTTTAAAAAACATGAATGCCCAGTGACGTGAGAGAGGAAGCCTCCCTAGGCTGCCCCACACATGGGACCCTACATAATGTATGTATCATATCCACTCCGTTCATCCATCTTATCAGACCATGTTAGGCCATGGGCCTAAAATTCAGGTTGATTCAGATCTCAGGTGGGCCGTACTATAGGGTAATGTGGGGATAGAAACCTCTTGGACTTGGGATTTCTTGGTTTTAGGATCCCTCGGACTTAGGAATCCCTAGTTTTGGGATCACTTAGACTTGGAAATCCCTGGAATCGAGATCCCTTAAGTATATGGTTATGTTTGACATCTTAGATTCAAATCCTTAAATTTGTTGGTGTGTGAATGTTGAAACTATGGTTTTATTAAATCCATTTAAGCATATACTTTACCTGAATTAATGAAATCCCAAGACTCAAATGGGCTATGAGCATAGTATCATATCCTAATGACTAACCTATGATCTGTAACCGTCGATTTATGTTAACAATGATCAAACGATGGAAATCATTCTCAAAAGTAACTATAGTGATGTCATTGATAATATGATTATTTTAGGACATTATTAGTAGGCCATGTGCCCAAATGGATTGGTAACCTAGTAACACGTGTGGTACATGTGGGTGTCCATCCGACAACACTCCCAGTGGACCCCGCCTTGTTATATATTTTATTCATGCCTTGCAGGCTATATGAGGAGCTGATGTTGGTTTAACGTGGGTCATACCACATAGACTTCTATATTTCTAGTGGGGCATGTCATTCAGTTCCCACTCTCTATATATAATGTGTCGATTAAGGTCGATTATTATCTAATATGTATGATAACATGCTAGTGTACTTGGCCTGGTAGGATACACTAAGAACACGCTTAGTATAATGACATCATGCCTAGACATACGCTCATACACATCATTTGTATGCATATTTTGGGTGATGATTAATCATTGCATATGCCATTGGGCTGAGATACTTAGGAGACCCCATATGAGATAGGGTAGCCCCGCATGATCATGCGGTTTGATGCATGACTTAGATGGTATGACTCATGCATTTCGCATATTGTATGTCATGATTACTTTACGCCCTAGTGACATGACGGTTATGGCCTCCACAGGCATATTGTGGATTGCCAAATTGGATACCGAAAATATATGTTCTAGTATTAGGACGATATGGATGTCCTTCGGTGAAAGTCTCTAAACCCTTGTGGTACCAATAAGATGCTTCAACATCGACACCGAGTGGATAACATGAGCGTCCGAGTGTCAAATACCAGTAGGCCACCTCTATCATTGTGTCATGGTTAGTTGAAAAGAGGTGTGACCTTATCCGCTCGAGGGTAGGGGGCCGTAAGCTAGGTTGAGTTTGACCAGCTTATAAATGGGTCTACTATCAATGAGCCGGGTAGGCATTGGCATAGCACTGGCAAGGCGAATAATGAGGTCTCTTCCACTCACTTGGTCGTGCGCGCGATGGGGCGACAACCAGTGTTAGAGTGTACTAAACCCCTGTGATGTTTCTCGTGATGAACCGTACTGATACATGGACTAGTTGAGGATTGGCATGCTTGTGTTGCATCTCTAGTATACGACATTCGACCATGTAGGCCTTGCATTACATAGCCTTGGTATAGCTAACATCATTTATGGACTTGTCAGTTTAGCCTTCCATCATTTCCACTTACTCTGACATTTGTATGTTTGGCACATATATTACGCACACACGCACGCACTCTCTAAGCTTCGTAGTAAGCTTATACATGTTCGTTAGACCACAGCAACATTGAGGCAGGAGCATGTGCCCGATATTTTAAAATTTTGTTATATGATGTATTTCCCTTTCAGCACGGTACTCAAATATTATATTAGTGGATATGTGGTGATATTGTTTTGGTGACTTGGGTACACTTGTGATTATGCTCCTTTACAAAAAAAATTCACCCTGAAAATCCTCCTTGTAGGATCCCATGATCGGAACCTGGCGCATGGGAGCTGAGAGCTAAGAATGGGGTGCTACAGAGGTTGTCGCCACCGAATTCGGCGATCAAAAATTTTGTGAGCCCGGTTCCCGAGTTTAGGGCATGACAGTTGTTGGTATCAGAGCATAACTTAAAAATACCTAAGGATAACATCACACATTTTCTAATGGTCTTAGAATAACTACGCTTCACTATATGATTGTTGTGAACTTAAAATGATTAGGTCCCCAAGCTCGAATACTTAGAAACTCACCTTAGGATCCATTTTTAAACTTGTTTAAAATAGGATTCACTGATGCGAACTTAGAAACCTTCTCATATAGCTCTCTAACGTGTGTGCATTCGAGAGTACTCAAGGCTAAAAGGTCCCTTGTTCCTTTCTGTAGGACATGGCACCCAAGAGGCTGAGGAGAGGGGCTTACACATCCTAGACAGGTGCGGCCCCGACTGTATCAGTGAGTGCAGACCAGCTTCAGCAGATGTTGCATGCGATGACCTCTATGCTACAAATGCAAGGTAGGCGATCCACTGATATGCCAGTCCAGACTGAGCAAAAGCGCACGAGCTCCCTTCTGTGTGACTTTAAATAGCTCGATCCCCCACATTTTCAGGGTGGACCTAATCTGACGATAGCGGAGCGATGGAGATAGAAGGTAGAGAAGATCTTCGACACAATGAGATATACGACACTGCAGCAAGTCCCTTTGGCAATATTCCTTCTACAGGGTGAGGTCGCGCATTGGTGGGCGTCAGTTACCTGAGCAGCAGGAGCTAATTTTGAGTGGACCTGGGAGGACTTTGTAGAGAAATTAGACCAAAAATTCTTCCGCAAGCATGTTCGACAACAGCGCGCATTAGAGTTCGAGACTCTGATCCAAGGAGACATGACTGTGTCTTGGTACGAGGCTCAGTTCGTTGAGCTATCTAGATTTGTGCCATATTTTATGGATGAGGAGGGGCGGAGGGGCAATCATTTTGAGGGCGGCTTGTGCCTTTGCCTTCAGAGTCATGTCACTGGACACAAGCTCTCGTCATTTGAGGAGGTTGTAGAGAGGGCCCATATCTATGAGGCAAAGTGGACCGATGCGCAGCAGATCCGTGACCAGGGAGGAGACCGGAAGAGGAAGGCCGCCTCTGATAGCTCCTAGCAGCAGCAGCTTCGACCACTACAGAGGCGCACAACCAGTCCAACCTTTTGAGTACCATTAGCACCCTCAGCACCACCACAGAGACAATTCTTGGGTGTTTTCTATGGATGTGGTGGGACGGGGCATCATAGACAGGAGTGCCCCCACCCACAACAGCAACTGAGAGCACCTCAGCAGGCTCTACTGTAGTAACAGCGATAGCAGTATCCACTGTCAAGACCCCAACAGCAGTAGTGGTAGCCACATTAGCCACCGAGACCTCCCCCACAGCAGCAGAGTGCGTGTGGTGGTTGTTCTTGGACTCGCACAAGAATAAACCTAGTTCAGTCCATGACTGGCTCAAGTCGTGGTGGTGTGGCAAACAGCCACCACATGCTCTCTCTCTCTCTCTCTCTCTCTCTCTCTCTCTCTCTCTCTCTCTCTCTCTCCCTACTAGACCTCAACCAAGCCTGCACCAGGCCCAAGCATGACCCGACCCAGCTGGACTCGTTTCCATGATTTTCTCTCTTTAGTTTCTCTTCTTTTCTCTCTTCTTCCTTTCTCTCTTTTCTCTCACTCTTTTCCTGCTTCTCTTCTTCCTTTCTTTCCTGTTGGAATGTCCAGCACGCCCTTGTCTCGAACCAGCTGACTTGGCAGCGAGTCAGCTCACACTCCAACCCAAACTCCCTCTCTCTCTCTCTCTCTTTATATATATATATATACACACACACACACACACACACACACACACACACACACACACACACACATATATATTTCCCCTCCCACTCTCTGTTCCTCTTGCTTAGAGAGGTCCAGCAACCTCTGCACTTGACCTAGCCACAACCCAACCGAGTCAGGTTGGTGCGGCAGCTTAGTGCAGTAGCATCTTGGTGCAGCCGCACCACCCCTACTCTCTTTATTTTCTCTTCCCCTCTCTCCCTTCTCTTTTCTTTCTTCTCCTTCTTCATTTCCATCTACTGAAGTTCCAGCACCACTGGAGAACTGGGTTCAGCTTGACTCGTATTGCATCAACTAGATGCAATTTTTCTAATGGGGTAGAAGACATATTCATTAATGGCAGATTGCAACTGGGGGGTATTCCTTCATTCTACCACTTATGGAATGTCAGGCTTAGCTACAGGGAGCATGTGGATGTGGGTTTTTAAAGGTTAAACAAAGTTAGCTCGGTGGTTTCGAGCTTGGAAGAAGACGGTGGGTTTCCTTTCGAGTTGTTGTAAGAGGTGGAGGGAGACTACTATCGCTCGATCCTACTCTTCTTATAGAAAACCCTAGCTCTCCTGAGCTGTAAGATCAGAATTAAACGGCCAAGATTGCTCTATTTTACAACCGCCTCCAAGTACGGCTGGTAAAGCTAAAAACTGGCCGTGGTTTCTGGTTTGGCTACGAAAGAGAGCCCTAAGTTGAAGGGCTAGGATTGCTTTATATGGACGACTAGGATTAAAGGAGAGGAGATCACGTGGATCACCAGCAAGGTGACAGCAGAGAGCGTTGTTCACAACCCCAAGTGTAGGGTCGTGATGTAGTAATAACTTGGTGAGACCAAGGTCGAATCCACATGGACTAAACTTGTACGTATTCTAAAAATAACTAGAAGTAGAACTAGAATAAGATCTAAACTTAAATCTGGAATAAAAGAGAGTAATTGTGAATGAAATTTCAATAATCAAAAGAAAACTAGAGCGACAAGAATCCACTTGTAGCTATTAAGATGCTAGCTTACTTTATTCAAGAAACACAATTGGAGTCCTATCTTATGCAATTGGAAAATTAAATCTTTGAACTTTTCATTAATCTAGTCCACACATGGAGTATTGTGATGACTGGAAGGGAATTCATGCATCCACCATACACAGGAGACGATGGTGAATCAAGAGTTTTACTAATCTCACAATCTCAAAACAGTAAAAGAAGTTATTCATAGCTATCACATCATCTATTGTAATTTGAGTCACAATAAATCATAGAAAACTGAAAATATTCCTTAAGTTTAAACTAAAAATCAATGAAGTTCAACATACACAAGAATCAAAGTAAGGTAAACATCTCAACACGCTACAAGCTTCACCTCTTAGCTCTAGCTAAGAGAAGAGGTTTAGTTAACCATAGACATGATTAAAACTAAAAATCTTAAACAAAACATGAAAAATAAACTAGGGAAGAAGAAAAACTCTTGGGAGACTGCTCCACCCTTTGGCTCTACTCCTGTAACCTAATTCATGTTTAGAACTCCTTGGAGAACCCATATTTATAGCCTTTGTCCAGCCAACTTTGGAAAATCACCTCAAATTTACGCACCCTACGTAACGCTTTCGATGCCATCGAAGGAAGAATTCTAATTTAAATTGAATTTGAAAGTCGCACCCTTTCGCATTGAGTAAGTTATTAATTCTATCGAACATCCCTTCAATGTCATCGAACATATCATCGATGTCATTGAATATGTCCTCGAGTCATCAGAAAGTGTCCAGAATGTTCCAACGAGTTGCTCCAAAATTCTCCAAAAATCTCAATGTCATCGAGAGAGGCTTCGAGCAATCGAACATGGTTTCGATGTAATAAAAAAATGCATCCAATTTTTCTAGCAACCAAACTTGATTTTTATGTAAGTTTCGATGTAATTGATCAGGTCTCAATTCCATTGAACACTTACTTCGATGCCATCGACAGTGACGCTTTAGATTTTTGGATTCCTACACTTTGATTTGTCGACATTCTTCCTTCTTAACTTGGTTTCATTGGACTTGATATCTTCAATCTTGGTCTCCTAAGATCCATCCTTTACCTTGGTGATTCTTGAGCATCAAATCCATGCTTTTAAAATTCTTTTCAATCCAAGCCCTTGAACTCTCCTCGCAATACAAACATGTATAAATATACCCATTAAGCATTATCATGTTCATAAAACTAAGATATAAATAGGGGTAAATATGCAATATTTGACAATCAACAAGCATGCTTTTCGTTTTTGGAAAAACGTCCACACGTAGCTCTGATTGTGCAGGTGTTCGTGCACACATGAATGGGCTTTAACATGTGGAACTTGTTTGGGTTTGGCCAAAATTGAGGGCCACGCATGATGGACGGTTCCGATCATCTTTCAATGTGATGAAAATGGGCCCCACAAAGAGACCAAAATGGACGTCGTCCGTTTAAAACAGTTACTGGCATGAGAAAAAGGGGCATATGTCTTTGCCTCTTTCGGCTAGGCATGGGTCAAACCTGGTTTGACTAAGTTCCTGGTCTGGTGCATTGCAAGTGCACCACCCCTGGTGCGCGCACACAATAGGTGTGGGGCCCTTAGTGATGTTTAGAGAATCCACTGTCCATGATGCTCCATAAGCCCAACTAGGTCATCTGACTGGAGATAAGGCAAACCCGATTATCAGTTGGGCCCCACAACTTAATTCAAGTCATATTTGTTTATTCACATTGATCCAGCGGTTAGATTGATTCCGATCTGAACTTCAATGGTCTTGAAAATTGTTTAGATGATTGGGCCCACTTATTCCATGGATTTACAATATTGAGTGTCACAATTATGACATCTTCAATAATATAAAGTATTATTATTTTAAGTTACAATTGTAGCACCTATTTTAAAACAAAGTTATCCTTATGGTAGATCAACTGCTATAATTCATGTATTTACTCTTTAACTAACTTTATTTGTTACATGGGTCACATCACATGAATGTCTAATTATTAATTTTTGACATCCTGCCCATCCAACGAATCCATCGGTTGGATTGACTCATATCTAGTTACCAACAACCCTAGGGATCTTAAAGAGTATTTAGGTGTGATCTCGGGGTTGAATATGAAACCAGACGATTTGATTTGTGTTTTCACAAGGTGGATCGTTCAACAGGAATTTATAAACCCGGTGAACGGTGGATTTTTTTATCCGAGTCCTAAAATGCCAGGTACGGCTCTATTTGTCTAATGGAGTGATCGAAATCCTAAGAATGGGTTTTGATGATGATGTAATGGTTCATATCCAACATTAATGGATAGATGGCTTAATATATGGATGTGGACTATTTTCACAATCTAATATAGACTAAAATGCACGTGAATGTTTGCTTAAGCTAGGTTTGTATTTATACTCAATTAAGTTACATGGTAACACCTGAGTACTGAAAATACGGGGTGTTACAGTGCTCGAAGATAATAATAGCTCATTGATAAATGATAACATCATTTTATCGAGGCGATAATATCAACTCGGCAGCAATAGTGGCAATATCAATGATGATCTATAATAATATTCCACAATAGACAATGTCTTAGAGATCGTTGATGCTTCTTAATAATAGTCGGTGATCATTGGCAATATCAGTGATGAGAATGATATCTTGATAATCAACAATGCTTTGTAATGCATATAAGGCGATAGTTCTTTAGCAGTTTATAAGAATGATTTTGTCGGTTGACCAATATAATATTCTGTTATAAGAATGATATAATGTGGCTATCATCTTATTGTCAATTATTATCCCAAAAGGATCATGCTTATATATTTGCTCCTTTATCATCGTCGTTTGCTGAAGATAGCGTATAAACTTGTAATTTAATAGGGTTTCAAGTGATAGTATGCTTATTGCGATTATTGTATAACTGTTGCATGATCTGCCCCCTTTTGATTGGATGACATTTTCTCTGAGAATCTTTACAATCAAAACTCATTTACTTTTTAAGAATAATAATTTTGATAGGATGAATATCTGCAGGCATTCCAATACTCTATTCATTTTGATCCATGGCTTAATAAGTCCTTCAATAGGCCGCAGTATATTGCCTTTCTTGAAGAATATATATATTGGATCTCTTCGTGTCTTGATTGACATTATAAGCATGATAATTGTTGATAATCTGGATATAATTATCACTCAATAAATCTTATAGATAGTCAACTAGGGCTCAGAAATAGTCTTGTAATGGCCCTTTTTTTTTATAATATATATAATTTTGGAGTCACTTTTGTTGGCCGCAGCAATAATCCAATCACAATAATAATCTTGGGTTTGATTATTAATATATAACTGTGGTAAAGATTCTGGCCCTAATGTTGACCTGTAAAAATTAATATTGACAATTATCATCTCAGGAAATCAACAATTTTCTTTTATGGGATCAAAGGATAAAGAGTTTCACATGGCTGTTCGGAAAGATATGTTAAAAAGAATATTTGAAAATTGTATCTTTCTTTGATTTCTCTATTCATTGATCATTCTTTATTCTTACTTCACCAGAGAATGAAGGTTCATAAAGACATATGACTGAAATACTACTTGTCTTATTACGTTATTGTATAACCATTCTGATGGACCGTGTCACTACTAGAATCATGCCTTATTTCTTGAAGGGTTGTCGATGCCAGGCTTCAAACAGAAATTATATTGACTCGTCATTCTTCTATTTCTATCATTTTCTTCCATAACAACTTCACCAATGTCAATCATCCTTTGGAGCATATCTTTAATAACATAGCAATTTTCAATCTGATGCTCGAACATACGATAATAATGAAATTATCTTTTTCCTCTCCTCTTCTTCGTTTCTTTACGGTACTTTGACTGAGGTAGCTTAATTTTCCCTCTAGCCAATAGTTGATTCATCATAGGAAGTATATCTTCTTTTACAAATGCTCATTTCTTACAGGTTTTATATTGTTAACATTTTTCATATATCATCTCAATCGTACGACATTTCCAATTTTCTTCATTGCTATTTCTTTCTTCATTCTGATAATCTTCTTTCTTCTCTTCTTTGCTAACGGTATTGGTTGATGTTTCATGAAGATTTTGATAAAGTGACTTTATGTAAAAAGCAGATACTTTTTCAACCATCTTTTCAAGAGTATGAGCCTTGGTAGTAAGATCATGAAAAGTCTACAAATCTCCACTAATCAAGTTACATGCCACTTTTGGTCTTATACCTTCCAAGCATAACTTGACTTGATCTGGATCTCCTGAAAGATATTAACATGATGTCCCCGAGTCTTTTCATTGACTGATGAATTCGTCAACTGATCCATCTTCTTTTTGGCGAGCAGAGGCTAATTCAGTCAAACTGACTTCTTTGTTAGAATAGAAAAAGTTTGCCATAAAAGCATCTTGCATCTATTCCCAAGTATGAATTGACTCTGGATTCAAGGCTGAATCTCATCTGAAGGCTTTTCCTGTTAGAGATTAGCCAAATAATCATAAACAATATTAATGAACTTTAGAGAGATTTCTCATCATTGTTATGAAGTACATCATATGTTCTTCTGGTGATCCGTCCCATTAAACTTTTTAAAGTCCGAGTGTTTGAAATTAACGGGAAATAGCATTTCTTCTATTTTAGGCGGATATGGTGTCTGATATCGAAACTTTTTATTCTGATTTCGATCCTTTTCTAGATTAATGGTTTCAATAACCATCTGTCAGATTTCTTCCTGCGTTATAATTTGAGAAATATAATTTGTGGTCTTTCTACTTATGGTTCAATGTTGTTCACAGCAGTCACCACTGGAAGATTAGGGATTTTTTAAGCAATTTGTTCACCTGTTGAAGGATGATTAGGGGGATTAATATCTGCTGGCAAGACTTATGTTTCTTTATTCTTCGATCATCTTGATATTGAAAGAGGAAACGAGCGTTACATTACTGGTGTTGTTGAGGAAGATGAACTGTTGTTTGATTCAAAAGCAGCGTACTGTCACTTCGAAGGACTACTTGACTAAGATCGTGGTATTCTTAATGTATAAGTTTGCTTTAAATCCTTTGTAGGGGGTGCTGTAAGTGAACATTCGCTTGTCGCGATGACTTTCCCTTTATTCTTCTGAATTCGTAATGATTTTGTAAAGGATGTATTTACGATTATAGTTGGCAGTACTGGAAGACCTTCTGGAGTAACGGGCTTTTCAATCCTTCTCGAATGAAATACTTGCGTGACTGAGACAATACTACATCTCATGACATTTCGCATAATTAACCCTCTAACCATACTTGGTGGGATGATACTTCTTGTGGGAGGAGTTCGAACCCTTCGTCTTTTAGATGTCACTGATATCCATCCTTCATCGTCATGCTGTGCTATCAATGAAGCGGAAACCATTCCAGACATCACTCGACATTGTCTATCCTTGATCGTAACTGATTTAACCTCCTCTGGAACTCTCTGTAGTAGTGATCATATATTGTCGATGTAATCCACGGTGAATTCATTGGGTGCAAAGTAAACAACTACGTCAATCGAGAGAAAATCTATTGCGGTTATGTAAGGATAAAATACCTATTATTTAAAATAGAGTATCCATTACTTTAATTAAATAAAATTGTACTTTAGTTTAAATATGAAGGGGAGGATGTTCCCGTTGAGAGTCGTCATTTTGGCACCATTACGGTGCCAATTGATTATAATCGTTCTCCAAACAATTTCTAAGTTAATATTGAATGAGTTATTTTTCCTAGTGGAGTCGTCATTTTGTTTCAACAAGAAACGAATGTATTTCGATTGGAGAATTATCATTTAATAATAATGAAGAAAATAGAAGAACATTCATCATCATAGATTTTATTAATTCTAAGTTTCAATTACATCCTCATGTTTCCCTTGATTCCAAAACAAAGTACATGGAATCAGTGTAATGGAAGTAGGAAAATGAATTCAATAGTAATTTTGGCAACATTTTGGCGTGTAAGATGTCCATTGTAAAGACATATGAGTCGTGCGAACCAAAATCTTTATTTCACACCAATGATCGAAAGATATACATAAAGCAGATCTGATTGCAGAATAACCCATAAGACCGCACAATATGTAAATACTTGAGGCTTTGCTTGCGCAGGTACCTTCTCTCTCTCTCCCTCACTCTCTCTCCTTCTCTCCCAAAATCTCTCATTTCGGTACGTGAAGTCTATTTCCACGCAACAGTAAGGTTGGAAGTCTATTTTCGCGCAACAATTGGGACTTTGAGTCTGTTTTCGCAGAACAATTAGGTTGGAAGTCTATTTTCATGCAACAACTGGGCTAGAAGTCTACTTCCATGCAACAACTCCTCTCCAAGCTCCCTAGCACTTCTCCAAAATATCCCATGATGAAAATGAGGAGAGAAGGGGAATATTTATAGGCAACCACATGTGTGAAGTTTATTTCTATGCAATAGGTCTCTGGGAAGTCTGTTTCCTCTGAAAAGCAATCTGGGAAGTCTTCTTCTGCGCAACAGCTCTCTGAGAAGTCTGTTTCCACACAACAGTACTTTGGACATCTGTTTCCCCACAACAGCACTTTGGACGTCTAAAAACGCTGCAACAGGGACTGGAATGTCTGAAAATGTTGTAAAAGGGATTGGGAGGTCTGAAAATGCTGCAACATGGACTGGAAGGTTTGAAAATACTGCAACAGGGACTGGGAGATCTGAAAATGTTGCAACAGGGACTGGAAGGTCTGGAAAAGTTGCAATAAGGACTGGAAGGTCTGAAAATGCTACAACAAGGACTTGAATATCTGAAAATGTATTTTTTGTGCACTAACAGTACTCTTGTCCATTTCTTTTCACTTATGATGTTATGATCTCATTGACTTGATAACCGGATTGCACCATTTTTCATATTAGAGCGGGTGATTATTTAGAATAGTTTACTATACATCATCTACTAATGGATTAAAAGGGGGTGACATATGAATAGTTTGGGCAAGTAACCTAATTGGTTCCCACGTTTACAAAGTGAGTAGATCAACTCACACATACGGTATACAATCTCATTAATCAAGTTGGAAAGCTCCAACATCGAGGGAATCTAGAGACCAAAGTTGTAGCACGTGGACATGCAGGAGAGCTCCCAACCAAGGTCTTAACTAACAACAAGTGGCCCCAACTTATGAAGACACCGATGATCAAATCATTTGATTGTCAGATGGTGATAGAGAACTTGGAATTAAGGTAAAAAAAAAAACCCAAAATTTCATGGTCATTTACACGATGACTTCATCGATAGTGAAGTGTTCGAGTACAAGGAAATTACGGACATTCAAAAGGCTAAGTTAGTAGTTATGAAGTTTTTCAGTCATGCGCTTAGCATGGTGGGACGATCTCTAAGCTAAACAAATTTGTCAAGGTAAGGACTAAGGAGAAATTAAATTATGGGGAAAAGATGAAAAAAGAAGTTAAAAAGGAAGTTCCTACCCGTGACTTATGCTCATGACCTCTATAAAGATGTCGCAAACTACGTCAACGGAATATATTAGTAAATGAATATGCTGAGGAGTTCCATACATTGACATCACTAGTAAGATTTTGTGAATATGAGACCAAAAGACTGCAAGAAATGGTCTTAAATCGGACATCAAAAATTAATTGAATTTCAAAGATGTATGTATTTAAGATGCCTAATGCATATACACTTACATGAAAGTCAAGATAATAATTAATTGGGGACTTAGAATACGATTTGGTGCCTCACAAGGACTGACATCAGTGATGGAGCAACATGCTAACTTCCAATGTAAGGCAACCACATGGGCCTCCCATAAGCAGAATGATGGGTCAACGTTTAATAATGAAGCCAAACCCCCGGGTGGTTGGGGGGCTAGTGCGAAAAAATGAGGAAAAATCTAAGGCATTAAAAAAATGATCATTATATAAAGGTAACAATGGGAAACATTACAAGTTATGGGGCCATAACGGCTATTAAAGAAAATTGGTTGTAATGGCCATAATAGCCCGTTATATGGCCAATATAGTTTTTTTTAAAAGGCCTTAAAGATCATTGCGGCTTGTATCATAATAATAATGAGGATGGTTGTTACGGGCAACATCACCTTTATTGAATAATTTGGTCAAAACAACACTCCTCTATGCTTTAAGTTTGGGCAATTAGGTATCATTATTTCCATTGTCATGAACAACAGTTGACAATTAAAATAAATTTGACCGAGCTAGGAGAATATGTTCAAGTCACTTATGACCACATGTAAATGAAAGTCGATGATGACATTGAATATAAAGAATATGCATATGGACGAGGCGCATGTTGGAGATGTAGCATATGTTTAGGGTGATAATGGCTAGTTATCCAACGAATTGCTATCGACACCTAGGGTGATTGACAAGGGAGGAGGGACGATGGTTGTGACACTATATTTTCCGCATTACACTTTGGTGAGAAATGCACAATTTTGGTGGATGGGGGGAGCAGTGAAAATATTGACTCACAAGAAATGGTGGATAAATTAAAGCTCAATGAATATAAGCATCAACGCCCATATAAGATTCCTTAGTTCAAGAAAGGGGAAGAAGTTTCTATCTAACTCTAACTACTTAGTTTCTTTCTCCATTGGATTTAAATACAAGAATAAGTTGTGTTGTGATGTGGTCCTCAAATATGTATGTCACATTTTGTAAAGGGGTCATGGTTGTGGGATTAATATATGGTGCATTTGATTTAGGCTAACACCTATTGTCAGGCCCATATCCTAGTTTGTACCATTCCGTAGACTCTAGCGATCCTCCCTGTTGAATTTTGATGACCAGCGACCTGTAATTGGCATTTGTGCGCGACCCTAAATTGTATCCCGTAAATCTGAGTCGCTCGATCCGAAACTTGTACCCTAGCAACTGCACCGTCGCCACGGTTCTAACACCGCTTCTCGTGCGCCGATGTGATACCCAGGCCAGGAGTTGTGGGCCCGCATTTATTTCAAGAAAACGCCGTGTGTTTGCAAAACCTAAGAGAATCTCTACAACCCATCAAATCAATCAATCAATGTACAAGTCAAGTATACATCCATCACTCATCCATCCCTCTCTCAACCAAAGTCAACTCTCAAGTCAAGTACACCCATCACACCCATCCCTCTCTCCTTACATCACTCTCCCTCTCTCTCATTTCTCTCTTCACTCCCAAACAAACAAGAGAGCAACCATCTAAGATTTTCCAAGGAGAGAAAAAAGCTAGGTGTGGCCTACTTCCTACCTCTCTAATCTCCCATCTCCACCCTTCAATCCTCATCTTCCACCATCAAAGGGAAAGCCTAGGAACTAAGGAGCCCAAGGAGCCTAGAAGAAGCGGAAACTATGGGTATTTTGTAGGATTAGATTTCAATTTTTCTGTTGGACCAAGTGAGGCCTACCGATTGATGGTATGTATCCTATTTGGGACTCATCTTAACGTATGTGTTGTAATCCTAAGAGGGCTCATCGTGGCGGAGCTCCCTCCATCACACGTCTCTCTCTCTCTCTCTCTCTCTCTCTCTCTCTCTCTCTCTCTCTATATATATATATATATATATATATATATATATATATATATATATATATATATATATATATATATATATATATCCTATTGCAGCCCACCTTGAAGAATGGATTAGATCCACACCATGGACGGTGGAAATCCCACCACACCATCCTTCCCGGATAGACCTGGATGAAGGAAAAACACAAGTAATAGTTTGATCCAACCGGTGGGCCACGCTGATGTGGGCCCACCATGAATTATTTATTATATCTGCACCGCCCAGATTGTTGGACGGTGGGTTGCACCGTGGTGCATGTGTGTTATCAAAGTCATCCATTTGTTTGGTCCAGTCCGTCCAGGTGATCTAGACGTGGGTGTGATCCACCGTGATTTATGTATTTTAGTCCATGGTCCATCTGGACAATGGGGACCCCAGCAGCATATAGCTGGTGGAATGGCGTCATCAACTTTTGTGGGTCCCGCATGATGCATTTGTTGTATCCATACCGTCCAACCATCTGTAGAGACCGTTTTATGGCACTACAGAGAGAATGAGGTAGATTTAAATCTCTAGTGGAGCTCACCACCGTCCAGCATGTGGGACGGTAGGGTCCACCCATGGTGTATGTGTTTTATCTACACCCTCCATCTATAGGGCCCACCCATCTGATGTTTGGGTTGCTCCCACACCGTCCAGCAAAGGACGGTGCTGCTGGAGCACCTTGATGTAAGTGTTTCATCAACGCCCTTCATTGGTTGGGGGCCTACCTCCCTGTGTGTGTGGCACGTGTGGCATCCACACCGCCCAGCAGGGACGGTGGGACCCACCGTAATGTATGTATCTTATATCCACACCGTCCATGTTGGGACGGTGGGACACACTTCTGATGCACGTGTTTTCTCAACACTGTCCATCAATGTGGCACAGCAACTAAATAGCTACTGTATTGATGACAACAGTTCTGTGAGTCTGATATTGAGGTATGTGTTGTATCCCAACCGTCCATCTAGACAGTGGGGACCACCCAACACCTAAACAACTGCTGGCTTCATGTCAGCAAGTTTTGTTGGTCCCGCATGACGTATGCGTTATATCCAAATCGTCCATCAATATGGGCGTCAGCGAGGTTCTGTGTGGGCCTGATCATGCGGTAAGTGTTAATCCAAACCATCCATCCACTTTGTTAAATCGTCTTAAGGGTTGAGCAAAAAATTAAGGCAGATCTGCCTATTAGGTGGACCACACTGCAAAAATCAATGGAGGATTGAACGTCCACTATTGAAACCGTTTGGAGTCACAGAAGTTCTGGATCAATATGAAATTTATTTTTCCTCCTAATTCAGGCCTTTGTGACCTTATGAACAGATTGGATGGAAAATAAACGTTATGATAGCCATGTGAATTGTTAACGGTGAAAATCATTATCTCCACTATTATTTGTGGTATGGTCCAGATGATCTTCCAATGTGATTCATCTAGGTAATGCTCTAAAATAACCTCTTAAAATAAATGAATGGTGTAGATGGCATGGCCCATGTGATGCAACCCACTTGACGTGTATAAGGCCCATTGTTGCAGCCCATGTGATGCAACCCACCTTGATATATTTGAGGCCTAGTTATGAGGCCATCGTGATGTATTCAAGGCCCATGGGTTGTGGCCTACTTGATGTATAAGAGGCTCATGTGATGCGGCCCATTGTGATATGTGAGGCACATATGATGAGGCCCAGTGTGATGTATGTGAGACCCATATGATGAGGCCCATTGTGATGTATGAGGCCCTTCTGTAAGGCCCATTATGATTATATGAGGCCCATTGTGATTGTATGAAGCCCTTTTCCCATTGTAAGTTAGATTTTATGGCGGGTCATACTCTATGTGCAATGGTGGTTAAATGTCCACGTTACAAACCTCCCTATAATCCATTATCAAGCCCATTTCTATCTTCTCTTATTAGGCTATCCCAAACCATTGGGCCCACTTTAATGTTAATGATACCCTTTGGGTTACCCAAACCATTGGGCCTCCATTGATGATGGTACCTTACGTCATGCCTTGTAGAATTACCCATACCTTGGAGCCCACCTTGTGTATATATAGGGCCCCATACGGAAGTCCAGTTTATAGCACGATAGAAAGGATAAGGAAGTCCACTTATTGTACTTAGACTCGGCTCCGTGGATATTGTAACGCTCCGTCACTATGATCACATGTAGGCAGGCACACATGGGTGGACGCTGATGTGGGCAAGGCCTATCAGGCCTGGGCAAGCTATCAGTGGTTGGCAAGCTACTGTGCTATCAGGCTACTATGCACATAATGAAGGTAAAACTTTGTCCCACATCAAAAGCATCGTTCGATGTTGTGGTGGCTATAAGTTGGATTCCTTCCTTAACTGTCGTGACATGTTTTAAATCAGTGAGCTTCAGCAAAGCAGTCTATATCACCCCTTGCCATAGACGGAAGGATATGCAGTATAAGGTTTAGTGTATCCACTGTTTAGAGCCTATCTTGATATTTAGAATAGATCTGCCATCCTTCTGTGAACCCCATCTTCTGTACGCATGTTGTGAGAGATGATTGATTAAAGCATATGTCATTGGGCTGAGATGTTTATTGGACTCCTTGTAAGACTGAGTTGCCCCCACATGATTGTGGGATACGCGCAGGTTTGATGCATGACCTAGATTAGGTTGACGGTATTCGTAGACTCGTCAGGATTGTCATATTGCATTGCATCCTCAGTATATGATATTTAACTTACCAGTATGTTTTCGCATTGCTCTGATATTGCATACTTGGCACTTACCTTGTGTACACACTTACACCACCCTCTAAGCTTTCTATAAGCTTATGCACGATAGATGCGTGCAAGTGGCATTAGGTTGCAGCAGCGTTGAGTCTGGAGTGTGCATGTAACACCCTGAAAATCGGGGGTCGTGTATAAACTCAACTCCCGAGTTCCAGACCGTCACTTATGCAACAAAAATGGTTATGCTTCAATGTTGTCTGATTTAAAGCATTCACATGAGTAAAAGTATACCAAAACTGCAATTCATACTTCAGATCCAGTGATAAAAGCAAGCGGAAGACTAAACAATGTATATATCATTGTATGGAAAAATAAAGTAATCTCATCTGTCTCCAAAGTATGACTACATCTCTGAGTCTCATTTACATATACATAACAAAAGAATAATGTTCAAAAGAAAGTCCCACTGATGTCCCCTCGATCCAGGTCGCCTACGGGAAGCCGTCGTGGTACTGCATATACGAGAACTCATCCTGGTCCTCGTCAATCTCTGGCTCCACCACCTGGATCTCGTCCTCACCTGCAACTACAACAGGGTCTGGTGGGTGTTGCAAACACCATCCCATAACGTGGGAATGAGTGATCAACTCAGTGGAATCATAGAGCAAAGATTAGCATGTTCACAATTCAATCACGCGATAATAGTAAAGCAGTAAATCAGACAATCCTAATACTGTTGTTAATGCAAGATGATATGACGTGATGTATGCCCTCACCGACGATCACCCTCATGCGGCAACATCTTACGACCGCGGCATGCCACACTCCCTAGAGTGCTCCACATCTTCCAGGCACATGCAATGCTATGGTGATATGATTTTCAAGTTGTTATTAGTCCATTCAAACAGCAGGATTAGGAAACTAAGGTACTTCCCTTGTATCAATCCCAACACGGATCCTGTCTAGGGTCGTCACTCCTAGTAATCTCATACGATGTATATTTCGTAGGTCACTGCAAGGGCTGTCAGGGCTGTTGCTCGCACTCGTTGCACTGCTCCCCCATCACCTTATCAATACAGGCCTACCGTACTCTACTGCAACGGAAGGGTCGTCGCCTCCCGTGGACTCAGAATACGCTCGCGGTCACTACAAAGGGCTCGTCGCCTGATCAGTGTAGGCCGACAGCTAGAATATAGTGTCCCATACCACCATAATCTGCTCACGAGTCAAGGTGCTCACTGGTCACTACGGGGAGGTTTGTGGCCCCAGCGTAGGCCGACAGCTCGACCACGGTGTCCCATACCACCATGCCCGGCTCATGAGTCTTCGTGGATCAAGGTACCATGGTTAACAGGGTTTACAATGGTAAGTTCAGTACCCTGGGTTCAAGCAGTTATGACACATACAAGGTAAACAAACATCGGCCAGTCGGGTTACTTGACGGGCTCGACTAGCGCGATCGCATCTCAAGTTAAACGACATGAAGTGCGTAAAACACTTCGCGTGGCCTAACCACTGCCGCCAACTCTCAACACGAATCACGTTCATCGACGCGTCGTTCGTGGCTATGACCAGTCAGCCACGAATTCGCTCGGTTACCGACTGCCTGGACTAAGTCAAGTCCCACACATCTATGGAATTTCATTAACACTATATACAAAGGTATTGGAATTGAAATACATCATGTGAGCATGTTAGCACATGTTATAACATTCAACTTAAGCAAATCTTCAAGGCATACTTTCCATGCATATTCAACTTAAGCAAATCTTCAAGGCATACTTTCTATGCATGTAATGCAATCATGCATAAGGTCAACATGTAGGAAATCATTTAGGTCAGCATATTAATCATGAAATCAATCTCAAACTACTA
This sequence comes from Magnolia kwangsiensis, assembly GCA_037074715.1. NCBI lineage: Eukaryota > Viridiplantae > Streptophyta > Magnoliopsida > Magnoliales > Magnoliaceae > Magnolia > Magnolia kwangsiensis. Next base: position 45,155,955 of record CM073573.1, read on the forward strand.
CATAACATCATTCAATTCAATACATACTAATACAAGCATTTACACAAACACATACACTACACACTTAAGTCCACATATAGTATGTCGACCCAAAGTGCGCAACTTGGCGAATCTCTTCGCCAAACTGATTATGCAAGCATTCCTAACTCTCTAATGCGGCGACAAACCATGTCAATCACGTCAGCAAAATATGCACGTAGACCGTACTTCCTACAAATGACTAAAATGCCCTAAATCTCATATTCTTCGTTAATTTACGAAACAGGAAACAGAGAGCATGTTGTACATGTCAAACGGTGATGCCGTCGATAATCTACTATTAAACAACATTGAAAGCGTTGTAAACCGTCAATCAAAGCGTCTAAAATCCTCACCTAGTCTCTTACGGTTGCGAGATGTTGAACGGAGCGTGTACGCTTCGTCTACGGCAGTAGGAGAGCCTGATTTATGGAATACGTTAGCTAACATGTTGTGCATCTAAGCAAACCCTAAATCAGCAAGTTTTTGGGGTTATTTTATACCTGAAAATGTGGAGAAATCACCAGCCAGGTGATTGGAAGGAAGTGCTGAAGCAGCAACTGTCAGGGCTCGGAAGCGGGAAAAATTCCTTCTTCTCTTTCTCTCAAACTCTCTCTCCTTTTTCTAGGGTTTGGTGATTTTCGGATGGAAGGAAGAAATGAGGGTTTCAACCCCTTTTATAAGCTTGAAATTGCCGGAAATAGGCTCCGGGACGAAGTTTACTTGATGCCTATCCATTTCGGGGCTGTTTCGGTCCAAAAACGGCTTTCTGGTGGTCCCCTGGTCGATTGCAATCAGACTTAAGCTCATGTGTACCAGATGTACCTTGTATTAAGTTTTCAGTCTGGCAGGGTTCGCAGATCGCACGTGGCGGACCAGTTTCAGTTCAGCGGTCACCGCACATAGATCAGGGCTGGAAGTCTCATGATAATAAATAGAAATTTTTCCTGATCCGAGGGTGTAATCTGGATGAATTCTGACGGTCAGAACGCTTAATACTGACGCGTCAAGTCGTGTGCCAGATTTGAATTTGAAATTCCAAATTCGTCCCTATTCGCGGTCGCTTCAGTCCGGGTTCAACGAAATAGTCTGTGATTATCGGTTTGACTTGATTTTCGAGATGATTGTCAAGTCCAGCTGGGCGGTTCTAACGGTCTAAGATAGGAGGTATCGGACTTTCGACGTGCGGTCTAGATCCAATACAAAGATTTAAAGCGGTCCAGAGAACAAACCTGCTTAGAGTTTGATCCGAGGTTATAGAGTATTATAGAGTCGTTTGTTCTATTTGATTTGGGTCTTGTAGAACGTATTTAAAGTGATCAGGGACTATTTCCCACCTACTCTAGCGTTGCGCTAGCTAACTTACGTTTAATTTCCATGGAAATTATTTCTACGCGATTTCGGGTCGAGTTGGTACTCGTGCCCAAGTACGGATTTTTCACGGGCGTTACAATCTACCCCCCTTAACAAATAATTTCATCCTCGAAATTTGTACCTGTTCGTACTCCTCGAGAAGCTGTGGGTAGTACTTTCTGATCTCGGCTTCTGTCTCCCAAGTAGCCTCCTCCTCAGTATGATGCGTCCATAGTACCTTCACAAGGGGAATCACCTTGCTACGCAGTACCTGCTCCTTCCTGTCTAAGATGCGTGTCGGTCGCAGGATATAAGTAACATCCTCTCTTAACTGCACCTGCTCCCATCTGATGATATGGGAAGGATCAGCAACGTACTTCTTCAGCATAGAAACATGAAATACGTTGTGGACGCTCGCGAGGGGCGTGGGTAAAGCCAATCGGTAAGCCACTGCTCCCACACGATCGAGGATCTGGAATGGACCAATGAATCGCGGTGCCAGCTTCCCCTTCTTCCCGAACCGAAGGACTCCCTTCATAGGGAAAACTCGCAAAAACACGTGATCCCCGACTGTGAACTCTAGTGGCCGTCGTCTCGTATCGGCGTAGCTCTTCTGTCTGCTCTGCGCTGTAAGAAGCCGACGTCGAATAATATCGATCTTCTCTGACGTCGTCTGCACCAACTCTGTGAACCGATGCTCATACTCGGTAACTGTCATCGCTGCCTGCCTGAGACGGAGAAACTCATTCTCCCTCTCGTGCCTGTAGGTCTGGGGATAATACTTCTCATGGAAGCGGAACTCGAATGCTGCCCACGTCCATACGAAATCTGCGGCAACAGTCCGCAATAGGCTATCCCACCACATACTGGCCTCTCTCTCAAACAGGAAGGTAGCCAGCTCTACCTGCTCAGCCTCGGTACAGTGCAACATCCGTAGAATCTTCGACACTCGGTCGAGCCAGAACTCAGCCTCCTCGGGTCTGTGAGAACCCGTGAAAGTAGGAGGCTGCAAGCACTGAAATCGCTCCAGTAGGCCCCGTGTGTCGGCAGGATTCCCCGCAGGGAAAGCAGGCTGCGTAGGATGGGCCATGCCCTCATCCTAGGCGTAAGTATAGGCATCCTCAGCTGGATGCGCAGGTGGTGCAGGTGGAGTAGATGTAGTCGCACCCCCACCCTGGGCTAAAGTCCCCACTATGGTGGTCAAAAGCTGCTGCTGCTGTAGCATCATAGCCATCATCTGCTCGAATCTGTCAGGGGATGGAGCAGGCTGTGGTGGATGAGGTGCGGAAGTAGATGCGCGATGTGGCTCTCTAACAGATGGTGTAAATGGCGGTGGTCCATCTGTAGGACCAACAGTAGGCTGAGACGACCGAACCGCCTCAGGAATCGGGCCCACAGCAGGGTCCGAACGAGTGCCAGACTGAGAGGGAGTCTGATCCATCTGCTCTGACAATGAAAGCCGAACCGCGCTCCTCGTAGTCTTAGGTGGCATTCCCTATATTCAAAATAGGGCGCAACCTTGTCAGTCTCAATTGCACAAATACAACACAATCATTCACTTAAAGAGTCAAAGGCATTCCATGCATTTCAATTAATCAAAATTGTCACAATACAAGGGATATATCCTTACAAGCATCATGACTAGAATTACATGGAAATTAAGACAGTTAAGCAACAGCAACATAAGCAAAGCACTAGCCCTAACAGGCTTACACACATAAAATAGGAAATGGCTAACTACTAATAACAACATCAAAGATCGCATCGCTAGTCGGAGTCTGGTGACGGAGGAGGAGCACCCTTATCCTGTAAGCAACACAGGATTGCCTTTAAGGTGCGAGTCACCTTGCCAAATTTCTTCTTTGTAACGGCCTTGGCATCAGCGACTTCCGCTCGAAGCTCTTGGACTTCCCTTCGCAAAGCGGTCTGACTCTCCTCCATCCGGGCAATGCGGTCGTCGATAGTAGTCTGCGCAGAAGGAGGAGGGCTATCATCAGTATCCTGAGCCTCCTCTTCTGCTTCTTCCTGAACCTCTGCTCTAGGTTCTTCTTCGCTTTGATCTTCCTCTTCATCAAAGTCATCCCCACTATCCCTTTCAAGTTGATTTTCACGGTATTGTGACCCAATCTTCATCTTGACCATTGTCGACTCATCGATGGTGTGAATCGATACCGGCAATTCGGGTCCAAGTCTATAGGCAAACTCAAGCGCAATCTTGCAAATGAGTCGGCCAAAGGGAAGCGATTCGGATGTTCTCCTCGACCTGGCTATGAGAACTATCTGCCGTAAGATGAAAGTGGTCATACATACGTTCTCTCCCTGGGCCACCAGAAATAAGAAATCGACCATAAGACGTGTACATTCAATGCGGTTCGTCGACCTAGGATAAACATTGAACGTGCAGATATGATGCAGCAGGCACAAATCCTCAGACATGTACGTCGCCTTGAGGCTATTATTAGGCTGCCATGGAACCAACTTACCGCACAGAAACCTGGTGCGGAGATCTCGTTCACGTCTAGTCCTCAAATTCTTCTCACTTGGATGCACATCATCTAGAGGCACATTGAGAAGTCGCGCAATCAACCGGACGTCGATCGTAGCCATCCGATCTCTACCAAAAGGGATTTTGAACTGCAAAGGCTCCAAGGTAGGATTCTGGATGTTAGCATAGAAGGAACGAACGGTGCTCACATTAGCACGAGCGCGAGCTTCAAAGATCGGTCCCTAGTGCGCAGCTTCAATGCGTTCGAACAACAGATATTCGCCGAACAACCGTCCATCTACGTCCGCCTCAAATAACACTCTACGATCAGTGTATTCACCATGAGGCATCTCTGATAAAATTGTTCGTCCAAGGTGTGCATGGGGATCCAAATCCCGCTTTATACGGCACTCCAGGACTACAGCTGGACCTGCGGCGGTGCTTGAACTTGCGGCACCACCCCGCGGTCTTCTCGATCGAGCAGGGCGGCTCGGCCCAGCCTCGTCTGTCGCGGTTTTCCTCTTACCCATCAAAGATATGATGGATGAGAGTGACAAAAGGCCCAAAATGGCTTCCACAAAAGCCATGGAAAACGCCGAAAATACGGAGAAATGGTTGCCCAATCTGAGAAAAGGAAATCTAGGCGTCGTAGAGGGATGCTTCAAGCTTCCCAAGGCTGTAGTTTCAAAGAGAAATACAAGCAAAAAGATAGAATGGAGCACCTCACGATTTCAGCTCTATTTGGGGGATTTTGGAGCTCCAAATGGTGAGATCTTCAAGGAAAGAGGCTTCCAACACCCAATAAGTGATGGGTGGTGGTCGGTTTTGGCCAAGGAAGGTTCTAGGAGTGGTTTGGGACGCCGGGGTTTGGAATGGGTTGCTGAAAATCGAAACTAGGGCTATGTAGAGAGCTGTTTGTGAAGGAGAGGTGAGATTTGGGGGTTTTCGTGAGGTGGGAGGTATATAGGGAGGGTGTGGACCCCATTTAGGGGCGTGCGCCCGAAGGACAGCACCAACGGACACCGCCGGCCGGCGATGCATCGCCCGACCGGTGATGGCATTGCCGGCCAACTTTCAAGTTGGCCGGTGGGACCCCATGGTTCTGGTCCCCCATGGTCCCAGGGTCCCAAAAAGTTAGGTCCCACCCCTTAGTTTACAATAATTTGGTCTGTATGAGCCCAAACATGTGTTCGGGGCTTTCCGGGTCCACATCGCAATCCTGAATACCAAACCATATGATGCAGCATATTAATTTGGGGTAGAAGGATCCAGTACACCTATCTAGCTCCTTAGTTGCTAAAGAAAGTGAACTTAGAATGTCCTTATGGCCATTTTTCATGAAATTTTACTATTCACTGTAAAATTTTGTGAAGGCACTTATTTGTGTTATTTTCACACTAGGTTTGATGCCTAACATGAAATGGATAATAAATAATTGAAGGTTGGAGTGTTTAGAGGAGGAATTTTGAGAATTTTTGGCGAAACGGGGTTTTTAAGCCCTGGCGATTGATTACAGAAGTCGTGGTCATCCCACGGCCCAAGGATTCACTTTTGCGATTTAAAACCGCTCATAGGACATCTCCACCCGACTTCCTAAAGCTTAGAAGTGATTCGGGTTGCTTTACGCGACCCGAGATGCGTTACAGACTCGATCTTGTGATCGATCCTAATAGACTTCGCCTATCGGCGAATCTGCGATCCTAGAAGTGTTTCTAGACCCTTCTCGCACCCACCTAAGTCAAAGGAAGCGACAGCGTACGTCGCAAGACCATAACCCAGGCCCAGTATACTCTTATTCATGCTCTGATACCAACTTGTAACACCCTGAAAATCGGGGGTCGTGTATAAACTCAACTCCCGAGTTCCAGACCGTCACTTATGCAACAAAAATGGTTATGCTTCAATGTTGTCTGATTTAAAGCATTCACATGAGTAAAAGTATACCAAAACTGCAATTCATACTTCAGATCCAGTGATAAAAGCAAGCGGAAGACTAAACAATGTATATATCACTGTATGGAAAAACAAAGTAATCTCATCTGTCTCCAAAGTATGACTACATCTCTGAGTCTCATTTACATATACATAACAAAAGAATAATGTTCAAAAGAAAGTCCCACTGATGTCCCCTCGATCCAGGTTGCCTACGGGAAGCCGTCGTGGTACTGCATATACGAGAACTCATCCTGGTCCTCGTCAATCTCTGGCTCCACCACCTGGATCTCGTCCTCACCTGCAACTACAACAGGGTCTGGTGGGTGTTGCAAACACCATCCCGTAACGTGGGAATGAGTGATCAACTCAGTGGAATCATAGAGCAAAGATTAGCATGTTCACAATTCAATCACGCGATAATAGTAAAGCAGTAAATCAGACAATCCTAATACTGTTGTTAATGCAAGATGATATGACGTGATGTATGCCCTCACCGACGATCACCCTCATGCGGCAACATCTTACGACCGCGCCATGCCATACTCCCTAGAGTGCTCCACATCTTCCAGGCACATGCAATGCTATGGTGATATGATTTTCAAGTTGTTATTAGTCCATTCAAACAGCAGGATTAGGAAACTAAGGTACTTCCCTTGTATCAATCCCAACACGGATCCTGTCTAGGGTCGTCACTCCTAGTAATCTCATACGATGTATATTTCGTAGGTCACTGCAAGGGCTGTCAGGGCTGTTGCTCGCACTCGTTGCACTGCTCCCCCATCACCTTATCAATACAGGCCTACCGTACTCTACTGCAACGGAAGGGTCGTCGCCTCCCGTGGACTCAGAATACGCTCGCGGTCACTACAAAGGGCTCGTCGCCTGATCAGTGTAGGCCGACAGCTAGAATATAGTGTCCCATACCACCATAATCTGCTCACGAGTCAAGGTGCTCACTGGTCACTACGGGGAGGTTTGTGGCCCCAGCGTAGGCCGACAGCTCGACCACGGTGTCCCATACCACCATGCCCGGCTCATGAGTCTTCGTGGATCAAGGTACCATGGTTAACAGGGTTTACAATGGTAAGTTCAGTACCCTGGGTTCAAGCAGTTATGACACATACAAGGTAAACAAACATCGGCCAGTCGGGTTACTTGACGGGCTCGACTAGCGCGATCGCATCTCAAGTTAAACGACATGAAGTGCGTAAAACACTTCGCGTGGCCTAACCACTGCCGCCAACTCTCAACACGAATCACGTTCATCGACGCGTCGTTCGTGGCTATGACCAGTCAGCCACGAATTCGCTCGGTTACCGACTGCCTGGACTAAGTCAAGTCCCACACATCTATGGAATTTCATTAACACTATATACAAAGGTATTGGAATTGAAATACATCATGTGAGCATGTTAGCACATGTTATAACATTCAACTTAAGCAAATCTTCAAGGCATACTTTCCATGCATATTCAACTTAAGCAAATCTTCAAGGCATACTTTCTATGCATGTAATGCAATCATGCATAAGGTCAACATGTAGGAAATCATTTAGGTCAGCATATTAATCATGAAATCAATCTCAAACTACTACATAACATCATTCAATTCAATACATACTAATACAAGCATTTACACAAACACATACACTACACACTTAAGTCCACATATAGTATGTCGACCCAAAGTGCGCAACTTGGCGAATCTCTTCGCCAAACTGATTATGCAAGCATTCCTAACTCTCTAATGCGGCGACAAACCATGTCAATCACGTCAGCAAAATATGCACGTAGACCGTACTTCCTACAAATGACTAAAATGCCCTAAATCTCATATTCTTCGTTAATTTACGAAACAGGAAACAGAGAGCATGTTGTACATGTCAAACGGTGATGCCGTCGATAATCTACTATTAAACAACATTGAAAGCGTTGTAAACCGTCAATCAAAGCGTCTAAAATCCTCACCTAGTCTCTTACGGTTGCGAGATGTTGAACGGAGCGTGTACGCTTCGTCTACGGCAGTAGGAGAGCCTGATTTATGGAATACGTTAGCTAACATGTTGTGCATCTAAGCAAACCCTAAATCAGCAAGTTTTTGGGGTTATTTTATACCTGAAAATGTGGAGAAATCACCAGCCAGGTGATTGGAAGGAAGTGCTGAAGCAGCAACTGTCAGGGCTCGGAAGCGGGAAAAATTCCTTCTTCTCTTTCTCTCAAACTCTCTCTCCTTTTTCTAGGGTTTGGTGATTTTCGGATGGAAGGAAGAAATGAGGGTTTCAACCCCTTTTATAAGCTTGAAATTGCCGGAAATAGGCTCCGGGACGAAGTTTACTTGATGCCTATCCATTTCGGGGCTGTTTCGGTCCAAAAACGGCTTTCTGGTGGTCCCCTGGTCGATTGCAATCAGACTTAAGCTCATGTGTACCAGATGTACCTTGTATTAAGTTTTCAGTCTGGCAGGGTTCGCAGATCGCACGTGGCGGACCAGTTTCAGTTCAGCGGTCACCGCACATAGATCAGGGCTGGAAGTCTCATGATAATAAATAGAAATTTTTCCTGATCCGAGGGTGTAATCTGGATGAATTCTGACGGTCAGAACGCTTAATACTGACGCGTCAAGTCGTGTGCCAGATTTGAATTTGAAATTCCAAATTCGTCCCTATTCGCGGTCGCTTCAGTCCGGGTTCAACGAAATAGTCTGTGATTATCGGTTTGACTTGATTTTCGAGATGATTGTCAAGTCCAGCTGGGCGGTTCTAACGGTCTAAGATAGGAGGTATCGGACTTTCGACGTGCGGTCTAGATCCAATACAAAGATTTAAAGCGGTCCAGAGAACAAACCTGCTTAGAGTTTGATCCGAGGTTATAGAGTATTATAGAGTCGTTTGTTCTATTTGATTTGGGTCTTGTAGAACGTATTTAAAGTGATCAGGGACTATTTCCCACCTACTCTAGCGTTGCGCTAGCTAACTTACGTTTAATTTCCATGGAAATTATTTCTACGCGATTTCGGGTCGAGTTGGTACTCGTGCCCAAGTACGGATTTTTCACGGGCGTTACAATCTACCCCCCTTAACAAATAATTTCATCCTCGAAATTTGTACCTGTTCGTACTCCTCGAGAAGCTGTGGGTAGTACTTTCTGATCTCGGCTTCTGTCTCCCAAGTAGCCTCCTCCTCAGTATGATGCGTCCATAGTACCTTCACAAGGGGAATCACCTTGCTACGCAGTACCTGCTCCTTCCTGTCTAAGATGCGTGTCGGTCGCAGGATATAAGTAACATCCTCTCTTAACTGCACCTGCTCCCATCTGATGATATGGGAAGGATCAGCAACGTACTTCTTCAGCATAGAAACATGAAATACGTTGTGGACGCTCGCGAGGGGCGTGGGTAAAGCCAATCGGTAAGCCACTGCTCCCACACGATCGAGGATCTGGAATGGACCAATGAATCGCGGTGCCAGCTTCCCCTTCTTCCCGAACCGAAGGACTCCCTTCATAGGGAAAACTCGCAAAAACACGTGATCCCCGACTGTGAACTCTAGTGGCCGTCGTCTCGTATCGGCGTAGCTCTTCTGTCTGCTCTGCGCTGTAAGAAGCCGACGTCGAATAATATCGATCTTCTCTGACGTCGTCTGCACCAACTCTGTGAACCGATGCTCATACTCGGTAACTGTCATCGCTGCCTGCCTGAGACGGAGAAACTCATTCTCCCTCTCGTGCCTGTAGGTCTGGGGATAATACTTCTCATGGAAGCGGAACTCGAATGCTGCCCACGTCCATACGAAATCTGCGGCAACAGTCCGCAATAGGCTATCCCACCACATACTGGCCTCTCTCTCAAACAGGAAGGTAGCCAGCTCTACCTGCTCAGCCTCGGTACAGTGCAACATCCGTAGAATCTTCGACACTCGGTCGAGCCAGAACTCAGCCTCCTCGGGTCTGTGAGAACCCGTGAAAGTAGGAGGCTGCAAGCACTGAAATCGCTCCAGTAGGCCCCGTGTGTCGGCAGGATTCCCCGCAGGGAAAGCAGGCTGCGTAGGATGGGCCATGCCCTCATCCTAGGCGTAAGTATAGGCATCCTCAGCTGGATGCGCAGGTGGTGCAGGTGGAGTAGATGTAGTCGCACCCCCACCCTGGGCTAAAGTCCCCACTATGGTGGTCAAAAGCTGCTGCTGCTGTAGCATCATAGCCATCATCTGCTCGAATCTGTCAGGGGATGGAGCAGGCTGTGGTGGATGAGGTGCGGAAGTAGATGCGCGATGTGGCTCTCTAACAGATGGTGTAAATGGCGGTGGTCCATCTGTAGGACCAACAGTAGGCTGAGACGACCGAACCGCCTCAGGAATCGGGCCCACAGCAGGGTCCGAACGAGTGCCAGACTGAGAGGGAGTCTGATCCATCTGCTCTGACAATGAAAGCCGAACCGCGCTCCTCGTAGTCTTAGGTGGCATTCCCTATATTCAAAATAGGGCGCAACCTTGTCAGTCTCAATTGCACAAATACACCACAATCATTCACTTAAAGAGTCAAAGGCATTCCATGCATTTCAATTAATCAAAATTGTCACAATACAAGGGATATATCCTTACAAGCATCATGACTAGAATTACATGGAAATTAAGACAGTTAAGCAACAGCAACATAAGCAAAGCACTAGCCCTAACAGGCTTACACACATAAAATAGGAAATGGCTAACTACTAATAACAACATCAAAGATCGCATCGCTAGTCGGAGTCTGGTGACGGAGGAGGAGCACCCTTATCCTGTAAGCAACACAGGATTGCCTTTAAGGTGCGAGTCACCTTGCCAAATTTCTTCTTTGTAACGGCCTTGGCATCAGCGACTTCCGCTCGAAGCTCTTGGACTTCCCTTCGCAAAGCGGTCTGACTCTCCTCCATCCGGGCAATGCGGTCGTCGATAGTAGTCTGCGCAGAAGGAGGAGGGCTATCATCAGTATCCTGAGCCTCCTCTTCTGCTTCTTCCTGAACCTCTGCTCTAGGTTCTTCTTCGCTTTGATCTTCCTCTTCATCAAAGTCATCCCCACTATCCCTTTCAAGTTGATTTTCACGGTATTGTGACCCAATCTTCATCTTGACCATTGTCGACTCATCGATGGTGTGAATCGATACCGGCAATTCGGGTCCAAGTCTATAGGCAAACTCAAGCGCAATCTTGCAAATGAGTCGGCCAAAGGGAAGCGATTCGGATGTTCTCCTCGACCTGGCTATGAGAACTATCTGCCGTAAGATGAAAGTGGTCATACATACGTTCTCTCCCTGGGCCACCAGAAATAAGAAATCGACCATAAGACGTGTACATTCAATGCGGTTCGTCGACCTAGGATAAACATTGAACGTGCAGATATGATGCAGCAGGCGCAAATCCTCAGACATGTACGTCGCCTTGAGGCTATTATTAGGCTGCCATGGAACCAACTTACCGCACAGAAACCTGGTGCGGAGATCTCGTTCACGTCTAGTCCTCAAATTCTTCTCACTTGGATGCACATCATCTAGAGGCACATTGAGAAGTCGCGCAATCAACCGGACGTCGATCGTAGCCATCCGATCTCTACCAAAAGGGATTTTGAACTGCAAAGGCTCCAAGGTAGGATTCTGGATGTTAGCATAGAAGGAACGAACGGTGCTCACATTAGCACGAGCGCGAGCTTCAAAGATCGGTCCCTAGTGCGCAGCTTCAATGCGTTCGAACAACAGATATTCGCCGAACAACCGTCCATCTACGTCCGCCTCAAATAACACTCTACGATCAGTGTATTCACCATGAGGCATCTCTGATAAAATTGTTCGTCCAAGGTGTGCATGGGGATCCAAATCCCGCTTTATACGGCACTCCAGGACTACAGCTGGACCTGCGGCGGTGCTTGAACTTGCGGCACCACCCCGCGGTCTTCTCGATCGAGCAGGGCGGCTCGGCCCAGCCTCGTCTGTCGCGGTTTTCCTCTTACCCATCAAAGATATGATGGATGAGAGTGACAAAAGGCCCAAAATGGCTTCCACAAAAGCCATGGAAAACGCCGAAAATACGGAGAAATGGTTGCCCAATCTGAGAAAAGGAAATCTAGGCGTCGTAGAGGGATGCTTCAAGCTTCCCAAGGCTGTAGTTTCAAAGAGAAATACAAGCAAAAAGATAGAATGGAGCACCTCACGATTTCAGCTCTATTTGGGGGATTTTGGAGCTCCAAATGGTGAGATCTTCAAGGAAAGAGGCTTCCAACACCCAATAAGTGATGGGTGGTGGTCGGTTTTGGCCAAGGAAGGTTCTAGGAGTGGTTTGGGACGCCGGGGTTTGGAATGGGTTGCTGAAAATCGAAACTAGGGCTATGTAGAGAGCTGTTTGTGAAGGAGAGGTGAGATTTGGGGGTTTTCGTGAGGTGGGAGGTATATAGGGAGGGTGTGGACCCCATTTAGGGGCGTGCGCCCGAAGGACAGCACCAACGGACACCGCCGGCCGGCGATGCATCGCCCGACCGGTGATGGCATTGCCGGCCAACTTTCAAGTTGGCCGGTGGGACCCCATGGTTCTGGTCCCCCATGGTCCCAGGGTCCCAAAAAGTTAGGTCCCACCCCTTAGTTTACAATAATTTGGTCTGTATGAGCCCAAACATGTGTTCGGGGCTTTCCGGGTCCACATCGCAATCCTGAATACCAAACCATATGATGCAGCATATTAATTTGGGGTAGAAGGATCCAGTACACCTATCTAGCTCCTTAGTTGCTAAAGAAAGTGAACTTAGAATGGCCTTATGGCCATTTTTCATGAAATTTTACTATTCACTGTAAAATTTTGTGAAGGCACTTATTTGTGTTATTTTCACACTAGGTTTGATGCCTAACATGAAATGGATAATAAATAATTGAAGGTTAGAGTGTTTAGAGGAGGAATTTTGAGAATTTTTGGCGAAACGGGGTTTTTAAGCCCTGGCGATTGATTACAGAAGTCGTGGTCATCCCACGGCCCAAGGATTCACTTTTGCGATTTAAAACCGCTCATAGGACATCTCCACCCGACTTCCTAAAGCTTAGAAGTGATTCGGGTTGCTTTACGCGACCCGAGATGCGTTACAGACTCGATCTTGTGATCGATCCTAATAGACTTCGCCTATCGGCGAATCTGCGATCCTAGAAGTGTTTCTAGACCCTTCTCGCACCCACCTAAGTCAAAGGAAGCGACAGCGTACGTCGCAAGACCATAACCCAGGCCCAGTATACTCTTATTCATGCTCTGATACCAACTTGTAACACCCTGAAAATCGGGGGTCGTGTATAAACTCAACTCCCGAGTTCCAGACCGTCACTTATGCAACAAAAATGGTTATGCTTCAATGTTGTCTGATTTAAAGCATTCACATGAGTAAAAGTATACCAAAACTGCAATTCATACTTCAGATCCAGTGATAAAAGCAAGCGGAAGACTAAACAATGTATATATCACTGTATGGAAAAACAAAGTAATCTCATCTGTCTCCAAAGTATGACTACATCTCTGAGTCTCATTTACATATACATAACAAAAGAATAATGTTCAAAAGAAAGTCCCACTGATGTCCCCTCGATCCAGGTTGCCTACGGGAAGCCGTCGTGGTACTGCATATACGAGAACTCATCCTGGTCCTCGTCAATCTCTGGCTCCACCACCTGGATCTCGTCCTCACCTGCAACTACAACAGGGTCTGGTGGGTGTTGCAAACACCATCCCGTAACGTGGGAATGAGTGATCAACTCAGTGGAATCATAGAGCAAAGATTAGCATGTTCACAATTCAATCACGCGATAATAGTAAAGCAGTAAATCAGACAATCCTAATACTGTTGTTAATGCAAGATGATATGACGTGATGTATGCCCTCACCGACGATCACCCTCATGCGGCAACATCTTACGACAGCGGCATGCCACACTCCCTAGAGTGCTCCACATCTTCCAGGCACATGCAATGCTATGGTGATATGATTTCCAAGTTGTTATTAGTCCATTCAAACAGCAGGATTAGGAAACTAAGGTACTTCCCTTGTATCAATCCCAACACGGATCCTGTCTAGGGTCGTCACTCCTAGTAATCTCATACGATGTATATTTCGTAGGTCACTGCAAGGGCTGCCAGGGCTGTTGCTCGCACTCGTTACACCGCTCCCCCATCACCTTATCAATACAGGCCTACCGTACTCTACTGCAACGGAAGGGTCGTCGCCTCCCGTGGACTCAGAATACGCTCGCGGTCACTACAAAGTGCTCGTCGCCTGATCAGTGTAGGCCGACAGCTAGAATATAGTGTCTCATACCACCATAATCTGCTCACGAGTCAAGGTGCTCACTGGTCACTACGGGGAGGTTTGTGGCCCCAGCGTAGGCCGACAGCTCGACCACGGTGTCCCATACCACCATGCCCGGCTCATGAGTCTTCGTGGATCAAGGTACCATGGTTAACAGGGTTTACAATGGTAAGTTCAGTACCCTGGGTTCAAGCAGTTATGACACATACAAGGTAAACAAACATCGGCCAGTCGGGTTACTTGACGGGCTCGACTAGCGCGATCGCATCTCAAGTTAAACGACATGAAGTGCGTAAAACACTTCGCGTGGCCTAACCACTGCCGCCAACTCTCAACACGAATCACGTTCATCGACGCGTCGTTCGTGGCTATGACCAGTCAGCCACGAATTCGCTCGGTTACCGACTGCCTGGACTAAGTCAAGTCCCACACATCTATGGAATTTCATTAACACTATATACAAAGGTATTGGAATTGAAATACATCATGTGAGCATGTTAGCACATGTTATAACATTCAACTTAAGCAAATCTTCAAGGCATACTTTCCATGCATATTCAACTTAAGCAAATCTTCAAGGCATACTTTCTATGCATGTAATGCAATCATGCATAAGGTCAACATGTAGGAAATCATTTAGGTCAGCATATTAATCATGAAATCAATCTCAAACTACTACATAACATCATTCAATTCAATACATACTAATACAAGCATTTACACAAACACATACACTACACACTTAAGTCCACATATAGTATGTCGACCCAAAGTGCGCAACTTGGCGAATCTCTTCGCCAAACTGATTATGCAAGCATTCCTAACTCTCTAATGCGGCGACAAACCATGTCAATCACGTCAGCAAAATATGCACGTAGACCGTACTTCCTACAAATGACTAAAATGCCCTAAATCTCATATTCTTCGTTAATTTACGAAACAGGAAACAGAGAGCATGTTGTACATGTCAAACGGTGATGCCGTCGATAATCTACTATTAAACAACATTGAAAGCGTTGTAAACCGTCAATCAAAGCGTCTAAAATCCTCACCTAGTCTCTTACGGTTGCGAGATGTTGAACGGAGCGTGTACGCTTCGTCTACGGCAGTAGGAGAGCCTGATTTATGGAATACGTTAGCTAACATGTTGTGCATCTAAGCAAACCCTAAATCAGCAAGTTTTTGGGGTTATTTTATACCTGAAAATGTGGAGAAATCACCAGCCAGGTGATTGGAAGGAAGTGCTGAAGCAGCAACTGTCAGGGCTCGGAAGCGGGAAAAATCCCTTCTTCTCTTTCTCTCAAACTCTCTCTCCTTTTTCTAGGGTTTGGTGATTTTCGGATGGAAGGAAGAAATGAGGGTTTCAACCCCTTTTATAAGCTTGAAATTGCCGGAAATAGGCTCCGGGACGAAGTTTACTTGATGCCTATCCATTTCGGGGCTGTTTCGGTCCAAAAATGGCTTTCTGGTGGTCCCCTGGTCGATTGCAATCAGACTTAAGCTCATGTGTACCAGATGTACCTCGTATTAAGTTTTCAGTCTGGCAGAGTTCGCAGATCGCACGTGGCGGACCAGTTTCAGTTCAGCGGTCACCGCACATAGATCAGGGCTGGAAGTCTCATGATAATAAATAGAAATTTTTCCTGATCCGAGGGTGTAATCTGGATGAATTCTGACGGTCAGAACGCTTAATACTGACGCGTCAAGTCGTGTGCCAGATTTGAATTTGAAATTCCAAATTCGTCCCTATTCGCGGTCGCTTCAGTCCGGGTTCAACGAAATAGTCTGTGATTATCGGTTTGACTTGATTTTCGAGATGATTGTCAAGTCCAGCTGGGCGGTTCTAACGGTCTAAGATAGGAGGTATCGGACTTTCGACGTGCGGTCTAGATCCAATACAAAGATTTAAAGCGGTCCAGAGAACAAACCTGCTTAGAGTTTGATCCGAGGTTATAGAGTATTATAGAGTCGTTTGTTCTATTTGATTTGGGTCTTGTAGAACGTATTTAAAGTGATCAGGGACTATTTCCCACCTACTCTAGCGTTGCGCTAGCTAACTTACGTTTAATTTCCATGGAAATTATTTCTACGCGATTTCGGGTCGAGTTGGTACTCGTGCCCAAGTACGGATTTTTCACGGGCGTTACAGTGCAGCTGTCTTCTGAAGCTTTGATTTTTGATATATGCATTTCCCTTTCAGCATTGCATTCAAATGTTTATATTAGTGGATATGTGATAATGATATTGCCTTTGTGATTTGGGTAAACTTGTGGTTATACTTATTACGAGTTAAATGTATGTTAGAAAAATCCTCCTTGTAGGGTCTCAGGATCAAAATTTGGCGTATGGGCATAAGAGCTGAGAATGGGGTACTATAGAGGCTGTCGGCACCAGATTCGGCGATCGAAAATTTTTTGAGCCCGGTTTCTGAGTTTGGGGCATGATACCTATTCGTTCATCAAAGATGGTGTTAATACAATATTTTGTTCAATGAAACATCTTCCAACACCCAAATCTAATAACGACGATGGTCAGAAATTGCACAATCTATAAAAGTTTGAAGAGGAAAACTAGGAGATTGGCATTATTTGTATCTTAATTTCTTAAGAAGATATAAAATAGTTAGATGTTTCATCATCTATAAAGAGCTCCTTCATGAATATGAAGAAGACTTAGTTCCCAAAGAAATCCCAGTTGCACTTCCTCCTACGAGGAACATTCAATACCACATTGATTTAGCGTTGGGTTTTAAGTCTACCAAATCTTAATCACCACCGATGAATCTAGTTGAGCATATCGGGTTCCACCAATAGGTTACTGAGTTACTACACAAGTGTTTAATTCGAGAAAATATGTCGGCATGTGTTGTTCCTGCACTATTAACCCCCAAGAAATATGGGATCTTAGAGAAAGTGTGTGAATAGTCGTGTGATCAACAGAATTACTATCAAGCAATGGTTTCCTATTCCTTGCTTGGACGATATATTGGACTTGTTGCATGGACTAAAGGTCTTTTCAAAGATTGAGTTGAGGAGTAGATATCACCAAATTCGTATCCGGCCTAGGGACAAGTGGAAGACCGCATTAAGACTCGAGATGGGTTGTACGAGTGATTTGTCATGACATTCGGCCTTTCAAATACGCCAAGTACTTTCACGGAGCTAATGATAGGGGTATTCGTCCCTTTTATGGAGAAGTTCTTAATTGTTTATTTTGATGCATTCTTGTTTTTTGTCCCGATTCATCTCTTCACTTTATCACTTATGGTCGAGGTATTAAAAAATGATTGCATAACCATAATGGCGGGAATCATTACTCTTCAAACTATAATGGCTGTTACAACCCACCATTATGAGTTGATGCATTTCTTATTTTTTATTTTTAAAGAACCGGTATTCTATTGGTAATTATGGTGGTTGTTACAGTCATTGTTGCTATTATTAAATACCTTGCCTACGACAAATATTTAATGTACTACCAAGAGGCACTATTCATTGACTTGAAAAGGTGCTTCTTGTTGATAGCGATTTGTTATTGGGGTATATTGTGTTTGTAGAAGGAATCAAGGTTTACCAGGAGAAAATCAAGGCCATTATGGAGTGGCACACCCCATGAACCCTTTTGGAGGTCCATTCTTTCCATGAGTTAGTGACATTTTAGTGGAGATTTATCCAGAATTTTAGTACAATTATTACACTTGTCACCATGCATCCATGGAAACAAAGTCAAATGGACTTCTAGACTTTAATATCATTTTTTAAAAATGGCAGAGGCCTTGCACTTCTAGACTTTAATAAAGTCTTTGAAGTGGAACACGGAGGTTCAAATGTTAGCATTTGCGGAGTGCTGAGTTGGGAAGGAAAGTCAATTGTTTTACTTAGAAAAAAGCTTAATCATACACAAAAGAACTACTTCACGTATGATCTCAAGATCCATGTAGTGGTCCCGATGCTACAACATTGGAGCCATTACCTTATTCATCAGGAATTCATTCTATACTTAGACTATAAGGCATTAAAATATTTCAACTCCTAAAAGAAGCCAAGTGCTTGTTATGTAAAGTGAATGGCTTTTCTATAAGAATATATTTTTCCTTTTATGGGACAAAGATGGAAGTAAGAACAAAGCCAAATGCTTTGTTTAGGAGGGTGGTTCTATAAGTAATGCTCGTCATGGAAGTCATGGGATTCGAGGCTTTAGAAGAGAAATAGGAGGGTCCGATTTTTGGCGAAGTGCTCAACAAATGTGTGGAAGGCCGAGATCCAAAGTATGAATTTATCTCACATGATGGGTATTTATTTAAGGTTTCTTGCTTAGTATCCTGAAAGGATTGTTGTAGAAAAAAATCCTATGTGAGCTACATAGAGGACTGAGTGGACATTTTGGAAGAGAGAAACATTAACTGAGGTGGAAAAAAATATTAAGATAAACATTGACTATGGTGGAGAAAAATACTACTAACCTCATAAGCACCATGACGTTGAACATTTCATAGCACAATGTCAAGCCTTCAAAGGTCATGTGCAGAACAGTGGTCTTTGTATATCATTTTTGTTCTAGTCACACCATGGGTGGACATTTATATGGACTTCATTTTCTGTCTTCCAAACTCAAAGGGAGCATATTCAATTTTCCTTGTGGTGGACATTTTTTTGAAGATGGCCCACTTCATTTCATGCAAAAGGATGAGGGACAGACACTACGCATATTGTTAAAATATTCATCATGGAGATTGTGTAGCTTCCAAGGATACTAAAAACAATAACTTCATACTGATGGGTATTTATTTAAGGTTTCTTGCTTAGTATCCTGAAAGGATTGTTGTAGAAAAAAATCCTATGTGAGCTACATAGAGGACTAAGTGGACATTTTGGAAGAGAGAAACATTAACTGAGGTGGAAAAAAATATTAAGATAAACATTGACTATGGTGGAGAAAAATACTACTAACCTCATATGCACCATGACGTTGAACATTTCATAGCACAATGTCAAGCCTTCAAAGGTCATGTGCAGAACAGTGGTCTTTGTATATCATTTTTGTTCTAGTCACACCATGGGTGGACATTTATATGGACTTCATTTTCTGTCTTCCAAACTCAAAGGGAGCATATTCAATTTTCCTTGTGGTGGACATTTTTTTGAAGATGGCCCACTTCATTTCATGCAAAAGGATGAGGGACAGACACTACGCATATTGTTAAAATATTCATCATGGAGATTGTGTAGCTTCCAAGGATACTAAAAACAATAACTTCATACTGTGATTTGAAGTTTGTGTGGCAATTTTGGCGCACTTTATGAAAGTGGTTGGAGACTAAGCTTCAATTTTGTAGTGTATATCATCCTCAAATAGACGGCCAAACTGAGGTAGTCCACAGGACCCTTGGTAACCTCTTGAGGAGTAACATAAGCAACAATATACCTCAATGGGACTTGGCTCTACCACAAGCTGAGTTTGCCTACAATAGCTCAAAAAATCACACCCATTGAAAAAAAATCCCCATTTGAGATCATAAAATAGGAAAAGTCCACATCATGCACTTGACTTAGTACCATAACTAGTAGGAGATTGAGTGAAGATACTGATGTTTTCACAAGGCACATCTAAGACTTGCAAGCTCAAATGTAGACAAAGATTGAAGGGATCAAGGCCAGGTACTGGGAAGCCACAAATAAACATTGGCAGGAGAAGATATATAAACAAGATAACTTGGTTATAGTTTATTTTTGCAAAGAAAGGTTTTCGAATGGAACTTACAACAAGTTCAAGTCTTAAAAGATTGGTCCAGGTCAAGTCAAGACGAAGTTGAGTGATAATGCCAATGAGATTGAGTTGCAAGATGACTTAGATATCCAACCAACTTTCAATGTGCTAATTTGTTCTATTACCATGGCTAGATGTCTAACGTGCAAGATCAAGTCATTATTGATATGGATAAATAATTCCTGAAGAAAAACAGAAAAGGAAGAAGATGAACAAATGTTATGCATGATGACTATTGGCACTTGATGGGCCAATACAAGTAATACTTGCTGAAATGGAAGAACATGACCTATTCTAAATGCACATGGGTCACGGGCGACAAATTGAAAAGATTAGATCCAGACCTCTACAAGTATGAAACATCAAATTCCCTAAAGTCTGAGTTTTTTCGAACATGAGGGAGTGATGTAGGCCCATGATCCACTATAGTGCCCAAAACATGTTAATCTTGGGAAGTTTGTTGTAAATTTTGGGACTTAAATGTCAAAGATCACATTTGTCATTTGTGAAAGATAGGGGCGCTAATGTGGAAGATATAGTTAAAGCTTTTGGGGGCATTTAGTAGATTGTTTTTGCTATTTTAGGCCAAATCTTTGCTAGCGAGATTTTTATAATTTTGCTAGTGGGATTTTTATTATCTTAAATAAATTATAAATTGATTTGAAATTAATTAAGATTGATTTGAAAGCAATCTAATAATTGAGGGATTTTCATTAAATATTCATTGGGATTGTCTTTAAGGGGTGTGATATTCCATATTTTCTAAGTTGTGAGTTTTCTTAAGTATAATAAGAGAAGAAATTGATAAAGTCATTTCTCCTTCTCTACTCAAATATTCTTATGGGTATGTGTAAGTGCTATAGTTGATAGCCCCTTTATATTATCAAATTTGTGGTGTTAAAGACACTATTTGTATCTTGTTATGAAGCCTGCATATGTGAAGAATGTGAAGAACAAAGCTCTACTCAAGATATGCCAAGCCACGACTAAAGTCTCACAAGATCAGCTTCTATAGACAAGCACTATTCACAAGTCAAGACTCGAGAATGTGAGAATGATCGACTTAATTCAAGACAAGTATAATTCAAGATCTCAAGAAACTTTCAAGTTCAAGCTTCACCAAGATTTCAAGCTTCACTATTCTTAAAGGTCACTCATCTTTAAATTTTAATGTCCTTACTTCACTATTGAGGTATGTTTGACCTTAGGTTGACCTTTAGAGTAGGTCATTTTAAATACATAATTCATATGTTTTATATAAGTAAGTTTGGCCTGTTCTAAGACTAGTCCTGGACTTTGTTCAACTAGTCCTAGCACTGCCTCGACCAGTCTTAACTATTTCTAGACCAGTTGTAAGTTTGTTGCAAAAATTTAAAATTTTTTGTTGAGCTTCGACTAGTTCTGGGGATTGTTCGACTAGTCGTATGAACAGGTTCGACTGCTCCTTCGACCAATCGTGAAACTATGACTCGAACTACAGCATTGAAATTCGACTAGTCGTGAGCAACCTACGACCAGTCGAAAGTGACTTATGACCAGTCATAGACTACCTACAACCTGTCATGAAACCACCTTATCTTATCGTGCCTGAAGTTTCAAATATCCCTTGGTTCTACGACCAGTCATAGTGTCCTTAAGAGCAGTCGAAGGTGTGATTTCTGCAGCTATAAATAGACGACGAATTTCAGAGTTTGATAACTCAATTCAAATAAAATCAAGGGATCACTCTGAGATAAGCTTATGTTTATTTTAAGCTACATAGTGCACATGTAATATTCTCTTTTGTTAGCTTTATTAATTTGATTTTGTTTCTACATTCCAATCTTATTTGAAAAGAGGAATTGTGATATTCCTTATTATTATAATCAAAATTAAATATAGTTAGCATCTGGTTTAATTTGAAATCAATTAGAACTTAGAATGATTGTAAAGTGCGTATTGGACATTGAACTTTAACATTCGAATCTCTACTCCAACTTGGTTCTTTCAGGCTGCTAAAACAAGGAGAAATTTAGGTATTTTACATTTATTGTAAATTCTATTCTTTTTTGTTACTTTTGAGGTTTGCCAGAAAAATCTCATTGTGTTGGTTATCTGAGGAGAGCTAGAAAACTCAGAAGTGGGGTTTTTGAATTGTGTAAGCCCTTTTTCTAAAAGACACAATTGTGATAATTTAGATTTTCTATTCCTTGTTATTTATTTATTCCTCTTCAGTTTAAGTTTTTGATACAAAGACCTTTCTAGAAATAAGGTTGTCCTACCATAAACTTTAGTTTTTGGTGTAAGGTTATCCTTAAAATAATATTTGTATCAACCTCTCAAGACTTGAATTTTGAAGTTGCATTTTAATACAGTATTGTGAATTGATTTCTTTATTTGGTTATCTTTCTTTCTTTAATTCTGCTGTTATTTTTTTTAATTTGGCATAGTCCTCTTCACCCCCCCTCTAGGACATATAGCTTGGCCATTTCAAGTTGTATCAGAGCCTAATAAATCATTTTAATTCTTTTTATTTGGATTCATTTCCTGAGCTAACGATCTAAGCTATATTTGAGATGTCAAATTTTGATAGCCTTTCAGTCATTAGGCCTCCACCTTTCGATGGCACCAACTATGCCTATTAGAAAGCCAGGATGAGGATCTTCCTCAAATCTATGGATGAAAGTGTGTGGCTAGCCACAGTGAATGAATGGACCCCTCCTACCACTGAAGTAACTGGGATTGATGATTTAAAATCAATGAGAATAACACCTTATTTCTCATGGACCACACTTTAGAAAAGTGAGAGTAATGCAAATGCTAAAGCACTAAATGCAATCACTTGTGCACTATCATCGGATGAATTCAAAAGAATTATATCCTGTGATTCTGCAAAGCAAGCTTGGGATATTTTAGAAATGATACACGAGGGTACATCAATTGTCAAGAAATCTAAAGTCCAAATCCTCACAACCAAATTTGAGGAAATACATATGGAAGAAAATGAAATGTTTATGGACTTCTAGACTAGATTAAATGACATTGTAAACTCTTTGTGGGATCTTAGAGATAAAATTCTAGAAAGAAAAGTATGTGCAAAAATATTATGCTCACTTCCTGAACGGTTTAATTCTAAGGTAACTGCGATCCAGGAACTTCGTGATACAAATACTATGATCAGGTTAGAATAATTAGTTAGGTCTTTACAAACCTACGAGTTAAATTTTAAAGCTCCTAAAGAAAAATCTATTGTCTTTAAGTCTTCTAAAGATGTTTCTCAAGAAAACAATTCTGATTTAGAAAATTCTGAAGATGATATGGCCCTTTTAGCGAAAAAGTTTTATAAAATTTTCAAAAGTAAAAAGAGGGTTGATTTTCAAAAAGCTAATGAGAAGAAAAAATCAAAATCTACATCTAAGCCTTGAAAATCTTTAAAAGAGAGTCAATGTTACAACTATCAAGAATATAGGCATTTAGCAAAAAAGTGTCCTAAAAAGGACAAACCCAAAAAAAAAAAAAGAGTATGTTGGCTACTTGGGATGAATCTTCTGATTCTGAAGCCTCTTCTGTTTCAAAAGATTCTGAAACCGAGTCGGGTAATGAAATGAAAGCCCTTATGACTCTAGCCATATTCACAGTTTTAGATAATGATTCAACAAGTGAAGAAAATCTGAACAGTGAATGTGAAAATGAAGATGATCTTCAAGATGCTTACAATGCCTTATATAAGGAAAGTTGTAAAATTGTTTTTAAACTTAAACTTCAAAAAAAAATATTTTCAAAGCTTAAAGAAAATTTTGAATCGGTTGTTCTAGAAAAATCTCATATTTCAAACTGTTTTGAAAAATGCAAATGTGATTTGGATTTCAAAACCTCCCAGATTGAAAGTCTGAAATCTGAAAATGAAAACCTTAAACTTGAAGTCTCTTCTCTTTTAAGTTTGATGGATACATGTAAGTATGCCCAAGGAGATCCAAAGTTAGAAAAACTTTTATCTGGATTAAGGAAATGTGGCGATTGATCCAGTTTGGGCTACGAGAAAAATGTTCCTCTCAAACATAAGAATACGTCTCCTAAATTTATAAAAGGAGAGACCTTGAACTTAAAAGGGAAAAGTACAAATCAAGTTTTTTCTAAAACTTCTTTTTAAAAACTGAAAAATAATTATAAACATCAGAACCGAAACCCTTTAGCTGAGAAAATAGTAGATCTTCTTAAGGAGCTCTTAAAATCTAACTCAGTGGGTCACTCTAACTACGATCAAAAGAAGACCCACTATACTCCAAAACTCAAAACTGTTATGAAATGGGTTCCTAAGGTTACCTGCTTGGTTGTTCACACTACTTTTAAAATGTCAAATCATTCAAAGTGGTACCTAGACAGTGGATGTTCAAGGCATACGACTGGTGATAAAGGATTATTCACCGATCTTAAAGATATGACTAATGGATCAGTCACTTTTGGTGATGGCAGCAACTGTAAGATTATGGGCCAAGGTACAGTTCAACTTTATAACCTTCCTTTATTCAAGAATGTTTTATATATTGAAGGACTAAAACATAACTTGCTTAGCATATCTCAAATATGCGACAATAATCATAGTGTAAAGTTTTTCAATCAAAGGTATGAGATTCTAAACAACAAGGGTTCAGTAATACTAACTCGACGAAGAACGTCTGAAAACTGCTATATTGTTAGTGAATCCAGCTCATCTAATCAATCATGTTACATGGTCCATACAGACGAGACTGTTTTGTGGCACAAACATCTTGGACATGTACATTACCGAAATCTATATAAATTGAGCAAATGGTTATAAGAGGTTTACCCAAACTATAAAAAATAGATAAAATATATGGTGAATGCCAAATTAGCAAACAAATAAGGAACTCACACAAAAAAATGAATTCCAATACCACAGAAAGACCACTCGAGCTTCTCCATATGGATCTTGTAAGACCTACCAGGAGGGAAAGTCAAGATAGCAAAAGATATATCCTGGTAATTGTAGATGATTTTACCAGATATACTTGGGTAGTCTTCTTAAGGGATAAATCTGAAACCCTTGAAGAAGTAAGAAAAGTTCTCAAAAGGATTCAAACTGAAAAATGTTCTCAAATCAGTAAGATTCGTAGTGATCATGGATCTGAATTTGAGAATAGCAATTTTGAGAAGTTCTGTAGTGACCAGGGAATATTACATGAATTCTCAGCACCCAAAACTCTACAACAAAATGGTATAGTTGAAAGAAAAAATAGAGTACTTCAAGAAATGGATAATGTCATGTTGAATAGCATAAAGCTCTCTAAGAATCTTTGGGCTGAAGCAGTCAATACAGCTTGTTATATCATTAACCGAGTTTACACTAATAAAGGTAATAATAAAATGGCTTACGAAATGTGGTTCGATAAAAAGCCTACTGTCAAATACTTTTAAGTTTTTGGCAGCAAGTGTTATATTTTACGAGATCATGAAAATCTGAAAAAGTTTGATACAAAGAGTGATGAAGGGATCTTTTTAGGATATTCTTTAAACAGTCGAGCTTATAGAGTTCTGAACAAAAGGACCAGTGTGATTCAAGAGTCCATCAATGTGGTCATTGATGATCATTTAAAAACACCAGTCTCAAGTTCAGATAATGATGAAATTCTTATAACTGATAAACCTGATATTTCATCTATCAGACTAATTCTGAATTAAGGACTGTTAAAGATCATCCAACCACATAGATTCTTGGAAACCCTCTCACTGGTGTTCGTACCCATAAACAACTTGAGGATATATGTAATTACATATGTTTTACATCCCAGATAGAGCCATCTAACGTAAAAGAAGCTCTTGCTAATGAAAACTGAATTGTTGCGTGCAAGAAGAACTTAACCAATTTATGAGAAATGATGTTTGGTATCTCGTACCTAGACCTAAAGATAAACACATCATTAGAACCAAATGGATTTTTAAAAATAAGTCTGATGAGCTTGGCAATATAATTAGAAATAAGGCTAGGCAGGTTGTACAAGGTTACACTGAAATTAAAGGTATTGATTATGATGAAACCTTTGCATCAATAGCTCGTCTGGAATTAATCAGACTCTTTATATCTATTGTTTGTTTTAAAAAATTTAAGATTTATCAAATGGATGTGAAAAGTGCTTTTTTAAATGGCAATCTGCATGAGAAAGTCTATGTTGAACAACCGATGGCTTTTGAAGATCCCAAAAATGTTGATCATGTGTATCGCCTTAAAAAGGCACTTTACAAGTTAAATCAAGTTCCTAGGGCATGGTACGAGAAACTAACAAAGTTTCTATTAAGTCATAATTTTCAAATGGGTTGTGTTGATAAAACTCTGTTTATTAAAAAACATAATGATCATATTTTAATAGTACAGATTTATGTTGATGATATCATTTATGGATTTACCTGTAGTGACATGATTACCGAGTTTGCAAATTTAATGAAATCTTAGTTTAAAATGAGCATGGTTGCGGAATTGAATTATTTCCTTGGATTGCAAGTAAAGCAACAACCTGATGAAATGTTCATTTCTCAATCTAAATATGCTATGAATTTGATTAAGAGATTTGGATTTGAGAATGGTAAGAATTTTGATACTCCTATGAGTACAAATTTGAAACTCTCAAAAGATTCTGCAAGTAAAAATGTGGATCCAAAATTATATCGGAGTATAATTAATAGTTTATTATATTTAACTGCTAGTAGACTCGATACTTCTCTAAGTTTTGGTATTTGCTCTAGATATCAGTCTGATCCTAAAGAATCGCACTTGACTGCTGTCAAGCGGATTGTGCGATATGTCACAAGTATTATTAATCTTGGTCTCTGGTATCCACATGAGACTAGTGTTCAATTAGCTGGGTACTCGGATGCTGATTGGGCTAGTAATGTTGACGATAGAAAATCAACCAGTGGTGGTTGTTTTTATATCGAAAACTGTTTAGTTTCTTGGTTTAGCAAGAAACAAAGTTCTATATCACTCTCTACTGCTGAAGCTAAATATATCGCAGCTGGTAATGCATGTACACAGCTTGTTTGGATGAAACATATGCTAAGTGATTATGGAATTAAACAGAATTCTATGTTATTATATTGTGATAATTCTAGTGCCATAAACATTTCAAAAAATCCAATTCAGCATTCACGTACTAAACACATTGACATTAGATTTCATTATATTCATGAATTAGTGGAAGAAAAGCTTATATCTTTGGAATATATCCCTACCGAGAATCAATGTGCTGACATTTTCACTAAACCTCTCGACAAAAGCAGGTTTAACAAATTGAAAATTGATCTTGGTATGTGCATTATAAGGTGATTTCTTATGCCTATTTGTATCATATTGTATATATTTGCTAGGTTAGATTTCAATTTTTGTGAAATATGCAGGAAATCATATTTTTTGGTGGTACTCGACTAGTCAAGGATTTCCTTGACCTATCGTGGCACGACCGTTCGAAGAAAACCCACAACCAGTCGTGGATCGCGGTGATTGACTTAATTTTAGAGGAAATCACTTTCTTCCTCATTTCTTCTTCTCTCTCCGACGAGCCGACGCCCGACCAATGGAACCCACCTTTCAAAATCTTCAAGGTTAGTGCTCCATTTGCATTTTTTTTATAGATTTATGTTTAGATTACTTCTATTTCTCTTGAAGTCATCTATTTCAAATTTTGTTGAGATTTAGAGTTTTTCTTCTTTTAAATCTGATTTGTGAAAACTCATTTCTTAATCCATTGCAACACTTTGTTTCCTTGAAATCCTTGTTACAAATGGCATCTAGAGGAAGAAAGACAACTTCCCGAGGTCCATCATCCTCTAGATCTACTCCTATCACTAAGCGTCATCTTCAGGCTCCCGAGGATGATCTTTCTTATGTTTGGGACATCAGATTGCATAAAGTTATTGTTGAACATCCTATTGATATTAATCATACTACTCCTTTTGATATCTTTCTTATGCTTCAAGCTGTAGGCTGGGATAACTTATTACATTGGGATGGGCCAGCATACCGGTTCATTGCCTAGTCCATGTTCGCTTGCATAAGTGAGTTTTCAATGAAAATTTAACTTTTAAAATAGCCACAAGAGAAGGACCATTTAACATTGATCGTCATTTGATTTCAGCTCTTATGAAAATTCCTGTGAATGATGAGGGCATTCTAATCCATACTTTATCTGAAAAAACGTATGCTCACTAGAGACTTATGCAAATTGGACATACAATGGACGCATAAGGGAATGCATTCCCCTCAAAGTTTTTATTACCCAAATATAGAGTTTTACACAGGTTTTTTGTGTCCAACTTGCACCTCGATCAGGTAATAAATCTGAATTAAAATGCTTCATGATTCGTGTTCTTCATATTGTTGTCAAAGGTGGTCATATTTGTTTACCATCCTTAATTTGTCACTCTATTATTCAATTTTGACTCCATCCAGGTCATAGTGACATCCATTTTACTAATTTGATGACTGTGTTAGCTACACATATGTTAGTCGATATGCCTATTGGAGAGGCCCCTATCCATCATCTTATAGTTAACAATTCTAATATCAATAAGATGAAGCTGGATTTCCTTCCTGGCCAAGTTGATGGTGTTGGTGGTGCCGAAGCTAGACAAGAGGAAGAGGCT
Organism: Magnolia kwangsiensis; assembly: GCA_037074715.1. Lineage (NCBI taxonomy): Eukaryota > Viridiplantae > Streptophyta > Magnoliopsida > Magnoliales > Magnoliaceae > Magnolia > Magnolia kwangsiensis. The sequence goes on from CM073573.1 coordinate 45,184,445, forward strand.
GGTGATCTTCCTCCTGATGACATTAACATGGATGATATTTTTGAAGAACTTGACTCTGATTCTGCTAATGATCCAGATTATGAACCATCTAAATTTAATGAGCGTTTACGTGCATTGGAGGAGAAGGTTGAGAATATGAATATTAAGGTAGAAAACATGAATGTTGCCCATGATTTACAGTTCAAGTATATGCGCAAATATCTTAGGCGCTTGAACAAGGGCATGCATCTACTTGATCCTTCCATCCCTACTCCTTCTGGCTCAGATTAGTTCCTATTCTTCTTCTTTTTTTTTACTGTAATAACATTATTACTCATCTGTTCTCTCTGGTTTGGAGATTGTAGCTATCGTTGAATTAACTCTGTTTATGAATTATGTGTGTTGATTATACTATTTTCTCATATATTGTCTTTCTACCTCTCATATGTCCCTTTCATTATTACTCCTCAACCATCTGTCCTATGCTTCCTTTGTCATAGTGTCAAAAAGGGGGAGAATGGATGTCTATATCATGATCAGGTGTCATGATCAGGGTGTAGTAGCATTGCATATTTTTTCTTTCTGTGTTGTATGTTACTCAGGGGGAGCATGTGCAGAGGTGGAACATATGTGAATTTATGTTGAATTGATGTGTTGGCTCATGCTAATATGAATATGTGCCATTTGATAATAACTGGTGCATGACTCTTTAATATTGTGTGTTTTATCACTAATTTGACAAAGGGGGAGATTGTAAGTGCTATAGTTGATAGTCCCTTTATATTGTCAAATTTGTGGTGCCAAAGACATTGTTTGTATCTTGTTATGAAGCTTGCATATGTGAAGAATGTGAAGAATAAAGCTCTACTCAAGATATGCCAAGCCACGACTAAAGTCTCACAAGATCAGCTTTTATAGACAAGCACTGTTCACAAGTCAAGACTCGAGAATGTGAGAATGATTGACTTAATTCAAGACAAGTATAATTCAAGATCTCAAGAAACTTTCAAGTTCAAGCTTCACCAAGATTTCAAGCTTCACTATTCTTAAAGGTCACTCGTCTTTAAATTTCAATGTCCTTACTTTACTATTGAGGCATTTTTGACCTTAGGTTGACCTTTAGAGTAGGTTATTTTGGATACATAATTCATATGTTTTATATAAGTTTGGTTTGTTCTAAGACTAGTCATGGACTTTATTCGACTAGTCCTAGCACTGCCTCGACCAGTCCTAACTATTTCTAGACCAGTCGTAAGTTTATTGTAAAAATTTAGAATTTTTTATTAAGCTTCAACCAGTCCTGGGGATTGTTTAACTAGTCGTATGAACAAGGTCGACTGCTCCTTCGACCAGTCGTGAAACTACGACTCAAACTACAGCGTTGAAATTTGACTAGCTTCGACTAGTCGTGAGCAACCTACGACCAGTCGTAGACTACCTACGACCTATCATGAAACCACCTTATCTTATCGCGCCTGAAATTTCATATATTCATTGGTTCTACGACCAGTCGTAGTGTACTCAAGACCAATAGAAGGTGCGATTTCTCCAGCTATAAATAGACGATGAATTTCAAAGTTTGATAATTCAATTCAAGTAAAATCAAGGGATCACTCTGAGATAACTTTATGTTTATTTTAAGCTACATTGTGCACATTTAATATCTCTTTTGTTAGCTTTATTAATTTAATTTTATTTCTACATTCCAATCTTAATTGAAAAGAGGAATTGTGATATTCCTTATTTTTATAATCAAAACCAAATATAGCTAGCCCATCTGGTTTAATTTAAAATCAATTAGAACTTATAACTATTGTAAAGTGAGTATTGGATATTGAACTTTGACATTCGAATCTCTACTCTAACTTGGTTCTTTAGGGCTAATAGAACAAAGGAGAAATTCAGGTATTTTACATTTATTGTAAATTCCATTCTTTTTGGTTTCTTTTGAGGTTTGCTAGAAAAATCTCATTGTTTTGGTTATCTGAGGAGAGCTAGAAAACTCGAAAGTAGGGTTTTTGAATTGTGTAAGCCCTTTTTCTAAAAGACACAATTGTGAAGGTTTTGGGTGAACCTGTGAAAATCTAATTTGATAGTGAACGCTAATATCCCCTGTGTGAGGATATTTAGAGTGGAGTAGCAATCTGTGTGGCTGTTTTTTAACAGTTGGTGTACATACAGGCGAACCACTATAACTCTTTGGGTTTTGTGGATGTGTGCTTTATATTTTCTATCTTTGATCATTCAAATTTGTGGGATGTATATGTGAATGTGAATGTTGTAATATTTTCATTTCAAACACCGTGGGGAATGTTGTAATTATTTAAATTTTTTATTTTTTTTTATTTATTTATTCCTCTTCAGTTTAAGTTTTTGATACAAAGACCTTTCTAGAAATAAGGTTGTCCTACCATAAACTCTGGTTTTTAGTGTAAGGTTATCCTTAGAACAACATTTGTATCAACCTCTCAAGACTTGAATTTTGAGGTTGCATTTTAATACAGCATTGTGAATTGATTTCTTTATTTGGCTATGTTTCTTTCTTTAATTCCACTATTTATTTATTTTTGGCATAATCCAATTCACACTCTCCCCCCCCTCCAGGACATATAGCTTGGCCATTTCAGTATGTTCTTGTCCATTTCTTTGTGATTCGGATGTCAAGATCTCATTAACTTGATAACCAGGTTCCACCAAAGTCATAGTGATATTGGAGACCCGTGTGCTTTGGGTTTTTCTCCCAGTTTAATAATCTAATTGAGTCATATGATCAGATGTGTATTGTTAGTTGTAAGATGAAATGGATTTTAAAAACCTAGGGACACTAATCTTTCAAGGCATATGTTCGATGTATGATAAAGAGTTTCTTTGTTCTTCACTTTAACAGTTCTCCATAATTCCTATTTAGTTAAAATTGTTTCATTTTCTATAGAAAGACAAAATTGTTTATGTACTGATAAATGGGAAACTTCAATCCTTTCATTTCAAAGGTAAATTATCATAATCATTATTGGCCAGTTCACCACATTGCATAGTGAATCGGTTGACATGTTCAATAGTCGATTGACCATGCTCCCATTAAAATAGGGCAAAGTCCGGTCGATAATTTCTCAGTAGAGGATATTGCCAATTTACCCTTTCTAGATAAGGCTTATGATAAGCCAAAATAGCATTGCAGCCCAAGACCTGACCTGTAACTTCTTACACCAGTTGCAATATATAGTCGCAATCAACTCTTGGAGGTTCCATGGCTGGTGGATGATCCTGACCAAACCTATTAATATTTTCTTAAAATCTAGGACCTTACGGAGGGTAGAATCCCAATGGCGGTCCTTGATTTCTATTGTCAAAATTTCTAGCTTCCAGCTCCGGTCGTCTGACCTTTGCAGGAGTCATGATATTCCTCACCTCCTGAGCGTATTACACTTCGAGGGTAGTGTCGGTGGGAAAGGGACGACATTGCCAACCGAGCTACCATGATTTTGCTGTGTAGGTTGCATTCACTCCATCATGACGGCCAGTAATCGTTGCATGCCCTCGGTTTGGCTAGCCATATAACGGTTAGTACTCTTGGCCTGTTGATAAAGTTGTTCTACTTGAATCCTTGTATCTTCCTGTACCAACTGGATGCTTGTATGCACATCCCTTATTACCATTGATACTTTATCCTGAAGAATCGAGCGAGCCGTAGACATCCCTGCTTGTTTCCGGCCGGAATAAAATTAATTTCACTTGGAGGTGGCTGAACCTGCACCTCATCCACTAGAGGCGATGTAGCTGGCGTTGTGGGCCTGGAAATTCTGTCACTCCTCCATTGCATTCTGGAAGTAGTTGAATCAATGACTAACAATAGAGTCCCACCGGGCATGCTAGAAAATTGTTCACCGTTGTTCTGACGTTCCTCTTCCTAGCACAGGTGATGAATATGCGGGCATGCCAGAATTGGGATTGCGGTTCCAATTCAAACCAAACAAAAATGACCCCAAGCACCAAAGTAGTCAGACACTGGGTATGACAAAAGCCTAAGGAGATCGGTTGCTTATTTGACCACTCACTCAAAGCGTAAATTGATCTGGCGATATTCAGAGGGTGGGGTTCATCCTCTGATGATGAGTTTCTCCTTGCGTTCCGAATGAAAGGACTTTCTCAATGTGTGAATGACAAAATGAGCAGTGATAATTCAAAAATTCGACCCCTAAAGATTATTCAAATTCTAGCCATCAACTATTGTATTTACGCTATAAATTATACTAGAAAAAGCAAGTAAATGCGATAAGTAACTGATTACTTTAAAGGAAAGAAATTACTTGAAAGAAACTACGATTACACTCTGAAATGTAAATTTGACAAGATATTTGAAAGATAATTTGAAGATAATTGATTTGTTTGGGTTTGTGTGAGACTTCTTTTCCTATCGAAATTTTCTTCTATTTATAATTCTAACCTAGCAGTTCTAGACTCTTCTCACGATCTGACAATTATCATAACCATTTTTATCCATTCTCTACTTCCAGATTCTCTCAACAATCTGCATTCCCTGAGCATTCTTTCGTGACGACTTGACCATCGACTAACCAATCATTTGAAATTGGTCTCACCCCAATGATTATTTGCCTCATGCAAGTCATGTGATAATAATCACCTGAAATTGGTCACACATTCTCACTGCCATCTTTCAACCGTTAATCCTGATACATGTGTGATCTGACCGTAACAGGGTTAGGTCTAACAGGTCGCATTATGATACTTCTCTCCTTAGTAGGACTTACTCTCTAATTTACAAGGACTTCACATCGAATAAACTCATTCTTTCAGGTCCAAGGGTGGGAAGTTTGTTCTTCGAATTGAAGATACTAACATGGAGAGATCTACTAAGAAATCTAAGGAAACAATGCTACAATATATGACTTGGCTCAATCTTGATTGGGATGAAGGTAGTTCCACTATGATGACTCGTAAAATTCTTGAGTTTATTTAATCAGTATCTAGTGTTTTAATGTCATTCATTTATGTGATTCTATGTTTCAGTAGCTTGATTTCAACTTGTGTCAATTACTGGGTAACATACTGATGCAGGGGTAGACTTATCTCTTAATTCATTTCTTTATATATTTATTTAACAAGCATATCTCCTGAACTAGAATGAGTTACATAACATACCATATATGATTTTTGGGTAGGAGAAGCTAATTTAGCCAACCAATATAGTAATTTTTTGAGATTCCATCGGGTCGATGGTCAAAAATCCACTTCACGGTCAATTCGCTTCACTTCATAGTCATTTTCACGCACTTCGCGGTCAATTCAATTCACTTCACCATTATTTCCATGCATTTCACGGTCCTTCCTGGAGATTCCATGTTGATTCATAGTCAATTCGACGCACTTCACGGTCAATTCACTTCACTTCACGGCCATTTTCACGCACTTCGCAGTCAATCAACTTAACTTCACCGTCATTTTCATGCATTTTACGGTCATTCCCGGTGATTTGGTGTTCATTCACGGTCAATTCGACGCACTTCACGGTCAATTCACTTCACTTCACGGCCATTTCCACGCACTTCGCGGTCAATTCACTTAACTTCATCATCATTTTCATGCATTTCATAGTCATTCCCAACGATTCTGTGTTCATTCATAGTCAATTCGATGCACTTTACGGTCAATTCAGTTCACTTCACGGCCATTTCCATGCACTTTACGGTCAATTCACTTCACTTCACAGCCATTTCCATGCACTTCGCGGTCATTTCACTTCACTTCACTATCATTTCCATGCATTTCACGGTCATTCCTAGCGATTCCGTGTTCATTCACGGTCAATTCGACGCACTTCACAGCCATTTCCACGCACTTCGCAGTCATTTCACTTCACTTCACCGACATTTCCATGCATTTCATGGTCATTCCTAGCAATTCCGTGTTCATACACGGTCAATTCGACGCACTTTATGGTCAATTCACTTCACTTCATGGCCATTTCCATGCACTTTGTGGTCATTTCACTTCACTTCACCGTCATTTCCATGCATTTCACAGTCATTCCTAGCGATTCTATCTTCATTCACGGTCAATTCGACGCACTTCACGATCAATTCACTTCACTTCACGGCCATTTCCACGCACTTCATGGTCATTTCACTACACTTCACCGTCATTTCCATGCATTTCATGGTCATTCCTAGCGATTCCGTGCTCATTCACGGTCAATTCGATGAACTTCACGGTCAATTCACTTCACTTCATGGCCATTTCTACGCACTTCACTGTCATTTCACTTCACTTCACCGTCATTTTCATGCATTTCACGGTCATTCCTAGCGATTTCGTGTTCATTCACGGTCAATTCGATGCACTTCACGATCAATTCACTTCACTTCACAGCCATTTCCACGCACTTCGCGGTCATTTCACTTCACTTCACCGTCATTTCCATGCATTTCACAGTCATTCCTAGCGATTTCGTGTTCATTCACGGTCAATTCAACGCACTTCATGGTCAATTCACTTCACTTCAAGGCCATTTCCACGCACTTCACGGTCATTTCACTTCACTTCACCGTCATTTCCATGCATTTCACGGTCATTCCCGGTGATTCCGTGTTCATTCACGGTCAATTCAACGCACTTCACGGTCAATTCACTTCACTTCACGGCCATTTCCCTGCACTTCACGATCAATTCACTTAACTTCACCATCATTTCCATGCATTTCACGGTCATTCTCGGCGATTCCATGTTCATTCACGGTCAATTCAACGCACTTCACAGTCAATTCACCTCACTTCACAGCCATTTCCACGCACTTCGTGGTCAATTCAGTTAACTTCACCATCATTTCCATGAATTCACGGTCATTCCCGGCAAATTCGTGTTCATTCACGGTCAATTCGACGCACTTCACGGTCAATTCACTTCACTTCACGGCCATTTCCACGCACTTCGCGGTCATTTCACTTCACTTCACCGTCATTTCCATGCATTTCACGGTCATTCCTAGCGATTCCATGTTCATTTCACGGTTTAGGTTTTGGAATTTGAGAATGGGTTTGGGTTTAGGTTATAGGTTTTGGTTTCGGTTTAGGTCATGGTTTAGGTTTAGGTTTAGGTTATAGGTTTTTGGATTTGAGAATGGGTTCGGATTTAAGCTATAGGTTTTGGTTTTGGTTTAGGTTATAGGTTTTGGTTTTGGTTATAGGTTTTAGTTTTGGTTTTGGTTATAGGTTTTGGTTTTGGTTTAGGTTATAGGTTATAGGTTATAAGTTTAGGTTAAGGTTTTGGTTTTGGTTTAGGTTATAGGTTTTGGGATTTGAGAATGGATTCGGGTTTAGGTTATAGGTTTTGGTTTTGGTTTAGGTTATAGGTTATAGGTTTAGGTTAAGGTTTTGAGATTTGAAAATGGGTTCAGGTTTAGGTTATAGGTTTTGGTTTTGGTTTAGGTTATAGGTTTTGGTTTAGGTTAAGGTTTAGGTTTAGGTTATAGGTTTTGGGATTTAAAAATGGGTTCGGGTTTAGGTTATAGGTTTTGGTCTTGGTCTTGGTTTAGGTTATAGGTTTTGAGATTTAATAATGGGTTCGGGTTTAGGTTATAGGTTTTGGTTTTGGTTTTGGTTTTGGTTTAGGTTTATAGGTTTTTCGATTTAAGAATGGGTTATGCTTTAGGGAGTTGAGATTAAACCTAAACCTAAAACCTAAAACCTAAACCTAAACCTATAACCTAAACTCAAATCCCTAAACCTAAACTCAAATCCCTAAACCTTAACATATAACCTAACCTAAATCTATATTTATAACCTAAAACTATTCTCAAATTCCAAAACCTATAACTTAAACCTAACCTTTCCCTAAACCTATAACCTAAACTCAATTCCCTAAACCTAAACCTAGACCTAAACCTTAGCCTAAACCTAAACTCAAATCCCTAAACCTTAACCTATAACTTAACCTAAACCTATACTTATAACCTAAAACTATTCCCAAATCCCAAAACCTATAACCTAAACCTAACCTTTCCCTAAACCTATAACCTAAAATCAATTCCCTAAAGCTAAACCTACACCTAATCCTAATCTCAACTCCCTAAACCTAAACCTAAACTTGAAAACCCAAACTTAAACCCAATCCCGAACTTGAACCCGATTTCCAAAACCTAAACCATAACCCATTCTTAAATCCAAAAACCTATAACCTAAACCTAAACCAAAACCTTAACCTAAACCTATAACCTATAACCTAAACTTTTAACCTATAATCTAAACTAAAATCAAAACCTATAACCTAAACCCGAACCCATTCTCAAATCCCAAAACCTATAACATAAACCTAAACCTTAACCTAAACCAAAACCTATAACCTAAATCAAAACTAAAACCTATAACCTAAACCCGAACCCATTCTCAAATCTCAAAACCTATAACCTAAACCTAAACCAAAACCTTAACCTAAACCTATAACCTATAACCTAAACCAAAACCTATAACCTAAACCAAAACCAAAAGCTATAACCTAAACCTGAACCCATTCTCAAATCCCAAAACCTATAACCTAAACCAAAACCAAAATCTTAACCATAACCAAAACCTATAACCTAAACCCGAACCCATTCTCAAATCTCAAAACCTAAACCTAAACCTAAACCTAAACCTATAACCTAAACTAAAATCCCTAAACCTTAACATATAACCAAACTTAAACCTAAATCAAAACCTTAACCTAAACTTATAACCTATAATCTAAACCAAAACCAAAACCTATAACCTAAACCTGAACCCATTCTCAAATCCCAAAACCTATAACCTAAACCAAAACCAAAACCTATAGCCTAAACCCGAACCCATTCTCAAATCCAAAAACCTATAACCTAAATCAAAATGTATAACATAAACCAAAACCTAATACCTAAACCCGAACCCAATCTCAAATCCCAAAACCCAAACCCAAACCTAAACCTAAACCTAAAACCTAAAACCTAAACCTAAACCTATAACCTAACTCAAATCCCTAAACCCAAACTTAAACCTAATCGTATAACCTACATTCAAATCCCCAAACCTTAACATATAACCTAACCTAAACATATACTTATAACCTAAAACTATTCTCAAATTTCAAAACCTATAACTTAAACCTAACCTTTCCCTAAACCTATAACCTAAACTCAATTCCATAAACCTAAACCTAAACCTAAACCTAAACTCAATTCCCTAAACTTTAACCTATAACCTAACCTAAACCTATACTTATAACCTAAAACTATTTTCAAATCCCAAAACCTATAACCTAAACCTAACCTTTCCCTAAACCTATAACCTAAACTCAATTCCCTAAAGCTAAACCTACACCTAATCCTAATCTCAACTCCCTAACCTAAACCTAAACCTAAACTTGAAAACCCAAAACTAAACTCAATCCCGAACCTGAACCCAATTTCCTAAACCTAAACCATAACCCATTCTTAAATCCAAAAACCTATAACCTAAACCTAAACCAAAACCAAAACCTATAACCTAAACCCAAACCCATTATCAAATCCCAAAATCAAAAACCTAAACCAAAACCAAAACCTATAACCTAAACCCGAACCCATTCTCAAATCCCAAAACCTATAACATAAACCTAAACCAAAACCTATAACCTAAACCAAAACCAAAACCTATAACCTAAACCCGAACCCATTCTCAAATCTCAAAACCTATAACCTAAACCTAAACCAAAACCTTAACCTAAACCTATAACCTATAACCTAAACCAAAACCTATAACCTAAACCAAAACCAAAACCTATAACCTAAACCCGAACCCATTCTCAAATCCCAAAACCTATAACCTAAACCTAAACCAAAACCTTAACCTAAACCTATAACCTATAACCTAAACTTATAACCTATAACCTAAACCAAAACCAAAACCTATAACCTAAACCCGAACCCATTCTCAAATCCCAAAACCTATAACATAAACCTAAACCAAAACCTATAACCTAAACCAAAACCAAAACCTATAACCTAAACCCGAACCCATTCTCAAATCTCAAAACCTATAACCTAAACCTAAACCAAAACCTTAACCTAAACCTATAACCTATAACCTAAACCAAAACCTATAACCTAAACCAAAACCAAAACCTATAACCTAAACCCGAACCCATTCTCAAATCCCAAAACCTATAACCTAAACCTAAACCAAAACCTTAACCTAAACCTATAACCTATAACCTAAACTTATAACCTATAACCTAAACCAAAACCAAAACCTATAACCTAAACCCGAACCCATTCTCAAATCCCAAAACGTATAACCTAAACCAAAACCTATAACCTAAACCTAAACCAAAACCTATAGCCTAAACCCGAACTCATTCTCAAATCCAAAAACCAATAACCTAAACCTAAACCTAAACCTAAACCGTTAACTTATAACCTAAACCAAAACCAAAACTTATAACATAAATCCGAACCCATTCTAAAATCCCAAAACCTAAACCTAAACCTTAACCTAAACCTATAACCTATAACCTAAACCAAAACCTATAACCTAAACCCGAACCCATACTCAAATCTCAAAACCTATAACCTAAACCTAAACCAAAACCTATAGCCTAAACCCAAACCCATTCTCAAATCCAAAAACCTATAACCTAAACCTAAACCTTAACCTAAACCGTTAACCTATAACCTAAACCAAAACCAAAGCCTATAACCTAAACCTGAACCCATTCTCAAATCCCAAAACCTAAACCGTGAAATGAACACGGCATCGCTAGGAATGACCGTGAAATGCATGGAAATGACGGTGAAGTGAAATGACCGCGAAGTGCGTGGAAATGGCCGTGAAGTGAAGTGAATTGACCGTGAAGTGCGTCAAATTGACCGTGAATGAACACGGGAATACCGGGAATGACCTTGAAATGCATGGAAATGATGGTGAAGTTAAGTGAATTGACAGTGAAGTGCGTGGAAATGGCCGTGAAGTGAAGTGAATTGACCGTGAAGTGCGTTGAATTGACCTTGAATGAACACGGAATCGCTGGGAATGACCGTGAAACGCATGGAAATGATGGTGAAGTTAAGTGAATTGACCGCGAAGTGCGTGGAAATGGCCGTGAAGTGAAGTGAATTGACCATGAAGTGCGTCGAATTGACCCTGAATGAACACGGAATCGCCGGGTATGACCGTGAAATGCATGGAAATGACGGTGAAGTGAAATGACTGCGAAGTGCGTAGAAATGGCCGTGAAGTGAAGTGAATTAACCATGAAGTGCATCGAATTGACCGTGAATGAACACGAAATCGCTAGGAATGATCGTGAAATGCATGAAAATGATGGTGAAGTGAAGTGAAATGACCACGAAGTGCGTGGAAATAGCCGTGAAGTGAAGTGAATTGACCGTGAAGTGCGTCAAATTGACCGTGAATGAACACGGAATCGCTAGGAATGACCGTGAAATGCATGGAAATGATGGTGAAGTGAAGTGAAATGACCGCGAAGTGCGTGGAAATGGCCTTGAAGTGAAGTGAATTGACCGTGAAGTGCGGCAAATTGACCGTGAATGAACACGAAATCGCTAGGAATGACCGTGAAATGCATGAAAATGACGATGAAGTGAAGTGAAATGACCGCGAAGTGCGTGGAAATGGCAGTGAAGTGAAGTGAATTGACCGTGAAGTGAATTGACCGTGAAGTGCATCGAATTGACCGTGAATGAACACGGAATCACTAGGAATGACCGTTTAATGCATGAAAATGACGGTGAAGTGAAGTGAAATGACCACGAAGTGCATGGAAATAGCCGTGAAGTGAAGTGAATTGACCCTGAAGTGCGTCGAATTGACCGTGAATGAAGACAGAATCGCTAGGAATGACCGTGAAATGCATGGAAATGATGGTGAAGTGAAGTGAAATGACCGCGAAGTGCGTGGAAATGGCCGTGAAGTGAAGTGAATTGACCGTGAAGTGTGGCGAATTGACTGTGAATGAACAAGGAATCGCTAGGAATGACCGTGAAATGCATGGAAATGACGGTGAAGTGAAGTGAAATGACTGCGAAGTGCGTGGAAATGGTCGTGAAGTGAAGTGAATTGACCGTGAAGTGCGTCGAATTGACCGTGAATGAACACAGAATCGCTAGGAATGACCGTGAAATGCATAGAAATGACGGTGAAGTGAAGTGAAATGACCGCGAAGTGTGTGAAAATGGCCATGAAGTGAAGTGAATTGACCGTGAAGTGCGTCAAATTGACCGTGAATGAACACGAAATCGCCGAGAATGACCGTGAAATGCATGGAAATGATGGTGAAGTTAAGTGAATTGACCGCGAAGTGCGTGAAAATGGCCATGAAGTGAAGTGAATTGACTGTGAAGTGCGTAGAATTGACCATGAATGAACACGGAATCGCCGAGAATGACCGTATAATGCATGGAAATGACAGTGAAGTTAAGTGAATTGACCATGAAGTGCATGTAAATGGCTGTGAAGTGAAGCGAATTGACCGTGAAGTGTGTTGAATTGACCGTGAATCAACACGGAATCGCCAGGAATGACCGTGAAATGCATGGAAATGACGGTGAAGTGAAGTGAATTGGCCGTGAAGTGAAGTGAATTGACCGTGAAGTGGATTTTTAACCATCGACCCGATGGAATCGCGGAAAATTACTATGTTGGTTGGCTAAATTATCCTTTCCTACCCCAAAATCATATATGGTATGTTATATAACTCGTTCTAGTTTAGGAGATATGCTTGTTAAATAAATTGACAAAGAAATGAATTAAGAGATGGAAAAATATTTTTATATACTTATACATATTTACATAATTATGTATTTGAGAAGAATGTAAGGAAGAAAAAGTTCTCCCCATTACCAAAAAAAAAAAAATTCTGCCAGACTGCCGCGTTCGGCGACAGTGCCGCGGTAGTCTGTGTTTTTTTTTTGTGGGTCCCATCATGAGGTCTGTGTTATATCCAAACCGTCCATCTGTTTGGAGAGCTCATGTTAAGGCTTGGGACAAAAAATAAGATAGATCTAACTATCAAGTGGACCACACTGTAAAAGGCAGTTGGGAATTGAACGTATACCGTTGAAACTCTTTTAGGGGTCACGAAAGTTTTGGATCATTACGAAATTTGTTTTTCCTCTTCATCCAGGTCTTTGTGACCTTATGAATAGAGTAGATGGAAAATAAATGTTATAGTGGTCCCTACAAAAGTTTCAACGGTGAAAATCAATTTTTTGTTGCTCTTTGTGGTGTGGTCCAGTTGATCTTTGGATATGATTTTTTTTTTTAGATAATGCTCCGAAATGATCTCAAAATATGGATTAACGTTGTGGATATAATAAATACATAATTGTTGGGCCCATGTAACGTTGATCTCCTTTTAACCGTTCGTACAACTCGGAGTTCGAGGCGCGTCAGCGCTCGTCCTCGAGCACCAGCCGATCCGCTTGAAGGAAAAAGTAGGGGCATTTTGACCTTTTAACAGGTGTCTATACACCTGGGGAGTATTCTTGGAAAGTAAAATGGGGTGGGCTTCATCTTGGAAATGGGCCATATACTGGTGGTACGGTTGAAAATTTCTCCCATTGTGCAGATGTTTAGTAAGATTTACAGCCAGCTGGGTCCATGTTCACTTTGTTTATCCCATCTTTCTGCTTTTATGTTTATGCACTATAATCTACTCTCTGGTTTACCTAAAATTAGGCATGATTAGCACCCGTTGTTCCCCTCAATTTTTCTTGCGTCCACCTAAGGCCATGTTGGAAACTATGGATTCTATGCCTAACAATAGAAAAGGAAAAAAAAAAAAAAAAAATTCTTTGATGTCTTATTTGTATTGTTTTGATAGTTAAGTAAAAAGTGTTGTTTGGATAGTTAAGAAAAAGGTGGATTCTACCAAGCAATTATTACAATGGTATGCCATAAAGGCCATTATGTAAAGATAATAGTGACAACCATTATACATTATGAGTTCATAACAGTCATAACAACTAATATAGAAAAATGACCTGTAATTGTTATTAACAGCCCGTTACGCTCTTAAAAATACCATAACACCATAACGGCCTTGTAACATTCATTAAGGGACAAATACAAGATTGTTGGATACCAGTTTTATTTCGAATGCCATGGGGCAGATACCAGTTTTTTGAGAATTTTTCTTTTAATGAATAAAGAGACCATGCAGCAATTACAACCCATCATGGAATACCTAGATGGTTACACTTTTTTATATTTTGGATTCTTGGCACAAGAACCTAAGTGAGTGTTACGTGAGAAACATGAGATCTCCACTTGTTATCCAACAACAACCGTGTGTTTCAATAGGTCGCGTGGAAATCATCACTGCATAATTATTATTTTTTGTTTTCTTTCTCCTAAGATTCCATGTATCCCCTGTGTGCAACTATGTTAGTCTGATGTAGAAATTCTGATGTTGCTTGGGTGGTTATTATCAATAAAACTGAATTATAACATCAATGCATTCCGTAGTCATGAAGGTAAATCCATCATAGAGGACAAGCATTCCGGAGTCGCAGCTAGCTTGCTCTCCGCCCATGATAGTGGGGAACACCACAGAAATCTCACATTAATATCACAAAAAATGCACTAAAATATATTATCACAAGATTTTCAAGAATATCTGCCGATGCTAAAATGTCACCTTTTTTTTGCAATAAATAACCTTAAAATTAAATATATTTATTAATTTATAATTAATATGTTTAAGAATTTTTATTTTCCTGCAAGATTTTCCTAATGACATCCTTAGAAAAACCTAATGACATCCTACTGACATCCTGAGAAAAACCCCAAGATTTTCCTGCAAGAATTTTTATTTTCCTGCAAGTTTGAATACCTTACAAGGAATTTCTGGGCTGATAAATTGCCAAGAAGTTATTCCTGATAATACCTACACGTGGTGTATGCGTGTAGCATCAATGCAATGATACAACCTAATGTACTGTTTTTAAGCTGTGATATTAAAATTCATCAGCCTTAGGAAATTCAAGCAATGGATATTGGGGATTTTTGACCATGTCTGTGGACCCAATTGCAGTTTTTGGTGGGGCCCACGAAGCAGTTATGAGGTAGATGGTGTGCAGCTTAGCATTCGGCATGGTGAGTCATGCTCACCTGCGCACCTAAGCACATGCGCAGCACATGTGTCATGTGCGTCTAATCTGAATGGTCCATGTGATGCGAAATCCCATGAAACCTTAAGGTACATATTTTCACGCTCATCTAAAATTCTTGTGGGCCATGAAAAGGAGAAATGAAAATCAAGGATGGAAAATGTTTTCATTTTTCATGAGGTGCTGCTTCACGAGGACGATTCAGATTTTGTATTCACATTATGTATGATGGTTCTCAGTAAAGTTGCACGAGTTCCGCTCAAACTGGTGCACAGCTTAGCTTGTCAGTACACATACACCGAGTTAGCCACCCTCACTAGGGATTGATACCATGGCCTCAAGTGTTGAAACGAGGTATCTCCGCTCAGTCTGCCTGTTGAGTTATCGATTTGGGTGGCAGCTTGGAGTTGCTTATTTACTACAACATGCTTGGGATTATCAGTGGGAACTTGGAAGAACCCTTGGTCCCCATCTGCTTTGATATCCTCCGTTCACGGCTGGTTTTGGTCCACTTGAATTAGTGCTGGCTATCTTTTTTTCCTGGAATTCAGCAGTTAGGATCGTCTGATTGACCTGAGTTTTGAATATGGTCACATCTACGGTGGACCGCACCTAATGAGTGGCCTGGATTGTTTTCACTGATAAACCTGCTTGGGGTAGCGTCTACCAGAAGCATGTGCTAGTAAGATCATCATCCTGCAGAGATTGTAATAACTCTAGGTTTCATGGAAGGTCATGAGAAATTTATGACTGTGAGCCCCCCCTTTTATTCATTGGATATTCTTGAAGCAATACAAACTTAACTTCCGAACTTGGACCTCCTCGTACGGACGGCAAAAATTAGGATGAAACTACCTCTCCTTTTAAGTAAGCCGGCCAATAGCTACGGCGAAAATTAGGATGAAACTACCTCTTCTTTTAAGTAAGCCGGTCAATAGCTACGGATTTGGTCACCTTTATAGCTACGAATTATAACTGTAGCTATAGGTACCGTTAATCCGTAACCATTGGTTGTATGGTCCAGCAACCCGGTAAACTAGGTCAACTAGTTAGAGTCGACTAGGTCAGTTGTCTTGTCCACTTTTTTTTTTTAGATTTGTCTCATTTTTTCTCTTATCATAACGAGAGTAGTCAAAATGAATTGACATGAGACTCACATAGCCTTCAATAGTAAGGAATTCATACCATAAGTTGTTGTGGGCAATCTGCATCCCTTTGGATTATAGAGAATTCATATATCCCTAGGTTATAGGCAAGTTGCATAACTGTTAAACAATTTAGTTTGCATATGGCTTAATTGAGTTTCAAAACTCCCTATTTGAGTAACTTAGTTAGAGTCGAACAGTCTCTAAAAGAGGCTTTTGGAAAGTTGTGTTCAAGCCCCACCATGTGGTGTAATCTACTTTAGCACTAGAGCTTCTCCATTTATTTTATCATCAAAACCTTCCTAGTATTTCAACAAAGGAGCCTATGAATTGAGCGAGGCAACTTAAGAATTAAGCGAAGGAACCTAGAAATTGAGCAAGGGAACCTTGAAATTCAGCGAGGTAACTTAGAACTTGCACGAGGTAATGTAGAAATTGAGCTTGGGTTTGGGATTACAACAGAATATTCGTCACCTTCTCAAACTACCATTTCAGTGTATACCTAGAGCTTGGGTTTGGAATTTGTAAGACCCGTATCTTGGTCCGTACCTTTCCGTACACTTCTGCGGTCTTACCGGTCGAATTCCGGCAACTTTCGATCCTTAACCAGTATCAACGCGCGATCCTGAATCTTATGCCGACAACCCGAGTCGACTCAACCCGCGACCAATACCATAGCGAACGCGCCGTCGTTGCGGTTCCGATACCGCGACTCGCGCGCCGAGGCGATACCCTGATCAAGAGAATGGGCCAACGTTCGGTGCGAGAAAACGCCGCGTGTTGCAAAAAACCAAGGGAATCTCAATGATGTGTCACATCAATCACATCAATCCCATCAATCAATCACCCATCAAACCATCACATGTCAAGTACACATCACTCTCACCCATTTTTCCAAGCAACCACAAAAGTCTTCACATCCCATACCTCTCTTACACAAAAAGCCACAAAATTCTTCATCTCCCATACCTCTCTTACACAAAAGCCTCAAAAGTCAAGCTTTTCTTACACAACCATCACTCATCCATCCATCCATCACTCTCTCTCTCTCCCTTTACATCACTCTCTCTCTTTCTCATTTACAAAATTCCAAGCAAAGGGAGCTCCATACGTATGGAATTTTCCAACTCTCCTAAGCTTCAAGTAGCCCACCTTCCTACCCCAAAATCTTCCATCTCAACCCTCCATTCTTCATCTTAACCATTGAAGTTGAAGCCAAGGTGCCAAGGAACATCTAGGAGCGAGAAGATCGGACGGTGGGTGCCTCTATAAGGTAGATTTACTTGATTTTATGGTGGACCAAGTGAGGCCCACCGATCCATGGTGTGGATCTCACTTGGGACTCTTAATTGTGGCCGATGGACCACTTGGATCATCATGATCATTCCATGATGGGGCCATTCTCCATGGACCCCACCATGATGTTTATTTGCATTTGGAAAGGTCATCTAGACCATCCATATTGGTGGGGAAAGGATCCCCACTGTTGATCTTTAGTTTTGATGGTCACATGTGCAAAATGACCCATTTGATGTATGATTTCATGTATGGGAGGGCCCATAATGACGGGGTCCCTCCATCACAAGCCGTGTCCCACTCTCCATGTCTTTCTCTCTCTTCTATTGCTTTTATTTTATTTTATTTTATTTTATTTTATTATTATTTTTATTTTTATTTTATTTTTTATGCTATAGGATTGTGGCCCACTTGAATGGATCCCACCTTGATGCAATTTTTTTTTTTATTCAAGTGGGGCCCACCTTATATGTGTACTCATGACAAATATCCATGGTGCCCCACTTCATCAGGGCCCACCTTTAAGACAAATTTTTTAAAAAAAGAAAACCGTCCAGCGTCTGGGACGCTGGACGTTTCAAAGGCAAAAAGAAAAAAAAAAAGAAAAGGAAGAAAAGTAGAGGCTTTTGGGGTGTTTCCTTGCATAGGCCCCACCTTGATGTTTATTCTAGATCCAAGCCGTCCATCCTCTTACCCACGGTATTTTAGCCGTTGGGTAGAAGTTTGGAGCTGATCCAATCACCTGGTGGGCCATAGCGTCAAATATTACGCCCTCACCATTCAAACTCTATTTTCTTAATTTATTTCACTTCCAAGCATCAAAAAAATTTGAACTCTGGACTCATTTCGTCTGTTTCGGGCCACTGATCGTAATGACCGGGGCGGATTTCACTTTTGCAGGCCCCACATGCGAAAAACCCTGAAAAAAATGAATTTTTCCTTTTTCTAAAAATCCCATGGCGGAGGCTTTGCCTCTACCTCTGTAAATGGGCAGCGCTTGCATGGGCGTGGGCGGACGGACGTGGGGGCCCACGGCCGTACGTGTGGGCCCCACCAAAAATGTTTATTTGTCATTCCATCTGTTCATGAGGCGGGCCCCCTTCTCAGGCGGGTCCCCTCCAAATTTTGGCGTGATCCAGTGCGCGGGTGGCCCACACCACAGGAAACAGTAGAATTGAGTCCTGGCCATTGAAAATTTCCCTGGGGCCCACAGGAGTATTGGATTAAGCTGAAATTTATGTTTTCCCTTCATACAGGTCCAAGGGACCTTGTGAACGGGTTGGATTTTGAATGGACATTACAGGGTGGGCCCCACATGGGACCCACATTTATGCATGTGCTTTAATGCACCGTCCACGGCTGTGGACGGTGGATTCCCACCTGATGTTTGTGTGACCTCCATCGTCCGCTTTGTGATGTATGTGTTATATCCGCACTGTCCATTGGACAGTGGGACCCACCTTGATGCATGTGATGCATCCGGACCGTCCATCCACTTTAACATATAAGGCCTATGGGTTAAGCCCCTTTGGACTGTAAAAAAAAGGGCTATGGGTTAGGCCCATTTGATTTATAAAATGCTTATGGGCTGGGCCCATTTGATCCATTTAAGGCCTAAGAATTTGGGCCCACTTGATACATAAAGCCTATGGGCTTGGGCTCACTTGTTATTTAAGGGCATGGGCTAGGCCCATTTGACTTATAAAATGCTTATGTGCTAGGCCCATTTGATCCATTTAAGGCCCAAAAACTTAGGCCCATTTGACGTGTTGCAAGTCCATGGGACTAGGCCCATTCGATGTACTTCAAGGCCATATACTTGGACCCTTTTATTGAAATTTTAAAGTCTATGGGAGTAGGACATTTGATATATTGTAAGGCCCATGGGATTAAACCCATTTGATTATAAAAGGGTCCATGGGATTAGGGCCACTGGATTTATTTGAGGCTCATGGGTTAGGCCCATTTGATTTGTTTAAGGCCTAGGGATTTAGGCTCATTTGACTCATGTTAGGTCTATGGGTTGAGGCCCACTTGACCTACATGTGGGATCCCAATTGGTGCGGCCCATTTGATACATATTAGACTCATGTGACTAGGTCCAATTGATGCAAATACAAGGCCCACGGGTTTGACCCATTGTAATGCACATAAGACCCATTGGTGTGGCCCATCTGATGAATAAAAGGCCCATAAGATATGTCCCATTTGATATATATGTAAGGCCCAATGGGAACAACCTATGGTCCATTGCAATGTGTAAATCCCTTATAGGCTAAGTACCAATGTTTACAAAGATCGTGCCTTGGGAGCAATGATGGTTTGACGTCCACATTGCGAGTGTAATGTTGGTTGGATGTCCACATTACGACTCTCCGTAGGGCCCATTACGGACCGTACTTGCCGTGTATAGGCCATCCAGGTCCATCTGCATTGTAAAATAGTTCATTTCATTATAACATGTTTAGTATAGTTTCATGACTCATGATCATACGCATCATATGTATGCTTGATATGAGGACTGACTGATTATAGCATATGCCTTCGGGCAGGTTGTTTATGGGCTCCTGGTTAGGCAGTATTGCCCTACATGAGCGCACGATATGCGCATGAATTGTTGCATGACTGGACAGCGTGAATCATGCATTTCGCACTTGTGTGACATGGTTATTGTACGCCCTAGCAACATCAGGGCCGTAGCCTCCACAGACGCATCGTGGTTGGCAGGATTGGATACCGAAAATCTTGTTCTACATGGGGTACTATAGATATCCCTGGGTGAAAGTCCCTAAACCCTTATGGTACCAAGAGGTTGCTCCAACGTTTAGACCGAGTGGGTAAATGAGCGTTGAGTGCCGATTACCAGATGGTTACGCTCTCCACTGTGTCGTGGTCGGTTGGAAGGGGGGTGCAGCCTTACCCGCCCGAGTGTAGGGGGCAATGCTAGGCTGAGTTTGACCAGCTCGAGAAATGGGTCCGCTATCGACGAGTCGCGCCCGATATTGGCAGACGGATAGTGAGGTCTCTTCCACTTACCTTATTGCGCGCGATGTGGCGGCAATCTGGTTTAGAGTGTACTAGACCCTGGTGATATCCCATACTTTGAGCTGTATTGATGTGTGGACATAGATGAGGATCTGTATGCTTGAGCTGCATTGCACATCGCATGGCCTTGGGATGGCCGATACCATTCATGTCTTGCATCGCTTAACCTTGTTACGGCTCATGATATTATAGATACATCTGCATATTTCGCTTTACTCTGACATTGCATGTTCATATTACTACCTTGCGCACACACTTTCACCACCCTCTAAGCTTTCTGTAAGCTTATGCAGGACCGTTGCGTGCAGGTGACGTTGGATCGCAGCAGCGTTGAGGCAGGAGCACGTTGCTGATCATTTTGGAGTTTTTCTGTTATTTACCATTGTATTTCCCTTTATGCTCATTGTACTTTTAAAGTTTTTGATCATAGTGGAAATGTAATGGAGTGCTTGTTTGTTGTTTGTGAGTTATGCCTTTGGTAATGCTTATTACGAATCAAACTGACATGAAAAATCCTCCTCGTAGCATCCCAGGATCGGAACCTGGCGAATGGGAGCTAGGAGCCGAGAATGGGGTTCTACGGAGGCTGTCGGCGCCGGATTCGGCGATCGGGAATTCTGTGAGCCCGGTTTCCGAGTTTGGGGCGTGACAGGATTACTGCAGAATATTCGTCACCTGCAAAGATGAATTGAAAAACATATCAAACATAAAATTCACAAGATAATCATAGCATACAAAATCATAAATAATTGAAAACAGTGTAGTATTTCATGAATTTGAAATGGCTTCATATGAAATCGAGATAGAAATTAAGCGAGGAAATACCGAAAATTAAACAAGACAAACTATAAAAATAAGCGAGGCAAACTGGAAATTGAGCGGGGAAAACTGGATATTAAGCAGGGCAAAGTAGATATTTAGCGGGGCAAACAAGAAATTAAGCGGGGAAAACTAGAAATTCAGTGGGGCAAACATGAACTTGAGCGGGGCAAACATGAAATTTAGCGAGGTAAACTGAAAATTGAGCGGGAGAAACTAGAAAATCAGGGGGGCAAACTGAAAATTAAGCGGGATAAACAAGAAATTGAGTCGGGCAAACTGGAAATTGAGCCTGGCAAACTAGAAATTGAGCAGGGCAAACTGAAATTGAGCAGGGCAAACTTGAAATTGAGTGGGGGAAACTAGAAAATAAGTAGGACAAATTAGAAATTGAGTGGGGAAAACTAGAAATTCAGCTGAGCAAACTGAAAATTGAACGGGGCAAACTTGAAATTCAGCTGGGCAAACTAGAAAAGAGTTAGATGCTTTGTCATTTGGTAGTTCTTGAAACATGACAACTAAAAATGACATGCTTTAAGACATATGAAATTGATCTTAGCGAGGTTCTTACCTTTCTCAACAATTGAGCCTTGATGAATCACAGCAATCATATCAGTATTCCTCATTGTGCTCAGGCGATGGGCGATAACGATGGTGGTTTGGTTGATCATAATCTTGTCTAGTGCCTCCTGCACGACCTGTTCGGATTCTGCATCGAGCGCACTTGTGGCTTCGTCCAAAAGAAGTATTCTTGGGTCTTTTAGAATTGTTGTAGCTATGGCAATTCTCTGCTTCTATCCCCCGGACAACTGAGTTCCATGCTCTCCAACCATTGTGTCAAGACCTTGAATATACAGTATTTCAATAGTAGAAGAGGTAAGTAGCCATTCTCTCCCCTTAAATCAACTACAACTCGTATATAAGAAACCATGACGAAGGTACAGATTCTGTCGTTAGCTTCTATGCAAAGTTGTGGCTATTCCGCAACTTTAATGAACTGAGGTACCCCAAACCTTTTTTCTTTGATACATTGGTGTAGCTCCAATAGTTCTGGAGGTGTTTGGATGTACTATTGGATTGAATTGCATGACGAATGAATGATGAAAAATATCATTAAAATTTTCCATTTCTGCTAGGGATTAAAATTTTCCAATTGTTCTAGAGGTGTTTGGATGTACTATTGGATTTTTTAAAAAAAATTGGTACTTTTTTTTTTTTTTTTTGGTGGGGGGGGTGGGGTTAGCTTGTTAGTACACACCCATGTCAGTGCACACACTTCATGTTAGCCACCCCTGCTAGGGATCGATGCCAAGACCTCAAGTGTTAAAACGATGTATCTCTACTTAGTCTGCAAGTTGAGCTATGGATATAGGTGTAACAAAAAAAAAAACAAAACAAATAGTCACATCAAAGAAAATCTATTTTCTTTTTCTGCTATTTGGCACTGAATCCATGGTTTCCAAACATGGCCTAATGGAAAGAAGATAAAAATAATAATAAATAAAATAAAAAGATGCAGTTCTTTAAGATGAGATAGTGTTGTTCGCTTTACAAAATATCCGAATAACCTTCATTTTCATGGCTCGTCAGATATTAAGGCACTAACTTTCATTTGAAGATGGTTTTTATTGCCTGATTTTCTACATAAAAGAATTCAACTCGTGAAAACCTCTTGTATTTGAGAAAATGGCTAATGTGTTACCATTTGGATTAGTATCAAAACAAGAATGTATGGTTATCTTGCCAATATTCTGAATCTTTTTTTCTGTCAGCTCAACTATGTCTATCAGAAAGATTTAGCTATATGATGAAAACCTATCTTAGTGAATAGTGATTATTACTTAAACTTTGGAATGCCTTTTAGAATTGAGCAAGGCAACCTAAGACTTGAACACGACAACGTAGAAATTGAGCGAGGGAACCTAGGAATTGAGTGAGGAAACCTTGAATCGAGCGAGGAAAAATACGAATTGAGGGAGGCAAACTACAAATTGAGCGAGGCAACATAGAAATTCAGCGGGGCAAACTGGAAAATGAGCGAGGAAACATAGGAATTGAGCGAGGCAAACTACAAATTAAGCGAAAGAACCTAGAAATTTAGCGAAGGAACTTAAAAATTTAGTGAGAAAACCTAAGAATTGAACAAGGCAACCTGGGAATTGAGCGAGGCAACGTTGAAATTCAGTGAGGCAAACTACAAATTGAGTGAGACAACTTAGGAATTAAGCGAGGCAAACTACAAATTGAGCAAGGCAAACTACAAATTGAGCAAGGGAACCTAGAAATTCAGTGAGGCAACCTAGGAATCGAGCTAGGCAAACTACAAATTTAACGAGGCAAACTACAAATTCAGTTATGCAACCTAGAAATTTAGCGCGGCAACCTAGGAATTGAGCAAGGCAACATAGGAATTGAGCGAGACAAACAACAAATTGAGCACCTAGAAATTCAGCGTGGCAAACATGAATTTCAACGGGACAAACATGAAATTCAGCGGGGCAAACATAAAATTGAGTGGGGCAAACATGAAATTGAGCGGGGCAAACATGAAATTCAGCGGAGGAAACATGAAATTCAGCGGGGTAAACATGAAATTCAGCGAGCAAACTAGGAATTGAGCGGGGCAAACATGAAATTCAGTGGGGCAAACATGGAATTGAGTTGGGCAATGAAATTCAGCGGGGAAAACATGAAATTCAGCAGGGTAAACATGAAATTGAGCGAGGTAAACTAAGAATTGAGCAGGGAAAACTTGATATTGAGCGGGAAAAACTAGGAATTGAGCAAGGCAAATATGAAATTGAGCGTGGCAAGAATGAAATTCAGCGAGGCAAACATGAAATTGAGCGGGAAAAACTAGAAAATCAGTGGGGCTAACATGAAATTGAGTGGGGCATACATGAAATTGGGCGAGGCAAACTAGGAATTGAGTGGGGCAAACATGAAAATGAGAGGGGCAAGAATGAAATTGAGCAGAGAAAACATGAAATTGAGCGGGACAAACATGAAATTCAGCGGGACAAGCATGAAATTCAGCGGAACAAAGATGAAATTGAGCAGGGCAAACTAAAAAATCAGCGGAGCAAACATGAAATTGAGCGAGAGAAAAGATGCCTACATTCAGTTTGAAATCCAAGTAGACAATAGTACTGGTAAGCAAACTGGTAAGTGATTATATATAAAGCTAGCCTACACGGGACTATATGTATAACCTTCAAACTTGACAAGCTTGATGTGTGATGTGTGTGGTGTGTACAAGAGCTTTATTACACAAGTATGTGAACTTAGCAAGGCTCATGTTCAATGTGAGTACAAATATTAAGTTGGCATACGCATTTCAGTAAATTAAGATTTAACCGCTGATTCAAGTTTCGATTTTTGTTCATTAAGATATACTCATTATGCATGCATAAGGTGAAATAAACAGTTATGAATGGCTATGATTGAAGCTAAGGCATCTCTTGATAGAGACGATTGGACCACTTAGAAGTGTGCATGTCATTTACACCTATCATGAGATTTTCATGTTTTACACTAATGTTTTTAGTATTTATGTCATTTGAAATGCTGACATTGTGATCACGCCTAGTCCCACTTTGATAAATGAGGTGATGATTGCCGTGGTCTAGTGTTGATAGTTCCAATCGACCAAATAATTCAGGATACTTTATAGGATCCATTAAAATATCTAATAGAATCTTGATCGCCAATGAATTACTATATAATACATTGCATATTGAAGAATATCAT
The DNA here is from genome assembly GCA_037074715.1 of Magnolia kwangsiensis. Classification (NCBI taxonomy): domain Eukaryota; kingdom Viridiplantae; phylum Streptophyta; class Magnoliopsida; order Magnoliales; family Magnoliaceae; genus Magnolia; species Magnolia kwangsiensis. The sequence goes on from CM073573.1 coordinate 45,209,612, forward strand.
GATTATCCCAAGTTAGAGAATGTTGGAATCATTGGCCATGTATGGCATGCTATCATCTGGTAATGCAATGATTGGTTTAAATTAATCACATTGGGTATATATGGTTTTATAGCCATGAAGTACTACAGATAACTCAAGATAGAATTGTATTGAAGAATGACTTCTCTCCTTGTACGTGAGAGACTGAGGAGAAGTAGGTAAGTGAAAGAGTTCTATAATGGGTGGACTCTCTCCCATAGCCACTCCCCTATATAAAATGCATTTGGTCCCTAACACAGACCTCATGTTTGCCCCGCTAAATTTCTAGTTTGCCCCGCTGAATTTTATGTTTGCCCCGCTGAATTTTTACTTCGCCCAGCTCAATTTCATGTTCACCCCTATGAATTTCTAGTTTGCCTCGCTCAATTTCATGTTTGCCCCGCTAAATTTCATGTTTGTCCTGCTGAATTTCTAGTTTGCCTTATTCAATTTCATGTTTGCCCCGCTCAATTTCTAGTTTATCCTGCTCAATTTTATGTTTGCCCCACTTGTTCACTCCCCAAGTGCAGGGTTGTGATGTAGTAATAACTCGGTAAGACCGAGGTCGAATCCCAAGGGACTGAAACTTGTACGTGATCTAAAACTAACTAGAACTAGAACTAGGCTAAGATGAAATCTAATCTGATTGAATTTGAAGGAATACTGGTGAAATAATTATCTAAACTTGAGAGAAATCAGGAGAAGGGAACTAGGGATTCAGAGGATCCACTTGTAGAGATCAGGGAGATCTTATACATGTTTCATGAAAATTAACTGAACTGACATTGATCTAGTTTTAGAGAGATGAAAGGTATATGAATTAGAATGGATTCCATCAACAAACCATGCCCAAAAGACTATGGCAAACAACAGAATTAAACTAATTACCAACCCATCACATGTATGAAGGTTAGGAAGGGTACCGACATCCAACCATGCCCAGGAGACTATGGTGAACAACAGGGCTTCCTGACATCATAAACATTAAAGAGAATGAAAATATTCAAAGCCATTGCAGACCCATTGTAATTTCAGTCACAACAGACCATTAAAAACCTAAAACATTCCCATAATAATTAACTAAAATCAACGTCAATTCATGCATTAAAATTAAAATAAAATCAAATCTCCCATCTCACTACAAGCTTCACCTCTTAGCCCTAGCTAAGAGGTTTAGCCAGACATGGATGGCTAAATCTCCACAATTGAAATAAACTAAAAAAAATAAAAAGAAAATACTCTTTTTTTTCTTCTGCTTCACGTCCCTGTCCGAGCCTCCACGTCTCTCTTTTTCTTCCTTCCTAGACCTGAATGAATGCTCCCCACGTCCAAAACCTCCTTTTATAGCTACTGGAAGGCTGGAGGCAGTGACAGAGTTGTAGCAGGACACGGAGTGTAATTTTCGCAGCCAAGTTCGGTGCCTCGAAACACATCACTTTCCTTGCTCAAATTTTAAAGAAACACCGTTCCTTAGTATTTTCTTAGGTTCTCTACATGATAGACGGTTCAGATCTGCCATATAATCAAAGATGGTGGGCCAAAACTGCCTGAAAAAGTCAGTTTTCGTGGATGTGCGAAACCTTTCGCACCATTTCGCTGTTGTGATCGGTGGGCCCCACAGAAGAATTTTCTGAAAAATTCACCCCGTTCATTGGATTCAGAACGAAATTTCAGTTAAGAATGGGTAGTTTTGAACGTCCATTGACTTGGCCCAGAGAAGAAATCACAAAAGAATCAGTTTTGAACGTTGCAGGGAAGCCCTTTTGTGGCCTCTGTATCTCACACGTGTGCACGCATGGGTGCAAAAGGTCAGCATGGTTTTGTAGTTCTCGAAGCCCTCTACATGGTGGACAGATCAGATCGGCCATACGAGTAATGGGTGGGGCCCACTACCGTCCGCAAAACGGACGCCGGTCGGTTATGCGACCGTGAAAATTTATTTATTTTATTTTTTTTTTTAAAGTTGATGCGGGTCAGCGCTTGCGCTGACTGATCGGTTGGTCCGGTGCACATCGTATGCATGTACATGTGTAATATACACACCATGTATACGGGCCCCATTGCAATGTGTTTCAGAAATTCAATCCGCCCATTCTGTTCCTCACATTATTTTACCCGTTGAGAACAATTATCAAGCATATCCAGCTGGTGGGTGGGCCCCAAATTGAAGATTGATGGGCTGATCTGCCCATTAGGCCACTTCCGCAATGATCCAATGGATGATTTTTGACGTGTATGGTTAATTTATGGTCCTCAGGCCACGTATGAAGTTTCGAGCCGAACCGATATTGGAAACCCCGTGATCTTGCGTTCTAGATGCGTTTCAAGCCACTTGAGCTTCAATATCTTAATTTTCTCGGATTTCTGACCGTGTAAATCTGTCAATCTTGGTCCCCTGGAGTGTGTCCCTTGCCTTTGGTGTCATCAGATCGTTAAATTTCAACTTTTAACGTCTTTTTTCCATCCATGCTCATAAAATCACCTTGCAACACAGAAATGAGAAAACGAGTCATTAGATAGCATTATATTCGTAAATCCAGACAATATCTAGGGTCTAATATGCAATATTTGACCCTCAACACAACCCTCAACCAGCATTTTGTTAGTCCCAAGCAAAATATGCGAAAAATAAGTTGAGAATTATAGGAGAACTTTCTATGAAATCGAGTGAGATTTTGAACAAAATACGAGAAATTTAATATCCATGAATGTTAGAAATTGTTTTCTCCTGAGCTCAAGTGCACGGTAGACTTCATAATCAAGTGTAAAGCATTAATCCATCAATTAGAAAAATTTTAAACATTGAGATCCATGGATGTATAGTCTAATCTCGGCTTATCATCATTAAGAGATCCAATCGTCAATTTCATGATATCATTGGTAACCAACAAGAAAATTCATGACTACCAAAACCTAATCCAAAACTTGCCTCATAGATTAGCCTATTAACTTGTGATTTTTCTATTCAAAGTAATGCCAAGGAAGGGGAATCAAATCCTCACCTATAGGGAGCAAACCTATGGTGAAGATCGTACACCTGACTCTTTTTAGATATCATTCATGGGGAATTAACTCTACACCTATAGGGAGCAAACCTATGGTGAAGATTAATTATCCAACCTTTCCAATTTTTATACCATGATGGCAAGATATTTCAGGCTGGTTCCTTTCGTGCTTAGTGATTACCAAGTTAATCCTTCGATATGGAACTGAAATCTTAATATGTAAGCAAGATGTGTCCTGAAATCATGATTCAATCAATGTTTACAACTTCTAATCATGAATTAATAATTCACTTAACTATGAAATCTAACAGATACGGAATCCAAGAGTCATAAATCCACCATTATGTATCTCGTAATTCTAAATCAAAGATAGATGTCAAAATCACATTGAATTTACAAGAAATGTCAGAAAAATTTTAAAAAATTTTCACAATTTTTGCTCAAGACAAAAAATACTGATTAGGAAACCTAATCTCCCACCCCCAACCAAAATTCTACATTGTCCTCAATGTAAAAGATATAAACATGCAATGCACATGGGACAACCAAAGTGAAGTGAGAAGTGATGGGAAGATAGTACCTGAATAACGAATCAAGAAAAATTTTCCATTAGATCACGGCATGGAAGCTTGTTAGCACGAGAGAAAAAGAAAAACAAAAATGATGAAAATAAAATCCTACCTATACCACTTTTTCAGGTACTCTCGATTGCATTTAGCGTATGCAACAAGCCTTTAAACCCCTAGGTTACCCATAGTGGACGAGTTGTAGTCTCATGAGGGTTTACAGTAATGTTACCCACAAACATTGAATCATCTACTAAAGAATGAAAAGGAATAAAAAAAAATGCTGGGTTGCCTCCTAGGAGCGTTAAATTTACCATCTTCAGCCAGACAAATAAAACAACTATCCTAGACCTATAAAAGCGATAAACCTACCTATACCTCTTTCAGACTAGGAGATCAGTCCTAGTAGACAGGAGCAATCAGAGGCATGGACATGTCCTCTGAATCAAATGTCTCGACAAATGGCTTTAATCGATGTCCATTTACTTTAAACTCCTTGCCATTGTCGGGATCTTTTATCTCGACGGCCCCATGCGGATAAGCAGTAACAATAATGTAAGGGCCGGTCCAACGAGATCGAAGCTTACTCGGAAAGAGATGTAGTCGAGAGTCATACAAGAGGACTTTCTGACCTGGCGTGAATGATTTTCGTAGAATATGTTGATCATGAAACGCCTTCATCCTGTCCTTGTAAATTCTCGAGTTCTCATACGCATCGTTCCGGATTTCTTCAAGTTCATTTAATTGAAGTTTGCGTAGCGAACCAGCGTTGTCTAGATTGAAATTTAGATTTTTGATCGCCCAGTATGCTTATGTTCCAATTCCACCGGCAAGTGACAAGCCTTTCCATAGACAAGTCTAAAGGGAGATGTTCCAATAGGAGTTTTAAAAGCAGTACGGTACGCCCATAAGGCATCGGTCAATCGGATTGACCAGTATATGTTTGATCTCCCTATTGAAAATTTCAGCTTGTCCACTTGTCTGTGGATGGTATGGGGTGCTCACCTTATGAGAGATACCGTATTTCTTCATTAAGCTCTCAAATGGTCTATTGCAGAAGTGTGAGCCCCCGTCACTAATGATGGCTCGAGGCGTTCCGAACCGCGACAGGATATTTTCTTTCAAAATTTTAATGACCGTGCGATGGTCATTTTTGCGGCACAGAATTGCTTCGACCCATTTAGTAACATAGTCTACGGCGAGCAAAATATACAGATTTCCAAATGATTGGGGGAATGGTCCCATGAAATCGATGCCCCAACAATCAAATGCTTCTATAATAAGGATGGGATTCAAGGGCATCATATTTCGACGAGACAATGCTCTCAATTTCTGACAACGCTCACAAGCCTTGCAAAACTCATGAGTGTCCCTGAACATAGTGGGCCAGTAGAAGCCATACTGTAAAATCTTGGTCGTGGTCTTTTTAGTAGAAAAATGACCACCACAGGCCTGTGAGTGACAGAAGGAGATGACACTCTGATGCTCATCGTCTAGTACGCATCTCCTTAAGATTTGGTCTGGGCAATATTTAAACAAATATGGATCGTCCCAGAAAAAGTTACGCACCTTGGTAAAGAATTTCTTCTTATCTTGTGACGTCCAGTGTGTCGGTATGGCACCTGTAGCAAGATAATTAGTAATATCAGCGAACCAAGGTGAATGAGAGACTCTAAACAGTTGTTCATTAGGGAACATGTCATTGATATGGGTCGCCTCAAGGGAATCAGAGGTATTAAGGCGAGAAAGATGATCGGCCACTACGTTCTCTACTCCCTTTTTATCTTTGATTTCCAAATCAAATTCTTGGAGCAGAAGGATTCATCGTATCAGGCGGGGCTTAGAATCAATCTTAGAAAGAAGATACTTAAGTGCCGCGTGATCTGTGTAGATGATGATCTTGGATCCGATCAGGTAGGACCTAAATTTATCCAAAGCGAACACTACGGCTAAGAGTTCATTTTCCGTAGTCGAATAGTTCACTTGGGCAGGATTTAGAGTCCTACTTGCGTAGTGAATAACGTAAGGCCGCTTATCTTTTCTCTGGCCTAGAACCGCTCCAAGAGCATAATCAGAGGCGTTGCACATAAGTTCAAAATGAAGACTCCAGTCGGGTGGCTGCATGATAGGTGCAGTGGTTAACATGCCCTTAAGCTTAGTGAAAGCTTCTTGGCACTGCTCAGTCCACTCGTATGGTGTATCCTTTTGAAGAAGATTACATAAAGGACGAGAGAGGAGACTAAAGTCCTTTATGAATCGTCTATAAAAGCCTGCGTGTCCTAAGAAGGATTGCACGTCTCTGATATTCTTTGGTGGAGGTAGGTTAAAGATAAGATCAATTTTTACCTTATCTACCTCGATTCCTTTGGACGAGATGATGTGTCTAAGGACAAGTCCCTTTTTAACCATGAAATGGCACTTCTCCCAATTAAGTACCAGATTCTTTTCTTCACATTTTTCAGCACACATTTAAGACTTGCTAAGCATTCGCTGAAAGATGAACGAAAAACAGAGAAATCATCCATGAAGACCTCTAGATATTTCTCCACCATGTCAGAAAAGATACTCGTCATGCATCGCTGAAAGGTGGCAGGGGCATTACATAACCCGAATGGCATCCTTCTTTAAGCAAAGGTGCCATAGGGACATGTAAATGTGGTTTTTTCCTGATCCTCAGGGGCAATTTCAATCTGATTATAACCTGAATACCCGTAAAGGAAATAATAATAGGAATGACCAGCTAGCCTTTCCAGGATTTGATCAATGAAGGACAAAGGAAAGTGGTCTTTCCTTGTGACGGTATTCAGCTTTCTGTAGTCAATGCACATTCTCCAACCAGTAGAAACTCTGGTCGGCACGAGTTCATTATTAGCATTGGCTACGATGGTGATCCCGGACTTCTTAGGAACCACCTGAGTTGGACTCACCCATTGACTATCGGATATGGGGTAAATGATCCCCACTTCCAATAGTTTGAGAACCTCGGCCTTAACCACTTCCTTCATGTTTGGATTTAGTCTACGTTGTGATTGCCGAACAGCCTTTGCATTGTCCTCAAGATATATACAGTGAGTACAAATCGATGGGTTAATTATTTTGAGGTCCACTATCGTCCATCCAAGAGCTCCCTTATGCTCAATGAGAGTAGATATTAGCATACTCTCCTGTTCTTTCTCCAAGTGGGCAGAGATCACCACCGGGTATGTCTCATCTTGACCTAAATACACATATTTTAAATCAGAGGGTAAAGGTTTTAGGTCAAGCTTCGGTGGCTTGAGGTTAGACGGTAGAGGCACTACATCAGTTTGGGACAATTCTTCAATGTGTGGCCTCCACCGGTTAACTTCAAGTACCGGTGCAGTATCAAGTATGGCACACGTCTCCCTAATTATATCATCATCAAGATCATGGGAGTGGGTCAGGCACGTCTCTAGAAGATCAGAGGATAAGGTGAGAGGTGTTCTCTCTTCCACAAAAGAATCAATCATGTTAACATCATGGAAATCGTCATCATCCTCTGAATTGCTGTCGTTATTGAAAAATATATTCGATTCCAATGTCAAATTTTCAAAGGACATAGTCATGACACCATTCCTGCAATTGATAATTACATTTGAAGTGGACAGGAATGGGCGACTAAGAATGACGGGAATCTGAGTGCTCGTGTCATTGATGGGTTCGGTGTCCAAGATGATAAAATCAACAGGGTAGTAGAATCTATCAACCTGGACCAACACATCCTCGATGATCTCTCTTGGTACACGAACAGAATGATCAGCAAGTTGTAGTGTGGTTCGAGTGGGTTTTAATTCACCCAAACCTAACTGTTGGTATACCAAATAGGGAATCAGATTGACGCTTGCTCCTAAGTCAAGAAGTGCGTGATCAATTCGATAGTTCCCGATTATACATGATATGGTTAGGCAACCGGGATCTTTGAATTTTTGCGGCACATCTTGTTTCAGGATGGCACTCACTTTCTCAGTCAAGGAGATCTTCTTTTGAACACTTTTCCGTCGTTTGGTAGTGCATAAGTCCTTTAGAAATTTAGCATATAAAGAAATCTGTTTTACAACGTCAAGCAGAGGAATGTTGACTTTCACTTGTTTCAACACCTCTAGGATATCCTGAGAGTTAGATAGACGTTTTGGTTCAACCAACCGTTGGGGAAACGGAGCAACTGCTTTTGTAGAGGTTTCGGTTTAAATTTTTGTGGGGCGCCACTAGATCCATCATTGTTGTCCTCTTCTGGCTCTTGAGGCTTTTCGGGCCTAACCGGAAGGGTTTTATCAATAACCTTCCCACTCCTAAGAGTGGTGATGGATTTAGCGTGCCCCATTTGATTTGAAGAGCTGGGATCACCTGTCTCGTATTGCGGTTTCGGATTAGGGAGTGATTCTGCAGGGAGCATCCCTTTTTCCATAGCCGTCATACGTGAATCTATTTTTTGCATAAAATCTGAAATTCCTTGCATTGTCCGAGCCAGTTCTTGTATGGAAATTTGAACCGATTCTTCTTGAGGTTTTCCCTGATTTGGATTTTGATTGAAGAAACCTTGAGGAGTAGCAGTTTGTCCGTTCCTCCAACTAAAATTCGAATGATTTTTTCAGCCAGAATTATACGTATTAGAGGGTGGTCCATTGAAAGGTCTTTGATAGTTATTTACGGCATTAGATTGTTCATTCATACTTTTCGAAAGGTAGGTATTGAATGATAATTTTTAGTAGTATGAATGTTGCAATCACAGATGCCACAAACACTTTCATTAACCTTTTCCTTCCTTCCTTCCATGGCCTCAAATTTTATGGTGAGATTGGCCACCTTAGCGTTAAGATCATTATCTTCTTTCAGGAGATATATTCCTCCTTTTTCCCTTGAATGAGCCGGCCTAGACATAGTGTTCGTCCTTGGGTAATAGTCTCATGATTGTGTTTTTTCAGCGAGACTATCGAGGTAATCCCATACCTCGTCGACATTTTTATTGATGAATTCTCCATTATACATTGTCTCGACCATTTGGCGCATGGAGGATATTAGCCCATCATAGAAAAAATTTGTAATGCGCCATATTTCAAAGCCATGTTGTGGGCATGCATTAACCAGATCCTTGAACCTTTCCCGACATTGGAAGAATGTTTCATCTTCCTTTTGGGAAAATTTCATGATTGCTCTCCTGAGGGTAATTGTCTTATGATGTGGGAAAATTTTCTTTATAAATTTTCTCTGCATATCATTCCATGTGCCAATGGATCTAGGAAGCAGTGAATATAACCACGTCTTGGCTTTTTCTTTCAAGGAAAATGGAAAGAGTTTCATCCTAATAGTATCCTCAGATACATTAGGAAAGTATAAGGTGCCTATAATTTCATCGAACTCTTTCAGATGCAAGTATGGTTCTTCAGACTCAAGCCCATGGAACTTAGGAAGGAGTTGGATAACCCCTGGCTTGATGTCCATATGTCCTGTATTCTCAAGAAAAATCATACATGAGGGCGTACTCACCCCCGTCGGTTGTAAATAATCTCGTAAAGTACGAGGCGGGGGTGTCTGATGCACCTCATTCTCATCATGTACTTCCTCAACCCTTGGTTGGGGTAGTGCTTGAGGTTGATTTTCAGTCATAACGTCCTCTAACTCAGGAGAATTCAAGTGGTGTCTAGTCCTGCGATGGACAGTCAACCCCTCAACTAATCCTCCTTCAGTCACGAGACGTCGAGTGTTGTCGCGTGCCCAATGGGGCATAAAACACACTCAGCCCTTAAATTCTAACTTAAACCTAAGAGAAAGGAAGAAGTAGAAATCTAGAAAATAAAAGGAAAAGATGGAAAGAAGTTACCAAATTTAGAGGCCTAGGTTAAGAATCTGCAAAACAAAACAAAAAAATTAGTTTTTAAGAATAGAAAGTCCTAATTAAAAGTAAACTAATTTCTAGCGAAAAAAAGAAATTCCAAAGAAAGAAGAATTAGAAAGAGCTTACTAAATTAGAAGTTTCCTACAAAACAGAAAAATTGGGTTAGTTCCTAAACAAAAACTTATAGAAAAATTGTAAAACAAGAAACAAGGTTAGGATTCCTAAAAAGAATTAGAATTAGAATCTCACTAAAAAGAAGAAATAAATCTTAATCTAAATCTAAAATAGAAAGGAAGAATTTAAGAAAAATTTTACTAATTTAGAAACTATCTTAGAAGCCTATAAAACAAGAAAGACAAGTTAATTTCTAAAAATTAAGAAAATCTAAACCTAATCTTAAACTAATCCTAAAATTAATTAATTTCAGAAAAACGTAACCGACAGTCCCCGGCAACGGCGCCAAAAACTTGTTTACTCCCCAAGTGCAGGGTTGTGATGTAGTAATAACTCAGTAAGACCGAGGTCGAATCCCAAGGGACTGAAACTTGTGCGTGATCTAAAACTAATTAGAACTAGAACTAGGCTAAGATGAAATCTAATCTGATTGAATTTGAAGGAATACTGGTGAAATAATTATCTAAACTTGAGAGAAATCAGGAGAAGGGAACTAGGGATTCAGAGGATCCACTTGTAGAGATCAGGGAGATCTTATGCATGTTTCATGGAAATTAACTGAACTGACATTGATCTAGTTTTAGAGAGATGAAAGGTATATGAATTAGAATGGATTCCATCAACAAACCATGCCCAAAAGACTATGGCAAACAACAGAATTAAACTAATTACCAACCCATCACATGTATGAAGGTTAGGAAGGGTACCGACATCCAACCATGCCCAAGAGACTATGGTGAACAACAGGGCTTCCTGACATCATAAACATTAAAGAGAACAGAAATATTCAAAGCCATTGCAGACCCATTGTAATTTCAGTCACAACAGACTATTAAAAACCTAAAACATTCCCATAATAATTAACTAAAATCAACGTCAATTCATGCATTAAAATTAAAATAAAATCAAATCTCCCATCTCACTACAAGCTTCACCTCTTAGCCCTGGCTAAGAGGTTTAGCCAGACATGGATGGCTAAATCTCCACAATTGAAATAAACTAAAAAAAATAAAAAGAAAATACTCTTTTTTTTTCTTCTGCTTCATGTCCCTGCCCGAGCCTCCACGTCTCTCTTTTTCTTCCTTCCTAGACCTGAATGAATGCTCCCCACGTCCAAAACTTCCTTTTATAGCTGCTGGAAGGCTGAAGGCAGTGACAGAGTTGTAGCAGGACACGGAGTGCAATTTTCACAGCAAGTTCGGTGCCTCGAAACACGCCACTTTCCTCGCTCAAATTTTAAAGAAACACCGTCCCTTAGTATTTTCTTGAGTTTTCTACATGATAGACGGTTTAGATCTGCCATTTGATCAAAGATGGTGGGCCAAAACCGCCTGGAAAAGTCAGTTTTCGCGGATGTGAGAAACCTTTCGCACCATTTCACTGTTGTGATCGGTGGACCCCACAGAAGCATTTTCTGAAAAATCCACCCCGTCCATTGGATTCAAAACGAAATTTCAGTGAAGAATGGGTGGTTTTGAACGTCCATTGACGTGGCCCACAGAAGAAATTACAAAAGAATCAGTTTTGAATGTTGCAGGGCAGCCCTTTTGTGGCCTCTGTATCTCACACGTGTGCACGCATGGGTGCAAAAGGTCAGCATGGTTTTGTAGTTCTCGAAGCCCTCTATATGGTGAACGGATCAGATCGGCCATACGAGCAATGGGTGGGGCCCACTACCGTCCGCAAAACGGATGCCGGTCGGTTACACGACCGTGAAAATTTTTATTTATTTTTTTTAAAAAAAAAAAAAAGCTGATGCGGGTCAGTGCTTGCGCTGACTGATCGGTTGGTCCGGTGCACATCGTATGCACGTACATGTGTAATATACACACCATATATATGGGCCCCATTGCAATGTGTTTCAGAAATCCAATTCGCCCATTCTGTTCCTCACAATATTTTACCCGTTGAGAACAATTATCAAGCATATCCAGCTGGCGGGTGGGCCCCAAATTGAAGATCGATGGCCTGATCTGCCCGTTAGGCCACTTCCGCAATGATCCAATGGATGATTTTTGACGTGTATGATTAATTTATGGTCCTCAGGCCACGTATAAAGTTTCGAGTCGAACCGATATTGGAAACCCCGTGATCTTCCGTTCTGGATGCGTTTCAAGCCACTTGAGCTTCAATTTCTTAGTTTTCTCGAATTTCTGACCGTGTATATCTGTCAATCTTGGTCCCTTGGAGTGTGTCCCTTGCCTTTGGTGTCATCAGATCGTTAAATCTCAACTTTTAACGTCTTTTTTCCATCCATGCTCATAAAATCACCTTGCAACACAGAAATGAGAAAATGAGCCATTAGATAGCATTATATTCGTAAATCCAGACAATATCTGGGGTCTAATATGCAATATTTGATCCTCAACACTATTGAATTTCTAATTTACCTCACTTAATTTTACTTATTTTCCCCGCTCAATTTCATGCCTGCCCCACTGAATTTCCAGTTTGACCGCGAACTGATTGAAATTGACTGCGAAGTGAATGAAATGGATTTTCAACCATTGACCTGATGGAATCTTGAAAAATAACTAGGTTAGTTGGCTAAAGTAGCTTCTCCTACCCCCAAAATCATATGTGGTACGTCAAGTAACTAATTTTGGTTTAAAAGATATTCTTGTTAAATGAATAAAGAAAGAAATGATATATATATATATATATATATATATATATATATATATATATATATATATATATATATATATTAGAGAAAAATGTAGATAGAATAAAGTTCTCCATGTAAAAAATAAAAATAAAAAAAGAAAAAAGAAAAAAGTGCATAGCACACAGTTATGGCTACGGTTATAATCCGTAGCCATAGGGCTAGCTCTGACCCGATTGACTAGGTCCCAACCTGGTCGACCCCAACTCACTGGTTTCCTTTTTTTTCCCCTGTTGTAATCCCCACCGATTTTTGTAGGTCTCATTATAAGGTATGTGTTATATCCAAACCGTCCATCTATTTGGCGAACTCGTATTAAGGCTTGAGATGAAAAATTAGACAGATCTAACTATCAAGTGGACCACACTATAAAAGGCAATGGGGAATTGAACGTCTATCATTGAAACCCTTTTAGGGGTTATAGAAGTTTTGGATCATTATGAAATTTTTTTTTCCTCTTCATCCAGGTCTTTGTGACTCTATGAATGAACTTAGACGAAGAGAATTTCTCACAAACATCACATTGGGCCCTAGTTGAGTTCCCAGCATAGGGATGCCTGTCATCGCTCGTCTCTGCATGCCAGCCAATCCGCAAGGTGGGGTTATTTTCGTCTTAGAATTCGGTGTCATACGAGGAGGTCGAAGTTCGGAAGTTAAGTTTCTATTGCTTCAAGAATATCCGACGGATAAAACGTGAGGTCCACAGTCATAAATTTCTCGAGGATCTTGAAATATCCTTGCATGTGACTGGAAGTTTTCCCTGCCATACACTCTCACGATAATCTAAAAACATTTAACGGTACAATCATTTTTTTGGGATTACCCATCGACACGATGGCCCAATCAAGCGGTTGTCCTGATCAGTACTGCACATATAGTGCCACGGATGTGTACGGTGGAGATCTTTGGGTGTCCCTTCATCATACTCAATAGTGCTCCTAGTTGCATCGCTCTATTTGGGCACTTGATCGACCAATATAAACCGTCCATTAAGTCCAAAACACATTTCATTTGCTACCATTAAAAAAATACACTAATTGGATGATCCAATCCATCCTCGATTTGGCCTTTTTGTCTATAGCCATTCATTTTCCACAGATGGAATGGTTAAAATTGTCCAACAGAAGCCATTCTTTAGAATCATAAACAGTCCATAATAGGCCCACCAAAAAATTGGATTGCAAACTATTGATTTGACATATTTTTGTATCAATAGTTTTCACAGTTGTATTGAAAGTCATTGATTGGATGGTTAGAATTTGTTAGATTTGTGTGATGTTTGTATGCTAGCCCATGAAATGTGAGGTAACCCTTGCGAGCAATTTAGACAGGTGGATAAGTAAGTCGTCAAAGGTTACCTCATTAATTGATATGACCATAAGGTCTCACAGGCAAAGTGTCCAAAGGTCAGCTCCATTTGTGAGTCAGATGGACCACATAACTGAAAATATTGAAAGTCATTGATTGGATGGTTAGAATTTGTTAGATTTGTGTGATGTTTGTATGCTAGCCCATGAAATGTGAGGTAACCCTTGCGAGCAATTTAGACAGGTGGATAAGTAAGTCGTCAAAGGTTACCTCATTAATTGATATGACCATAAGGTCTCACAGGCAAAGTGTCCAAAGGTCAGCTCCATTTGTGAGTCAGATGGACCACATAACTGAAAATAGTGTACTGGGAAATGTTCGACCTCTAAATTGTTCCATTAGTGTGGCTCGAGCGAGTTGCAAATGGTATCATTTTTGCCCACATGCCTAAATATTTGTGTGGAGTTTAATAGTTGGAGTGGATTTCAATGGTAGGCATTTCATTTTCCAATTTTCTCTCTCGTGTGACCCACTTGAGTTTTGAATCTACTTCATTTGTTGTCGTATGTCCTAAAATGAGATTGAGAAATGTATGGATGGAGTGGATTTCTAACAAATATCATGGTGGTCCTCACCTCGCTTATCAACGCAAAAACTTCCTTCACATTAAATCAATCGTCCCTATAATTCCCGGGCGCGGATGGAAGCCTGTTGATTGACTTCCATATTACACTGGTGGTGTGTTGCCATCGCAAGTAATGTAGGCCTCACTATGATGTGTATTTTATATCCACACCATCCATCCATTTAGAGAGATTGTTTTAGGGCACGAAAATAAAAAAAAAAAGAGGCAGATCCAAAGTTCAAATGAACCGCACCACTGAGAGCATTGAGGACAATGGTGCTCACTTTTAAAACCTTTCTAAGGCCCACCATGATATTTATTTTCTATCTAGCCTATTTATAATGCAACAAAGATTTAGATGAAGGGACAACAAATATCAGCTTGATCCAAAACTTTTGCACCCCCAAGAAGTTTTCATTGATAAGCATTCAATCCTACTGCTTTATGTGTTGTGGTTCGGTTGAGCTTTGGATCTGCCTCGTTTTTTAGCTAGTGCCCTAAAATAATCCGGTAAAATGGATAAATGGTGTAGATATAACAATTACATCATCGTGGGGCCTATAGAAATTGGTGACAACAACATAAAACAAGGTCAGTGACATGTGGCACATTAGGCAATCGGTCTACGACGGAGCTGATTAAGTGCGACCCGAGCCTCACCAGTGGCAATCCGACCTTTACCGTGGGCCCAACTTAATCCATATGTTTTATATATACGGCACCCATCCATTTTACAATATCATTTTAAGGTAGGAGCTCGAAAATGAAGAAGATCCAAATCTCAGGTAAACCATACTATTGGAAACATTGGTGATTGAATGCCTATCATTAAAACTTTATAGGCCCACAGTAATTTCTATCATGATGTTTCTTTTCCATCTAGCTTGTTGATAAAGACTTGAGCGAAGGGAAACTGTATGGATAAGCTTCTTCTTTTTTATCTTTTTTTTTTAACACATGCACACACACTCACGCTGGTGGAATTTCACCATCTATGGGTACTTGAACCTTTGACCGAGAGTTGAAACTCCTGAGAGTCTACCACGCAGGCAAGAGTAAGGACCCAATTTTATGGATAAGCTTGATCCAAAACTTTTGTGGCACATAAAAAGCTTTTAATGGTCATTCACCACTATTTCTAGTGGCGTGGTTTACCTAAGAATTGGATCTACATAAGTTTTGGGATCACATCTTAAAATAACATGAGAAAACAGAGGCACATCGTGGATATACAAATATATATATATATATGTATGGGAAAAGATATTATATGCTCGACCGTATTATACCTTATATAAGGTCGAGTGTTGGCGTCACGTTATTCCTCGGATGGTAAAAATTTTAAACAAACTGAGAAATTTTATAGGGCCACAAGGAATTTATGTGCGAGCCTTTCCTTGTTAAAAGATCATGTGCTATGATTCTGTGTAGGGCCCACTATGATGTTCGTGATAAATCCAACCCATTCATCCATTTTTCAAAATCATTTAAGGACATGCAACCAAAAAATGAGGAGGATCCAAATATTAAATCGGCAACAGGAGAGGAAACGGAAGGGATTTAGTGACCACCGTTAAACATTCATATGACTACAAAAGTTTTGTATTGGTTTATGTTGGTGGTGTTTTCATTTTATATAAGTGAAAATGACCTTATAGATGGTTTGGATGGAATATAAACACCGGGGTGACGCATAGGAAGGTAAGCATTCCTTTTTGCAGTGTTTCATCTTGTATGGCCCACTTGAATTTTGGATCCTCCTCATTTTGTCCTAAAATGATAATGAATAAATGTGTTGGATTTCACACAAAGATCACAGTGGGCCCTAAACAGAATCATTTCCCGAATCTTCATGGGAAAGGCTTTGGTAGGAAATCCGCGTCGGTGGGTTTGGGAAACGGACTGGCTACTCCCCCGCAACCGGCCAATGGCGGGTGGTCGGTGTTACGTGGGCTCCAACATGTTGTATGTGTTTCATCTATGCTATCTATATGTTTTTCTAGATCATTTCATGGTAATGAGACAAAAAATGGGGTATATCCCAATCTTAAATGGACCACATTACAGGAAACAGTGTTGAATGGGTGTCGACCATTAAATTTTTTTGGGGGACCATAAAAGTTTTAGATCAAGTTGATCTTTGTTTTTTTCCTTCATATGGGTCTGTATGACCTAATCAACATATTCAATGTCAAATAAACAGTACGGTGGGCCTTAGGATGATTTTAACCGTGAGCATCACTCTCCACACTTTTTTCTATGGTGGTCCACTAGAGCTTTTGATCTGCCCCATTCTTTGGATAATGTCATAATATGATCTCTCAAAATGGATGAACAGTGTGGATATAATACATACATCATGCTGGGACCCAAGTGACGTGACTTCAGCTACTCAACCTCTCATTATGTAATCCGCGTCCCACTCCGAGATGGAAGCAGATTGGCTGGTGTACCACACACTAGCTATATAGCTGGTGTATTAACGTCAACAAGTTTTGTGGGTCCCATCATGAGGTATGAGGTATGTGTTATATCCAAAACGTCCATCCATTTGGCAAGCTAGTCTTAAGGCTTGAGCCTAAAGATAAGATAAATACAAAGATCAAGTGGACCACACTGCAAAAAGCAGTTGAGGATTGAACGTCTACCGTTGAAACCCTTTTGGTGTCATAGAAGCTACTGATCAATATGAAATTTGCTTTCCTCTTCATCTTTGTATTTGTGATCTTATTAACAGATTGGATGGAAAATAAAAGTTATGTAGGCCCTACGAATTTTTTAACGATGAAAATCATTACCCTCGCTGCTACTTTTGGTGTGGTCCATTTGAGCTTTGGATATGATTCATTTTTTGTTTAATGGTCTAAATTGATCTCAAAAAATGGATAAAGGGTGTGGATATAATAAATAAATCATTGTGGGGTCATGTAACTTTGATCTCCTTTGAACCATTCGTGCAACTCAGAGCTCGAGGAGCATCGGCACTTGTCTTGGTGCGACACGTATCTACACCAACTATATAGCTAGTGTGTAGTACACCAGCCAATCTGCTTTCCTCCTAGACAGAAGGGGATTGCTCAGTTTACTGAGTAAACTGTGTGAGGTCCACCATGATTTATGTATTTTATCTTCTCCATCCATCCATTTTTCCAGATAATTTTATGGCTTCATCCCAAAAATGAAGTACATACAATGTTCAAATGGACCACACCACATGAAACAATTGAATTGAACTTATATTGTTGAAAATTTCATTGGGGGCCACATAAGTTTTGGATCAAGCTTATATTTTTGTTTTCCGTTCATCCATGTATGTATGATTTTATGAACAGGTTGGATGACATATAAACATCACTATGTGGCCTAACAAGGTTTTAACGGTGGAAATCATTATCCCTACTTTTTCCCAGGCATGATGGACTTAATCTTTGGATATGCTTCAATTTTGGGCTCAACCCCTTAAATTAGATGGAAAAATGGATGGACGGCATAGATAAAACACATACATCATGGTGAGGCCCACATAGCACCGACCACCTGCCATTTGCCGGTGGCAGGGGAGTAGCCAGTCCGTTTCCCAAACTCAAAACCCAGCAACGCGGATATCTACTAGAGCCTTTCCCATGAAGATCAGCAGAAGAATTCTGTGCGGGACCCACTGTGATCTTTGTGTGAAATCCAATCCGTCCATTTGTTTCTAAGTATTATATAAGGACATTATACCAAAATTGGGGAGGATTCAAAATTCAAGTAGGCCATACGAGATGAAACAGTGGGGAAAGGAATGCTTACCGTTGAAACCTTCCTAAACTCCACCTTGGTGTTTATATTCCATTTAAACCATTTATAAGGTCATTTTCACTAAGATGAAATGAAAACACTATGAATATAAACCGATACAAAACTTTTGTAGCCATATGAATGTTTCAATGGTGGTCACTAAATCTCCACTATTTCCTCTCATGTGGCTCATTTAATTTTTGGATCCTCCTCATTTTTGGTCACATGCCCTAAAATGATTTTGAAAAATAGATGGACAGGTTGGACTTATCACAAACATCATAGTGGTCCCTACACAGAATCATAGCTCATGATCTTCCAACATCGAAGGGCTCGCACATAAATTCCATTCCAGCCCTATAAAATTTCCTGGTTTGTTTAAAATTTTCACCATTTGACGAATAACGTGCCACCAACACTCGACCTTATAGAAGTTTTAACACGGTTGAGCGTATAATATATTTTCCCTATATATATATATGTGTGTGTGTGTGTGGGGGGGGGGGGGAAAGGTACTATGCGCTCGACCTCACGGGTCTGTCCCATGAGGTCGAGCTGTGTGGGCCCCACCGTGATGCGTTTCGAACATCTACCCCAACAGTCAAATGCATCATTCCATTGTGGGCCTAGGTCTCAAAAATCCACACCACATTTAGAAGTTCAGAGGGGTTGTGCACCATTAAAACATTTATAATCATTTTTTAGGCCCATCAAGATGTGGTTTGCAAATCCATCCCATCCATAATGTGTGTCCCACTAGGATGAGGGGTCATACCAAGTTTCAGCAGCATTCAAAACTCAGGTGGGCCCCACCAAGTGCTTTTATATGTTTTAACGGTGTCTTCACATGATTTTAGATGGTATGGCCCACCTGAGTTCCTTATACGGCTGATTTTTGGGATATCCCATAATTTAAAGGGAACCCATCAAATGCACGGTGTTGATGGTCAACATGCATCACGGTGGGGCCCACACAGCTCGACCTCACGTGAGCTTATTGTGAGGTCGAGCGCATAATACCTTTTCCCTATATATATATATATATATATGTGTGTGTGTGTGTGTGTGTGTGTGTGTGTGTGTGTGTGTGTATATATGCATGCTCACCTTTGCACATGTGTCATGGGTGTCGAATCCGAACGGTCCATAGGATGTGGAATCCTTTGAAACCTTAGGGGCTAAATTTTCATCCTGATCTAGAATTCTGGTGGGCCATAGCAAAGAGAAGTTCAAATCAAGGGAAGAAACTGTTTGCATTTTTATGGCTCACCTAACTTTTGGTTCAAAGTAAAAATTGGTACCGGGGGGTTTCATAAGGTTCTGATTCATGTGAACCGTTCAGATTTTCGAGACTCATCAAATA
Source organism: Magnolia kwangsiensis (assembly GCA_037074715.1). NCBI lineage: Eukaryota > Viridiplantae > Streptophyta > Magnoliopsida > Magnoliales > Magnoliaceae > Magnolia > Magnolia kwangsiensis. The sequence continues at coordinate 45,228,967 of CM073573.1, forward strand.
TGATGAGTTCTCAAAAAAGTTTGTAGGTAATCCCTTCACAAGTGAGCGCTCCGCTATATATATATATATAGGGAAAAGGTACTATGCGCTCGACCTCGACCTCACGATAAGCTCCCGTGAGGTCGAGCTGTGTGGGCCCCACCGTGATGCGTGTCGACCATCAACACTGTGCATTTGATGGTTCCCCTTTAAATAATGGGATATCCCAAAAATCAGCCATATATGGAACTCAGGTGGGCCATACCATCTAAAATCATGTGAAGACATCATTAAAACATATAAAAACACTTGGTGGGGCCCACTTGAGTTTTGAATGCTGCTGAAACTTGGTCTGAACCCTCATCCAAGTGGAACACACATAATGGATGGGCTAGATTTGCAAACCACATCTCGGTGGGCCCTTTAAATGATTATGAATGTTTTAATGGTGCACGGCCCCTCTCCACTTCTGTATGTGGTGTGGCCCACAAAAGTCACGGATTGACTTGATTTTTGAGACCTAGGCCCACGATGGAATGGTGCATCTGACTAATGGGGTAGATGTTCGAAACACATCACGGTGGGGCCCACACAGCTCGACCTCATGGGATGGACTCATGAGGTCAAGCGCATAGTACCTTTTCCCATATATATATATATATATATAGTAGTGGTCTCCTGCGCACATACCGCAAGAGACTTCCGTGCACACCAAGGCAGCCTTGCTTAGAGGGTAAAATTAGCTGAGTTGTGCTCCATCTTATTGTATTCATGGAATCCATTCCGCCCATTATTGCCGGACAGGCTAAAATTAGCCATGAGGCTCATCAATCCGTTATATTCATGATTTAGGTGTGCCAAACAAAGGAAACAATGGAGACGGGAGTAACTACCATTGAATTTGTACTGGACCTACCGTGATGTTTATGTGAAATCTACTTCAACCAGTATCCACCCAGTGAAGATTCATACATGTGAACCAAATTTTATGGCCGTAAGTGATTTATGTGGCCCACACTGAGTGAAAAAGTTTAGATGGCAGGCATCCCCTTCACTGTTTCCTCTATAAATGTGGATGATGTTTGAGCCCTGTTACCAAATTGTCATCACACGCCATATGTTTGAAGTGGATTTCACTTACACATCACATTAGGCCACCCCCACCCCTCCCTCATTTTTGTCACTCATCTTTGCATGTTGACCAAACTGCCTGCCAGCATAAACTTCTCTGTGGGTAGGTGCTGGAAGCATAATGTGGGCCCCACTATAATATATGTATATTTTATCCACCGTTCATCCCTTTTTTTCATATCAATTTAAGGCATGACCTCAAACATGAGAAAGATTCAATTCTCAAGTGGACCACACCACTGGAAAAGGCAGTGATTAAATGACCTCCATTAAAAATTTTCCTGGAGGCCTTACAAATTTTCTATTAAGCTGATATTTGTGTCCACCTAAGAAGTTTTTAATGCTAGACGTCCAATCACCACTGTTTTCATGTGGTATGGTCCAACTAATATTTGGATCTGGCTCAGTTTTTAGCTAATGCTGTAAAATGAGTATGATAGAATAGATGGACAGCTTGGAGAAAACAAATAGGTTATTTTGAGGCCATGACCACCAGCTAGCAATCCATGTACATTAGACGGCAATTCACGTCGAGAGGGTGTTGTGATGAGTATGTGGAGTCACCCAAATACCTGATCCAAGCGGGTAATATGAGTAGAAATAGTGCACAGGGGCACCCTCCATCCAAATGTTTTCACTTCGTGTGGCCCACATAAATCACCTATGGGCCTAAATTTTCTTCCCCCTCTGCATGCATTTTCACAAATCAACTAATGGTTGGAGTGGATTTCATGTACATATCACGGTATACCCTGTAAAGATTCAACAATAGGCATTCACTCTCCCACTGTTTCTCATAGTGTGGTTCACCTGCACCACGAATATTTCTATTTTATTACCCTGACTGCTAAATTTATATTACAAACCAAATGATTGGAATAGATTTCATGAACTTATCATGGTGAAGCTCACCTCATCCTACCCAGCCCTACCCATCGAAGTGAGTCAGCTTAGGTGCGCACAAAGGCTTCTACGATACTTTGCGCAAGAGACCACCACGATATATATATATATATATATATATATATATATATATATATATATATATATATATATATATATGGGAAAATGTACTATGCGCTCGACCTCACGGGTCTGTCCCATGAGGTCGAGCTGTTTGGGCCCCACCGTGATGCGTTTCGAACATCTACCCCATCAGTCAGATGCACCATTCCATCGTGGACCTAGGTCTCAAAAATCAAGTCAATCCGTGACTTGTATGGGCCACACCACATTCAGAAGTGGAGAGGGGCCGTGCACCATTAAAACATTCATAATCATTTTTTGGATCCAACCGAGATGTGTTTTGCAAATCCAGCCCATCCATTATATGTGTCCCACAAGGATTAGGGGTCATTCCAAGTTTCAGTAGCATTCAAAACTCAGGTGGGCCCCACCAAGTGCTTTTATATGTTTTAACGGTGTCTTCACATGAGTTTAGATGGTATGGCCCACCTGAGTTCTGTATACGGCTGATTTTTGGGCTATCCCATAATTTAAAGGGGACCCATCAAATGCACGATATAGATGGTCGACATCCATCACGATGGGGCCCACACAGCTCGACCTGACGATAAGCTTATCATGATGTTGAGCGCGTAGTACCTTTTCCCTATATATAATTATGCTCCCACACAGCTAGTTGGATCGTCCGAAACTAGTTGCGTAATTAATGCTAATAAATTTGTTTGGGAGAAAGTTGTTTCCCATAGGAAAAGGACTTGATGGTTTGGGTGGGACCTACGGTGGGGTTAAGATGAAATCCACACCAACTATCAAATGGGATCCACTCTAATCGTTATATGTTTAACCCCATATTGGGCCCACAGAAAAAAAAAATCTAAGCTAATTCATGAATGAAGGGGGCCATACCAAATGGAAACAATTGGGAAAGGCATTGACCCTTGATTTTTACAGGGCCCCCAGTTGGGCCTTGGAAATCCACTCCAACCATTATATGCCATACAAAAAGTTAGGCTTGATGTCCAAGAAATCATGCCTATACATGATTCAACTGGGCCATGCGAAGGAAGATAATTTAGAGGATAAGCTCTTCTCGTATTTTATTTTTAGTCGTGTAGTCCACCTTAACCACGGATCGAGCTGATTTTTGGATCATGGGTCCAGTGTGAGGTGAATCATGTGATGATTGGAGTGGATTTCCCATTAACACCATAGTGGGGCTGATCAAAGCGGGTAAGTCATTTTCTTTTTTAAAATAATTTTCGGATATAGCATGTATTAACATTAAATGCCTTAGTCCAACTAATTTTGTGTGAGCATCATATATATATATATATATATATATATATATATATATATATATATATATAGGGAAATAGTACTATGAGGTCGACATATGGGAACTTCCCAGCTGTGTGGGCCCCACCGTAATGTGTGTCTAACATATACCCCATCAGTTAGATGCACTATTCCAACGTGGGCCATGTGCTTAAAAATAAAATCAATCCATGACTTCGGTGGGCCACACCACATACAACAGTAGTTGTAGGGGTCACCCTCCCATTAAAACATTCAGAATCATTTTGTGCTCTACTGTATGTGGTTAAAAAATCCAACCCATCCATTGTATGTGTTCAACTTGGATGAGGGGTCAGACCAAGTTTTGGCCGCATCCAAAACTCAAGTGGGCCCCACAAGTGTTTTTATATGTTTTAGGCATGTATTCACGTGGTTTTAGATGGTATGGCCCACTTGAGTTCCGTATACGACTAATTTTTTAGGATATTCCATAAGCTAAAGGGGACCCATCAAATGCACGGTGTTGATGTTAGACACACATCACGATGGGGCCCACACAACTGACCTCATGGGAAGTTCCCATGAGATCATATATATATATATATATATATATATATATATATATATATATATATATATATATATATATATATATATATATATATATATATATAATCGTGCTCACCAGCACACCTACGCACGTGGGCACCTTTGCACACATGTCATGGGTGTCTAATCTGAATGGTCCATGTGATGTGGAGTCCCATGAAACCCCACGGGATAAATTTTTGCCCTGATCTAAAATTTTAGTGGGCCATAGCAAAGAAAAATGCAAATCAAGGGAGGAAACTATTTTTATTTTTCATGGCCCACCAAAGTTTATGATCAAAGTAAAACTTGGGCCCATGGGGTTTCATGAAGTGCTGCTTCACATGGACGGTTTAGATTTTGGATCCACATCCCGTATTGCGCACCAATTCGCACGGAACTCATGTGAACTTTTTGAGAACTCATCATACGTGATGTGAATCCAAAATCTGAACGGTCCACGTGAAGCAGCACCTCATGAAATCCCCCATGCCCAATTTTTACTTTGATCTAAAACTTTGGTGGGCCATGAAAATGAAAACAATTTCCTCCCTTGATTTGTATTTCTTTTTACTATGGCCCATCATAATTTTAGATCATGGTGAAAATTTATCCCTCGGGGTTTCATGGGATTCCTCACCACATGGACCGTTCGGATTAGACACCCATGACACATATGAAAAGGTGTACACATGTGTGCACAAGTGAGCATGACTCTCTCTCTCTCTCTCTCTCTCTCTCTCTCTCTCTCTCTCTCTCTCTCTCTCTATATATATATATATATATATATATATATATATATATATATATATATAATGCTCACCTACGCACCTTCTTACATGAGCACCCGTGCGCACCTTTACCCATGTGTCATGGGCACAGAATCTGAACAGTCAATGTGATGTGGCACCCAATCTCATAAGCCCAATTTTCAACTCGATACAAAACTCTGGTAGGCCATGGCAAAATTAAACAATTTCCTTCTTTGATTTGCATTTCTCTTTATTATGGATCACTATAGTTTTGCATCAAGCTTAAAATTAGGCATATAGAGTTTTAAGGGATGCCACATTACGAAGACCTTTCAAATTTTATGCCTACGATATGTGTGCAAAAGTGTGCATGGGTGCTCACGTAAGAAGGTGAGTATGTGAGCATTCATATGTGTGTGTGTGTGTGTGTGTGTGTGTGTGTGTGTGGAAATGGTACTATAAGGTCGACCTCATGGGAGTTTCCATGAGTTCGAGCTGTGTGGGCCCCACCGTGATGTGTGTCAAACATCAACAATGTGCATTTGATGGGTCCCTGTATATCCAAAAAATCAGTTGTAAATAGAACTTAGGTGTCACGCCCCAAACCTATAAATCGGATTCACAGGAATCCCGATCACCGAATCTAGTGCCGACAGCCTCCGTAATGTCCCATTCTCGGCTCCTGACAATCATATGTCAGATTCCGATCCTGAGATTATACAAGGAGAATTTTCAGAATGAAATTTTTTTTGTAATGAAGCATAACCACAGGCATAACCAAGTTACAAAACAACAACACCACATATCCACTATATCAAAGCTTTAAGTACAATGCGGAAAGGGAAATACAAGGTGACCAAAGAGCTCCAAAATAGTCAGATGAACACTTCTACTTCAGCGCTGCTGCTGTCCAATGCTACCTGCACGCAACTGTCGTGCATAAGCTTACAAAAGCTTAGAGGGTGGTGTAAGTGTGCGCATAAGGCAAGTGTCAAGTATATAATATCAGAGTAATGCGAAAACATGCGGTAAGTCCATGAATGCTATCAGCTGTACCAAAACTATATGATGCAAGGCATGAATGCTATCGGCCATACTAAGGCCATACGATGCATGGCTTATGTAGCCAAATGTCATATGCGAGATGCAAAGCAAGCATACCAGTACTCATCAAGTACACATATCAATTCAATTCCTCTCTGGATATCACCGAGGTCTAATACACTTCGCATTGACTACCTCCTCCCTAGCTGCACAGTCAAGTAAGCGAAATAAACCTCACTATCCGCCTAAAAAGTAGTCTGTCAATACCTACCCGGCTCGTCGATGGCGGACTCATTTATGAGCTGGTCAAACTCAGCCTAGCTTATAGCCCCCTCACTCAGGCGGACGTTCACTCCAAAAGTGCAGGGTTGTGATGTAGTAATAACTCGGTAAGACCGAGGTCGAATCCCAAGGGACTGAAACTATACGTAATCTAAAATTAAGTAGGATTTGAACTAGAATAAGATGAATTCTAAATCAAGTAGCAATTGTGAAATAATTGTAGGTTAATTAATCTAAAACTAAGGAGATATCAGAGAAGGGTAACTAGGGATTCAGAGGATCCACTTGTAAAGATCAGGGAGATCTTATGCCTGCTTCAAGAATTATTGAATTTGCTGAACTGCCGTTGATCTAGTTTTCAAAGAGATGAAAGGTATATGAATTAGAATGGATTCCATCACCAAACCATGCCCAGGAGACAAAGCAAACAACATAATTAAACTAATTACCAACCAATCAACCTGTTATGAAGGTCAGAAAGGGTACCGACATCCGACCATGCCCAGGAGACGATGGTAAACAACAGGGATTCCTGACATCATAAACATTAAAAGGAAAAGGAAATATTCAAAGCCATCTCAGACCCATTGTAATTTCAGTCATAACAAACCATTAAAGACTAGAAATATTCTCTTAATTAAACTATAATTAACATCAATCAATCTAGACAAAAGGCACAAGCATGGAGTTCTCCCATCACACTACAAGCTTCACCTCTTAGCCCTAGCTAATAGGTTTACCCAGACATGATGTGACTAATATCCTCAGGATTTATAAAATAAACAGAAAAAGAAAAGAAATAAGGAATAGAAACAAACTTCAACTTCTCCTCTCTCTCTCTCTGTTGCACCTCCCGTCCAAGCTTGGATCTTCCTCCCCAGGTCTGAATGAATGCTCCCCACGTCCAAAACCTCCTTATATAGCTGCTGGAGTGGTGAAAATCGGACTTGAATCAGATTTGGAAAGCTATCGCATGCGCAGCGAAAGCCTTTTCGCAGCCAAGTTCAGTACCTCAAAAATCACCACTTTCCTCGCTCAAATTCCAAAGAAATACCATTCCTTAGGACTTTCTTGGGTCCTCTATATGATAGACGGTTCAGATCTGTCATATGATCAAAGATGGTGGGCCACAACCGCCTGGAAAAGTCGATTTTCACGGATGTGCGAAACCTTTCGCACCATTTCGCTGTTGTGATCGGTGGGCCCCACAGAAGCATTTTCTAAAAAATCCACCCCGTCCATTGGATTCAGGACAAAATTTCAGTCAAGAATGAGTGGTTTTAAAGGTCCATTGACGCGGCCCAGAGAAGATATCACAAAAGGATCAATTTTGAACGTTGCAGGGCAGCCCTTTTGTGGCCTCTATAACGCACATGTGTGTATGCATGAATGAAAAGAGTCAACATAGTTTTATAGTGTTTGCATCTCTCTACAAGATAGTCGGATCAGATGAGTCATACGGTCCATAGGTGGGGCCCACAGTCGATCGCAAAACGGACGCAGGCCGTCCGTGCGCTGATGCTAAAACAGTAATTTCCATTTTGATGAACAAGAGACGGGTCAGCACTTGCGCTGACTGCCTTTGCATCCGGTGCGCATAATGTACGTGGACACTATGTACGCACACGTACACATACAAGACCAAATATGATATTTCTCAGAAATCTAATCCGTCCATCCTTTTAATCATCTCATTTAAATCGCGGGGACCAATTTTGACGCATATCCAGATATCAGGTGGGCCCAGAATTAACGGTTTATGGGCTGATCTATCAGTTGGGATATTTTTATAGTGATCCAAGGGCTGAAATTTAATTTATACGGTTAATTTATGTCCCTAATCTCATGTATGAAGTTTCAGGTCAATCAGATGGTGGGAACCCTGTGATCTTACATTCTGGACCAATTTCGGGCCCGTTTAATGCGAACAGCTTGATTTCCTCGGTCCCTGACATGTAAATCCATCGAGCTTGGTCCCCTGGGGTCCTTCCCTTGCATTGGTGAATTTAGACCATCAAATCCACGATTTTAGTACCCTTTTCCATTCCAAGCTCCTAAATTCAACCTGTAGCATAAACATGATTAAATCGGCTGTTAAACAATATTATATTCGTAAATCCAGACAATAACTGGGGTCTAATATGCATTATTTGACCCTCAACACAACCCCCAACCAGCATTTTGCTAGTCCCGAGCAAAGTATGTGAAAAATAAGTTGAGACTTACAGGACGATTTTCATAAACTCAAGTGATTTTTGCAAAATAATCCGGATACGAAAATTCTAAGATTCATGAATGTTGGGGATTACTTTCTCCTGGACTCAAGTGCTTGGTAGACTCATAATCAAGTTCAAAGTATTAATCCATTAATTAGAATAATTCTAAACATTGAGTTCCATGGGTGGATAGTGTAATCTCAGCCTATCATCATTAAAATTCAATTTATTATTTCATGATAGCATTGGTAATCACAAGAGTATTCAGGACACCTAAAACACGAACCAAACCTACCTCAGAAATTCCATCTTTTGATTTTTCTTTAAAAGTAATGCCAAGGATGGAGATCGAATCCTCACCTATAGGGAGCAAACCTATGGTAAAGACCAGTCACCCAATAATTTTTGAATGTTAACCTTGGGGAATCAAACCTTCACCTGTGGGGAGCAAACCTACAGTGAAGGTCATTCGCCCAACCCTTGATATTTTCTTTTTCTTCGATTCTGCTCTCTTTTTTTTTGCTTTTTTTGTTCTTTTTCTAATGATCATAATAAGCAAATTATCCAGGCTAGTTCCTTTCATGCTTAATGATTACTAAGTTAATCCTTCAATATCAAATTGAAATCTTAATGTGGAAACGAGATGTGACATATGCAATCATGACTCAATAAATGTTTAAAACTTCTCATCATGGATTAACAAATCAGACATAACTGTGAAGGCTAACAGATAGCTGAATCCACGAGTCATAAATCCAACATCATGTATCTTACAAATCTAAATTAGGGATATCTGTCAAAATTACTTCGAGTTCACAGGAATTTTTAGAAAATTTTTTAAAAATTTTCACAATTTTTGCTCAAGACCAACAAAAACACCGATTAAGTTACCTAGTCTCCCACCCCCAACCAAAAATCTACATTGTCCTCAATGTAAAATATCTAAACATGTAATGCACATGGAACAACAAAAGTAAAGTGATGGGAAGATAGTACCTGGATAACGAATCAAGAGAGAGACTTTCCAAGAGATCATAGCATGAAAGCTGGTCAGCCAAGAGAGGAAACAAAAAAATAATAACAAATAAAATCATACCTATACCCCTTTCGCAGGTGCTCTCGATTGCATTTAGCGTATGCAACAAGCCTTTAAACCCCTAGGTTACCCCTAGTGGACGAGTTGTAGTCTCGTGAGAGTTTACAGTAATGTTACCCACAAAAATTGAACGAACTAACTAGAAAAATGAAATGAAAATCTAGGTTGCCTCCCAGGAGCGCTAAATTTACCGTCTTCAGCCAGACAGATAAAGTAACTATCCTAGTCCTATGAAAGCGATAAACCTACCTATACCTCCATCAGACTAGGAGATCAGTCCTGGTAAATAGGAGCAATCAGAGGCATGGACATATCCTCTGAATCAAATGTCTCGACAAATGGTTTTAATCGATGTCCATTTACTTTAAACTCTTTACCATTGTCGGGATCTCTTATCTCGACGGCCCCATGAGGATAAGCAGTGACAACAATGTAAAGGCCGGTCCAACGAGATCGAAGCTTACCCGGAAAGAGATGTAGTCGAGAATCGTACAAAAGGACTTTCTAACCTGGCGTGAATGATTTTCGTAGAATATGTTGATCATGAAACGCCTTCATCCTGTCCTTGTAAATTCTCGAGTTCTCGTATGCATCGTTCCGGATTTCTTCAAGTTCATTTAACTGAAGTTTGCGTAGCGAGCCAGCGCTGTCTAGATTGAAATTTAGATTTTTGATCGCCCAATATGCTTTATGTTCCAATTCCATAGGCAAGTGACAGGCCTTCCCATAGACAAGTCTAAAGGGAGATGTTCCAATAGGGGTTTTAAAAGCAGTACGGTACGCCCATAAGGCATCAATCAATCGGATTGACCAATCCTTATGATCAGGGTTAACCGTTTTCTCTAAGATATATTTGATCTCCCTATTGAAAATCTCAGCTTGCCCACTTGTCTGTGGATGGTATGGGGTGCTCACCTTATGAGAGATACCGTATTTCTTCATTAAACTCTCAAATGGTCTATTGCAGAAGTGTGAGCCCCCGTCACTAATAATGGCTCGAGGCGTTCCGAACCGCGACAAGATATTTTCTTTTAAGAATTTAATGACCGTTCGATGGTCATTGTTACGGCACAGAATCTCTTCAACCCATTTAGTGACATAGTCTACAGCGAGTAAAATATACAGATTTCCAAAGGATTGGGAGAATGGTCCCATGAAATCGATGCCCCAGCAATCAAATGCTTCAATGATAAGGATGAGATTCAAGGGCATCATATTTCGATGGGACAATGCTCCCAATTTCTGACAACGCTCACAAGCCTTGCAAAACTCATGAGTGTCCCTGAACATAGTGGGCCAGTAAAAGCCACACTGTAAAATCTTGGTCGTGATCTTTTTAGCAGAAAAGTGACCACCACAGGCCTGTGAGTGACAGAAGGAGATGACACTCTGATGCTCATCGTCTGGCACACATCTCCTTAAGATTTTGTCTAGGCAATATTTAAACAAATATGGATCGTCCCAAAAAAAGTTACGTACCTTGGTAAAGAATTTCTTCTTATCTTGTGACGTCCAATGTGTCGGTATGGAACCTGTAGCAAGATAATTGGCAATATCAGCGAACCAAGGTGAATGAGAGACTCTAAACAGTTGTTCATCAGGGAACATATCATTGATATGGGTCGCCTCAAGGGAATCAGAGGTATTAAGGCGAGAAAGGTGATCGGCCACTACGTTCTCTACTCCCTTTTTATCTTTAATTTTCAAATCGAATTTTGGAGTAGAAGGATCCATCGTATCAGGCGGGGCTTAGAATCATTCTTAGAAAGAAGATACTTAAGTGCCGCGTGATCTGTGTAGATGATGATCTTGGATCCAATTAGGTAGGACCTAAATTTGTCTAAAGCGAACACTACGGCTAAAAGTTTCTTTTTCGTAGTTGAGTAGTTCACTTGGGCTGGATTTAGAGTCCTACTTGCGTAATGAATGACGTAAGGCCGCTTATCTGTTTTCTGGCCTAGAACCGCTCCAAGAGCATAATCAGAGGCGTCGCACATAAGTTCAAAAGGAATACTCTAGTCGGGTGGCTGCATAATAGGTGCAGTGGTTAACATGCCCTTAAGCTTAGTGAAAGCTTCTTGGCACTGGTCAGTCCACACGTATGGTGTGTCCTTTTGAAGAAGATTACATAAAGAACGAGAGAGGAGACTAAAGTCCTTTATGAATCGTCTGTAAAAGCCTGCGTGTCCTAAGAAGGATCGCAAGTCTCTGATATTCTTGGGTAGAGATAGGTTAGAGATAAGATCAATTTTTGCCTTATCTACCTCGATTCCTTTGGACGAGATGATATGCCCAAGGACAATTCCCTTTTGAACCATAAAATAGCACTTCTCCCAGTTAAGTACCAAATTTTTTTCTTCACATCTTTTCAGCACACATTTAAGACTTGCTAAGCATTCGCTGAAAGATGAACCAAAAACAGAGAAATCGTCCATGAAGACCTCTAGATATTTTCCCACCATGTCAGAAAAGATACTCATCATGCATCGCTGAAAGGTGGAAGGGGCATTACATAACCCGAATGACATCTTTCTGTAAGCAAATGTGCCACAGGGACATGTAAATGTGGTCTTTTCCTGATCCTCAGGGGCGATTTCAATCTGATTATAACCTGAATACCCGTCAAGGAAACAATAATAGGAATGACCAGCTAGCCTTTCCAGAATTTGATCAATGAAGGGCAAAGGAAAGTGGTCTTTCCTTGTGACGGTATTCAGCTTTCTGTAGTCAATGCACATTCTCCAACCAGTAGTAACTCTGGTTGGCACGAGTTCATTATTGGCATTGGCTACGATGGTTATCTCGGACTTCTTAGGAACCACCTGAGTTGGACTCACCCATTGACTATCGGATATGGGTTATATGATCCCCACTTCCAATAGTTTGAGAACCTCGGCCTTAATCACTTCCTTCATGTTTGGATTCAGTCTACGTTGTGATTGCCGAACAGCCTTTGCATTGTCCTCAAGATATATGCGGTGAGTACAAATCGATGGGTTAATTCCTTTGAGGTCCGCTATCGTCCATCCAAGAGCTCCCTTATGCTCAATGAGAGTAGATATCAGCATACTCTCCTATTCTTTCTCCAGGTGGGCAGAGATCACCACCGGGTACGTCTCATCTTGACCTAAATAGACATATTTTAAATCAGAGGGCAAAGGTTTTAGGTCAAGCTTCGGTGGCTTGAGGTTAGACGGTAGAGGCACTACATCGGTTTGGGGCAACTCTTCAATTTGTGGCCTCCACTGGTTAACTTCAAGTACCGGTGCAGTATCTAGCATAGCACACGACTCCCTAATTATATCATCATCAAGATCATGGGAGTGGGCTAGGCACGTCTCTAGAGGATCAGAGGATAAGGTGAGAGGTGTTCTATCTTCCACAAAAGAATCAATCATGTTAACATTGTGGAAATCGTCATCATCCTCTGAGTTGCTGCCGTTATTGAAAAAGATATTCGATTCCAATGTCAAATTTCCAAAAGACATAGTCATGATACCATTCCTGCAGTTGATAATTGCATTTGAAGTGGACAGGAATGGGCGACCAAGAATGACGGGAATCTAAGTGCTCGTGTCATTGATGGGTTCGGTGTCCAAGATGATAAAATCAACAGGGTAGTAGAATCTATCAACCTGGACCAACACATCCTCGATGATCCCTCTTGGTACACGAACAGAACGATCAGCAAGTTGTAGCGTGGTTCGAATGGGTTTTAATTCACCCAAACCTAACTGTTGGTATACCGAATAGGGAATCAGATTGACGCTTACTTCTAAGTCAAAAAGTGCGTGATCAATTTAATAGTTTCCGATTACACATGATATGGTTGGGCAACCGGGATCTTTGAATTTTTACGGCACATCTTGTTTCAGGATGGCACTCACTTTCTCAGTCAAGGAGATCTTCTTTTGAACACTTTTTCGTCGTTTGGTAATACATAAGTACTTTAGAAATTTAGCATATAAAGGAATCTGTTTTACAACATCAAGCAGAGGAATGTTGACTTTCACTTGTTTCAACACCTCTAGGATATCCTGAGAGTTAGAGAGACGTTTTGGTTCAACCAACCGTTGGGGAAACGGAGCAACTGATTTTTCTAGAGGTTCCGGTTCAAATTTTTGTGGGGCGCCATTAGATCCATCATTGTTGTCCTCTTCTGGTTCTTGAGGCTTTTCGGGCCTAACCGGAAGGGTTTTATCAATAACCTTCCCACTCCTAAGAGTGGTGATGGATTTAGCATGCCCCATTTGATTTGAAGAGCTGAGATTACCTGTCTCATATTGCGGTTTAGGATTGGGGATTGGTTGTGCAGGAAGCATCCCCTTTTCTATAGCCGTCATACGTGAATCTATCTTTTGTATAAAATTTCACATTATCTGCGTCAGCTCTTGCACAGAATTTTGAACCGGTTCTTCTTGAGGTCTCCCCTGATTTGAATTTTGATTGAAGAAACCTTGAGGGGTAACAGTTTGTCCGTTCTTCCAACTACAATTCGGATGATTTTTCCAGCCAGGATTGTACGTATTAGAGGGTGGTCTATTGAAAGGTCTTTGGTAGTTATTTACAGCATTAGATTGTTCATTCAATACTTCTCGAAAGGCAGGTATTGAAGGACAATTTTCAGTAGTATAAATATTGCAATCACAGATGCCGCAAACACTTTCATTAACCTTTTCCTTCTTTCCTTCCATGGCCTCAAATTTTCTGGTGAGATTGGCCACCTTAGCATTAAGATCATCATCCTCTTTCAGGAGATATATTCCTCCTTTTTTCCTTGAATGAGTCGGCCTAGACGTAGTGTTCGTCCTTAGGTAATAGTCCGATGATTGTGTTTTTTTAGCGAGACTATCGAGGTAATCTCATACCTCGTCGACATTTTTATTGATGAATTCTCCGTTACACATTGTCTCGACCATTTGGCGCATGGAAGATGTTAGCCCATCATAGAAAAAATTCGTAATGCGCCATATTTCAAAGCCATGTTGTGGGCATGCATTAACCAGATCCTTGAACCTTTCCCAACATTGGAAGAATGTTTCATCTTCCTTTTGGGCAAAGTTCATGATTGCTCTCCTGAGGGTAATTGTCTTATGATGTGGGAAAATTTTCTTTATAAATTCCCTCTGCATATCATTCCATGTGCCAATGGATCTAGGATGCAGTGAATGTAACCACGTCTTGGCTTTTTCTTTCAAGAAAAATGGAAAGAGTTTCAGCCTAATAGTCTCCTCAGATATATTAGGAAAGTATAAGGTGCCTATGATTTCATCGAACTCTTTCAGATGCAAGTATAGTTCTTCAGACTCAAGCCCATGGAACTTAGGAAGGAGTTGGATAACCCCTGGCTTGATGTCCATATGTTCTGTATTCTTAGGAAAAATCATGCATGAGGGCGTACTCACCCCCATTGATTGTAAATAATCTCGTAAAGTATGAGGCGGGGGTGCCTGATGCACCTCATTCTCATCATGTACTTCCTCAACCCTAGGTTGGGGTAGTGCTTGAGGTTGATTTTCAGTCATAGCCTCCACTAACTCAGGAGAATTCAAGTGGTGTCTAGTCCTACGATGGACAGTCAACCCCTCAACTAATCCTCCTTCAGTCACGAGACGTCGAGTGTTGTTGCGTGCCCACTGGGGCATAAAACACACTCAGCCCTCAAATTCTAACTTAAACCTAAGAGAAAGGAAGAAGTAGAAATCTAGAAAATAAAGGAGAGAAATGGAAAGAAATTACCAAATTTGAAGTCCTAGGTTAAGATCCTGCAGAATAAACAAAACAAGTTAGTTTCTAAGAATAGAAAGTTCTAATTAAAAGTAAACTAATTTCTAAAGAAAAGAAGAAATTCCAAAGAAAGAGAAATTAGAAAGAGCTTACTAAATTAGAGGTTTCCTACAAAACAAAAAAATTGGATTAGTTCTAAAAATCAGATAGAATGAAGAATAGTAAGTTTAGAAAAAATTTCTAACAAGGAAAATAACTAAGCTTCTAAACCTAGAATTAGAAAATTCTAACAAGAAAATCTAATCTTAAAGTAATCATAAAACTAATTAATTTCAGAAAAACGTAACTAACAGTCCCCGACAACGGCGCCAAAAACTTGTTCACTCCCCAAGTACAGGGTTGTGATGTAGTAATAACTCGGTAAGACCGAGGTCGAATCCCAAGGGACTGAAACTATACGTAATCTAAAATTAAGTAGGATTTGAACTAAAATAAGATGAATTCTAAATCAAGTAGCAATTGTAAAATAATTGTAGGTTAATTAATCTAAAACTAAGGAGATATCAGAGAAGGATAACTAGGGATTCAGAGGATCCACTTGTAAAGATCAGGGAGATCTTATGCCTGCTTCAAGAATTATGAAATTTACTGAACTGTCGTTGATCTAGTTTTCAAAGAGATGAAAGGTATATGAATTAGAATGGATTCCATCACCAAACCATGCCCAGGAGACAAAGCAAATAACAGAATTAAATAATTACCAACCAATCAACCTGTTATGAAGGTCAGAAAGGGTACCGACATCCGACCATGCCCAGGAGTCGATGGTAAACAACAGGGCTTCCTAACATCATAAACATTAAAAGGAAAAGGAAATATTCAAAGCCATCTCAGACCCATTGTAATTTCAGTCACAACAGACCATTAAATACTAGAAATATTCTCTTAATTAAACTATAATCAACATCAGTCAATCTAGACAAAAGGCACAAGCATGGAGCTCTCCCATCACACTACAAGCTTCACCTCTTAGCCCTAGCTAAGAGGTTTATCCGGACATGATGTGACTAATATCCTCAGGATTTATAAAATAAACAGAAAAAGAAAAGAAATAAGGAATAAAAAAAAACTTCAACTTCTCCTCTCTCTCTCTGTTGTACCTCCCGTCCAAGCTTGGATCTTCCTCCCCAGGTCTGAATGAATGCTCCCTACGTCTAAAACCTCCTTATATAGCTGCTGGAGTTGTGAAAATCGGACTTGAATCGGATTTGGAAAGCTATCGCATGCGCAGCGAAAGCCTTTTCGCAGCCAAGTTCAGTACCTCAAAAATTACCACTTTTCTAACTCAAATTTCAAAGAAATACCATTCCTTACGACTTTCTTGGGTCCTCTATATGATAGACGGTTCAGATCTGTCATATGATCAAAGATGGTGGGTCACAACCGCTTGGAAAAGTCAGTTTTTACGGATGTACGAAACCTTTCGCACCATTTCGCTGTTGTGATCGGTGGGCGCCACAGAAGCATTTTCTGAAAAATCCACCCCGTCCATTGGATTCAGGATGAAATTTCAGTCAAGAATGAGTGATTTTGAAGGTCCATTAAAGCGGCCCAGAGAAGATATCACAAAAGGATCAATTTTGAACGTTGCAGGGCAGCCCTTTTGTGGCCTCTGTAACGCACACGTGTGTATGCATGAATGAAAAGAGTCAACATGGTTTTGTAGTATTTGCAGCTCTCTACAAGATGGTCGGATCAGATGAGTCATACGGTCCATAGGTGGGGCCCACAGTCGATCGCAAAACGGACGCAGGCCGTCCATGCGCTGACGCTAAAACGATAATTTCCGTTTTGATGAACAAGAGACCGGTCAGCGTTTGCGCTGACTGCCTTTGCATCCGGTGCGCGTAGTGTACGTGGACACTATGTACGCACACGTACACATACAAGACCAAATATGATATTTCTTAAAAATCTGATCTGTCCCTCCTTTTAATCATCTCATTTAAACCGTGGGGACCAATTTTGACGCATATCCAGATATCAGGTGGGCCCAGAATCAACGGTTTATGGGCTGATCTGTCAGTTGGGATACTTCTATAGTGATCCAAGGGCTGAAATTTAATTTGTACGGTTAATTTATGTCCCTAATCTCATGTATGAAGTTCCAGGTCAATCAGATGGTGGGAACCCTGTGATCTTGCATTCTGGACCAATTTCGGGCCCGTTTAATGCGAACAGCTTGATTTCCTAGGGTCCCTGACATGTAAATCCATCGATCTTGGTCCCCTGGGGTTCTTCCCTTACATTAGTGAATTTAGATCGTCAAATCCATGCTTTTAGTACCCTTTTCCATTCCAAGCTCCTAATTTCAACCTGTAGCATAAACATGATTAAATCGGCCGTTAAATAATATTATGTTCATAAATCCAGATAATAACTGGGGTCTAATATGCATTATTTGACCCTCAATAGCGGATAAGGCCATACCCCCTCCCAACCGACCACGACACAGTGGGAGACGTGGCCTACTGGTATTCGGCACTCGGGCGCTCGTGTATCCACTCGGTCTAGACGTTGGAACAACTCCTGGTACCAAAAAGGTTCTGGGACTTTCACCCAAGGACATCCTAAGTGGCCATAGTGCTAGAACCAAGTATTTTCGATATCTAATACGGCCATCCATGATGTACCAGTGGAGTCACGACCCTGATGTCACTAGGACATACAATAATCATGACACACAAATGCGAGATGCATGAATCACACCATCAAATCATGCAGCAATCGAGCGCGTACTGCGCGGTCATGTGGGACACTCCGTCTCATAAGGAGTCCCGTAAATGTCTCAGCCCAACTGGCTTATGCTATGGTCAAACATTTCTCATATCAAGCATATATATGATGCGTATGGGCATGAGTCATGGGATTATACTAAGCATGTTATAAAGAAATGAACTATCCTTACAATGCAGATGGGTCTATACGGCCTACAACAACAAATATGGGCCTATCAATGGGGCCTAGGGAGGGTTGTAATGTGGACATTTAACCAACATTAACCTTACAATGTGGACATCAAACCAACATTGCTCCCAGGGCATGGCCCGCCATAAATGTCATTACACAAACTACGAAGGAATGACACATTACAATGGACTCTAAGGACATCCCCTTAGGCCTCGACCCATGGACCATAAATACATCAAATGGGCCGCATCACATGGCCTTATATTGATCAAGTGGGCCGCACCAATGGGCCTTATATACATTGCAATGGGCCTTTGAATAGTCACAATGGGCCTTCATAACATGGGCCTTACATTCATATCAAGGTGGGCCTCAACAATGGCCTCATACCCATCAAGGTGGGCCTCAAAAATGGGCCACAAATACACCAAGATTGGCCTAATAACATGGGCCTTTGTATATCAGATGGGCCACACAAACAGGCCCCAAATACATCAATATGAGCCTCCTCATATGGCCTTATGAATGCCAAGGTGGGCCTTAAAAATGGCCACAAATACATACATATATATATGAACCATGTCAAAGGATCAACCGATCCTCACTTCAAATAGTAGTGGTGGGACCCACTTGAACCACAGATCTGACTCATTCTTTAGCTCATGCCAAAAATGAGCTCTTAAAATGGGTGGACAGTTTAGATGTAGCGTCTGCATCATGGTGGGGCCCACTGTCCTTGGACAGTGCAAATAAACACATATATCATAAGGGGGGTCCCATTAGCCATCCTCCAGCTAGCAAAATGGTTGGACGGCTTGATAAAACACATACATTATAGTGGGTCCCCACCGTCCGCCTGGATGGAACACACGCATTATTGTGGGCTCCACGTGAGGGCCCATCATAATGTTTACTTACCATCTAACCTGTTGATAAGGTCACAAAGACCTAGATGAATAGGAAAAACAAATATCATATTGATTCAAAACTTCCGTGGGCCCAAAAAGGTTTTCAATGGTAGAGTTCAATCACCGTTGTTTCTTGTGGTGTGGGCCACCTGAGATCTGGATCAAGCTGATTTTTGGGGGTGGATCCACTTCAAAGAGTGGCCCACCTTGTGAATGGGTTAGATGGAAAATAAACATCAAGGTGGGGCCCACATGTGGGGCCGTGGGCTCCCTGATGTCAGCCCGCTACACGCAGCAGCAGGCGCTACCTCTTTTCTTTTTTTCTTTTTTTTGAAAACCTGTTTTCTCAAGGTTTTTCATGCGTAGGGCCCGCATCAAGTAAATCCACCTTGGCCATAGGATTCTAGGGCTTGAGACCAACCAAAAGAGTCCAATATTGAATGTGTTTTGGTGTATGGAAAACCTCAGGTGAATTTCAACGGTAGAAAACATCATTTGCCATGCTATGGCCCGCTAGAAATTCAGATCATCTTCATTTTTCGTCCCAACGCTTAATATGGCCTGGAGAATGGAATGTACGGTGTAGATTAAACACATACAGCAAGGTGGGGCCTGAATGAGTGGCCTACTCAAACAACACAAGGAATCAAGCTCATATATGTGTTTTCATGTCCACGTCCAGAGACGTTGGACTACTTCCATCTCACGTCCAGTTGACACTGGACTGTTCTTGGCTCAACAAAATACTTTAAGGTGGAACCTTCGTAAGTGGACCACCACATGGTGAGGTGGTGTGGTTACAATACATATGTAAAGTGGGCCCCACCTTTAGATGGTTTGGATCCACTACATGCTCCATTGTGGGGTCCATCCAAGTGGCCACATGGCCACAACATCTCATACATTAGGAAAAAGAGGGAGAGGGAGAGAGAGAGAGAGAGAGAGAGAGAGTGGGACACACGTGAAGGAGGGACCCAACACTATGGGCCCTCCGTTTCAAGCATCCAATCATACATCAATGGGTCCCATTACATATGGGCCCTCTAAGTAAAAAATCAACGGTGGAGATCCCTCTCCACCCAAAATGAACGGTCTATATGACCTCTTTATGCAAAGAAATATAAACATCATGATGGGGTTCATGGAGAATAGACCCATCATGGAATGATCATGAGGATCAAGGTGGGCCATTAGCCATACCTAAGGTCCTAAGTGAGATCCATACCATCAATCGGTAGGCCTCACTTGGCCCTTCATCATAAAAGTAAAATCTAGGCCTATGGAAAACACCCACCTAGCGATCTCCTTGGTCCGTTGGAAAGCCTATCTCCTTATGCTTCACTTTGATAGTGGAAGATGGGAGATGGATGGTTAGGATGGAAGATCTTGGGAAGGGAAAGTGGGCCACACAAACTCTCTCTTCTCTCACTTAGAAACTTGGACGTAGGATGCTCTTGCTTGGCTTGGAAATGTTAAGAAATGAGAGGGAGAGAGAGAGAGAGTTGTAAGGAGAGATGTGAGTGATGGGTGATGGAGTGATGGATGTGGTACTTGACATGTAAGGTGGTGTAAGAGAGAGGGTGAGAAAGAGTTGACTTTGGTGGTTGCTTGGGGATGGGGTGAAAGGTGATGTGTACTTGACATGAAGTGATTGATGGATTGATGGGTTGATTGATTGATTGATGGATTGATGGGACATGTTGTAGAGATTCTCTTGGGGATTGCAAACGTGCGGCATTTTCTCTAAATAAACGTCGGCTCACATCTCTTAGTCAGGGTATCGGATCGGTGCGTGAGTCACGACGTTGTAACCGCGACGACGATGTGGTCGCCATGATATAAGTCTTGGATTAAGCCGACTCAAATATATAGGATATGTCTTACAGTCGTGTGCAAACATCGATTATCGGTTATAGGTTGCCAGAATTCAACGGAAAGGATTGCGGAAGTTGACGAAACAGTAAGGATTAGGATACGGGTCTTACATTAGGTGAGCCATAACATCTACAACCATGTAAAGACATGCCTAAAACATATAAAAGCACTTGGTGGGAACCACCTGAGTTTTGAATGCAGCTGAAACTTGGTGTGACCCCTCATCCAAGTGGGACACATACAATGGATGGGTTGAATTTATGAACCACATCTAGGTGGGCCCAATAAATGATTATGAATGTTTTATTGGGAGGTCAACCCCTTTCAATTGTTATATATGGTGTGGCCCACCCAAGTCATGGATTGACTTGATTTTTAAGCACATGGTTCACCATGGAAGAGTGCATCTGACTAATAGGGTAGATGTTCAACACACATCAAAGTGGGGCCCATACAACTTGACCTCATAGGAAGTTCACATGGGGTCGATGTGTGTGTGTGTGTGTGTGTGTGTGTGTGTGTGTGTGTGTGTGTGTGTGTGTGTGTGTGTGTGTGTGTGTGTGTGTGTGTGTGTGTGTGTGTGTGTGTGTGTTCCAAGTCTCCTACACTTGTCTACGTGAAACCTTAACTATTGTCTTAACATATGGCTGGTTAAAGTAGGTCCAACCATAATGTTTTGGTGAAATCCACCTTGATCACCAATTGAATTATTCCATTTTAACGATAATGTATAAAAATCAACCGTATTCATGATTTAGATGGGCCATTCAAATGCAAATAGTTTGAGTGAGAAGTTTACCCTCGAAACAGATAGAGGAGATCATTCACTCTTGA
Source organism: Magnolia kwangsiensis (assembly GCA_037074715.1). NCBI lineage: Eukaryota > Viridiplantae > Streptophyta > Magnoliopsida > Magnoliales > Magnoliaceae > Magnolia > Magnolia kwangsiensis. Next base: position 45,250,631 of record CM073573.1, read on the forward strand.
TTTATTTCAGAGACCACCATGGTAATTATATAAAATGCATGACTTAATTTTAACTATATTTATAACTTAAGTTAGCCAAACAAAGAAACACAGTTTAGAGAGTGAGTGTTGCCTTATACATTTTTTCTAATTTTGTGATCCACGTAAATTAAACTGTGTATTGAGTTACTTATAATGCTTTTATCGTACTAAGTAAACTTTGTTGGATATACTATGAATGTTATACCTCAAACTCGAAAATCGGGCTCACAAAATTCTTGATCGCCGAATCTAGTGCCGACAACTTCATAGTGCCCCATTCTCAGTTCCCAACATGCATACGTCAGATTTCGATCCTGGGATCATACAAGGAGGATTTTTCAATGTACATTTAACTCATAATAAACATAACCACAAGTTAACTCAAATCACAAAGGCAACATCATCATCACATATCCATTAATATAAACATTTGAATACAGTGTTGAAAGGAAAATACATATGTCAAAATCAAAGCTTCCGAAGACCGCTGCATGCTCCATGCTCAACTCTGCTGCAACCTAACGCCACCTGCACGCATCTATCATACATAAGCTTATAGAAAGCTTAAAGGGTGGTGTAGGTGTGTGCACAAGCTAAGTGTCAAGTATTCAATACAATTCATAATCATATAATGTCAGAAATAAGCGAAAATACCGATAAGATCATGAATCATACGATATCAGAGTAAGCGGAAATACTAACAAGATCATGAATCATACGATATCAGAGTAAGCGAAAATATACTGGTAAGTTCATGATTACCATCAGTCATACCAAGGTTATGCGATGCAAGGCATGAATGCTAATGACCGTATCAAGGTTGTGCCATGCAAAAATATAATAAGCCAGTATCAGATACTGAGGATGCAATGCACTATGCGATGTGAATGGAATGACCAAGCTGTAGTATGAAGTTGGGATGATAGTACGTAGTATCGCAAGCTACGAGGTCTATCACAAAAGACTATCCAAACCAGTCTCATACCTAAATTTAGATAGTCAGACTCAATGTGGTAGACTCCTGATCTCAAGTTAGTCGCTCGTCCAACTGAAATCCTGGCCATGCGAAGGTATACAACAACTAGTTGCGCACTACCAACCCGAGTGGATAGTGAATGAAATAAATGAATGAGTATGTAACTCCTACTCAATAAGTCCACATATTAGTACGATTTCTCTCTGGAAAATCAATGGGGTCCAGTACACTCTGAACCAGATCGTCGCCCCATCGCGCGCAACAAGGTGAGTGAAAGAGACCTTACTATCCGCCTGCCAATATCGGGCCCGGCTCATCGATAGCGAACCCATTCCTCGAGCTGGTCAAACTCAGCTAAACTTTGCCCCCTTCTTTTGGGCAAGTAAGGCAGCACCCCCTTCTAACCGACCGCGATACAGTGGGAGACGCGGCCTAACGTTATACGACACTTATGCGCTCATGCATCCACTTGGTTTAGGCGTTGGAGCAACCTCTGGAACCAAGAGGGTTTAGAAAATTTTACCCAGGGATATCTATAACACCCCACATAAAATAGATTTTCAGTGTCCCATTTGACCATCCACGATATGCCTGTGGAGGCTACGGCCCTGATGTCATTAGGGCGTACGATGGTCATATCATAAAATACGATATGCATGAGTCATACCATCCAATCATGCATCAAACTTACACGTACCATGCACTCATGTGGACAACTCCTATCAGAGAGTCCCATAATAATTTTTCCAATAGCATGTGCTATGATCAATCATTCCTCATATCAGGCATACATATGATGCGCATGGGCATGAGACGTGAAGCTATATTAAGCATGCTATATGATAATGGTGTACTTTCCTCATATCAAGGATAAGCCTAGACAGCCTACTCATATAAGAATGGACCTCACAATGGGCCTAAGAGAAGGTCACAATGTGGACATCTAACCATCATGGCCCATCAATGTGGACATTTAATCAACATCGCTCCCAAGCAGTGGCCGACATAAATATCATTACATACATTATAGTGAAATCACATATTACATCAATGTGGACATTTAACCAACATCGCTCCCAAGCAGTGGCCCACATAAATATCATTACATACATTAAGTGAAATCACATATTACATCGGTCTACACATTCATCGCATTGGGCCTCACTCAAGGGCCACATACACACCACATCAAGTCTCGCCATACAGGCCACAAATGCATCATAATGGGCCTTATCAAATGGGTCACAAATACATCATGATGGGCCACATACCCAGGCCTAATACATAATACAATGGGCTGCATGACATGGGTCTAATATACATCACGATGGGCCGCATGACATGAGCCTAATACACATCACCATGGGTCACATGACATGTGTAACACCCCGTCCATTCCGTACCATTTTTGATGAATACGTATATAATGATTGAAGCACTTAGCTAGACCTGGATTGGCCGTTCATAGCACACACCCAACTGACTGGGACCCCAAGACCTCGGAACCTATCTCATATCGATTACCCCGTCGCTGCGATCACGTAGGTACCACCCGTGCGTCGGTATGATACTCCGTTAGTGAGATACGTCGTGAAGAATAATAAGTGTATCATGTGCGCATGGCGCCATGTATTTCATTCCACACATGTCATGCACACATGTACATGCCACACATGGGTGAATCTCTACCCATGTGTGTGATGTCATATACCTATACCTCTTCTCTCTCAGGAGCATGAAAAGTCAACTCTCTTCCATGCCACACCTCATGTATGACATCATCACACCATGCCATCCCATGCTCTTTTAATCCACCATTAACTACTAATCACGAATTAATTTTCATAATCCTAGGCTAAACTAATATTAATCATATTAGCCTAACTTAACCAAAATTTTATCCATTTCTTTATAAATACCCCTCTATCCCTTAGCATTTCACCATTTTCCATGGAGAGAGAGAGAGAGAAGAGTGATCTTGGTGGGCCATCAACTCCATCAATCCCATCCCTTCCATCAATCTCAACCATTCATCTAATTCATCAAAGTGAGTACACCTACCCTACTCATTCTTATTTTATTTTTATTGTGTTTTTGTATGGTGGAGATGATGTTGATCATAATGATGTGATTAATGGCGTAGATGATGAAGATAGTATGATTGATGGTGATGATAATTACAATAAATGTTAGGAATGGTGTGGATGATGAAAATAGTATGATTGATGGTAAAGAAACTTGTACTAATGATGATGATGTTATTGATGGTGTGGATGGATAGGAGAAAACATATAAAAATAAAATAAAATTAATTTATTATAGAGTTCATGTGGGACCCATTGAAGTGGGCCCCACAAAAATGTTTGTATGACATTCAAATCATTTAAGTGTGGCTCATTGGGCTGGCCACACACTCTCTCACACACACAACCCCATGCACACATGTGCACAAAAAAAATGCATACATATATATATGTATATATATAAAAGAAAATAACTAGATAAGTAAATAAATGAATTTTTTAATATATATATATATATATATATATATATATATATATATATATATATATATATATATATATATATAGAAGGAGTGAGATGCTACTGCCAGCGTCCGCTGGACGCTACAGAAAGCAGTATCCCAGCCACATCATAAAAGGGGCAGGGGGCCGTGGGCCCACAACAGGCCCCACCTCCATCCGATTCCCAAGTTCATTTTAGACATCGAGCCCAAAAATGAAGCCAATCCAAATCTCTGGTAGGCCACACCATCAAAATGATTGTTTTAAAAGTAATAATTTGTTAGGGCCTGCTGTGATGTTCTGTACTTTGAAAAATACTGAATAATGGACTTGTTAGATCTGTCTTGGGCCATAAAATCCAACAGATGGAGTGGATCATCAGGATATGGGCCCCACATACGGAAAACCTTGAGAAAGCAAAATTAACAAAAAAATATATGTACATATAGAAGGTCATCAGCCCATTGCTGATGTCAAGCATGTCCAGCGTCCAGAGGACGCATGCATTGGAACGGGCAGGGAAGTGGGCCCCACCTTGATGTGTGTCGAGCATCAACACTGCATGTGATGGGTCCCCTCTTAAAAATGGGTCACGCCAAAAATCAATCGTATAAAGAACTTAGGTGGCCCACACCATCTAAAATAATGTGCAGACATGGCTAAAACATATAAGAGCACTTGTTGGGCCTCACCTAAAATTTGGATGCATCTGAAACTTGGACTGACCCCTCCATCAAGTGGGACGCCACTATGAATGGATTGGATCTCTCAAGTGGCACACCTTGATGAGAAATATACAAATACTAATAATAATATTATTAATATTAAAATAAAGTGTGTGAAGGCGGTGGCGTCCTCCCTGGACGTCCACATTTGGGGGTAAAATTTTGTGGGCCGATCATGGCCACACCATGATGTATGTGCTAGATCTACACCATTCATTCATCTTACTAGCCCCATTTATTGCATGGTCCCAAAAATTAGGCCAATTAAAAGTTCATGTAGGCCATGCCATTTGGACATTGGAAATTGTACTTAAATACTTAGATTTTTTTTCTGGGGCCACCATGGTGATGAAAAGTATATTTGGGCCATTCATCCACTCATTCAGACCATTTTAAGTCATGAGTAAAAGAATGAGGCAGATCCACATCTTAGGTGGACCACATTATAAGAAATAGTGGGAATAAAAATGCCTGTTGTTAAATCCTTTGAATTCTACGGTGATGTGTGACTGCCACCAAAGTTGGGTCAGCCATTAGACCGTGGAGCCAACTCGTTACATGTATTTTACATCCAAGTCGTCCATCCTCGATGCCATCCATGTGCTATGAGCCCCACTCGACGTACGTACCTTCTATCCATGTCATTCATGTAGTGGGTGATATCAGCTATGATGTTATTTGTTGTACAAATTGTTCATGGGGTGAACCCTACCATGTCAATGGGACCCACAATTATACAAAATATAATAATAATAATAATAATAATAATAATAAAGAAAGGAAATTGCATGCTTACCAATTAAAGCTTCCCTGGACATAATGGGATGCATGTGAAGCCCACCTAGGTGCATGTGTTGTATACCCACACTGCCTATATATTTTTCAGTCACTTGGGAAGTGAGCCCACCTCCTATCCGTGGACACAAGATGAAGTAGAACTCAATTTTAGGTATGCCACCCTATAGGTAGAAACAGTTGTAATAACCATTGGAAATTCTTAGGCTTTAATGTGCCCCTATATGCTGGGATGCTTCCTTGACCATGGACTCCATCCTGTAGTATGATGTAGATCCATATCATTCATCAGTTTATCCTTATCATTTTAGGGTATGGTCCCATGGACTAGTCAGATCCAAATCTCATGCCACGGGAGCAATATTGATCACTTGTCTACTGTTAAATATTTTCTAGAGCTGCAGTAATGTTTGTGAGAAATCTATCCATGTACTCTTTTTAATCAATCATGGGACACCTAATATACATGTTTTACCAGTCATTCATCTATTTTGATTAGATCATTTTAGAGTGTGGGGCTGCTTATATATTTACTACAATTCAAGTCGTTTTCATTGTACCCATTGTAATGGTTATTCCTCATTTAGACCGTCAATTGGTAGGAATCATGTGGATCACTACACTATATGAATTTGGGATCTTGGGTGGCCCAACTAGTAGTGTGGATTGGTGGAAGTTGTGTGGACCACCACATGTGAGTGCTTGATTTTTATAGCCCACTTAACTGTATGAAAATTGGGGCAATAGTGTGACTACTTGTCTAAGTAGATTTATGATTGTTGTGGCCCTTAGCCATGCGACACCGAATATGAGCCATTATCTATGTGACGTGTGAAGTGGTTGTAGTATAAAACTTATCTTAATTGGTGTAACTATGTATTCGTGGCCTATGGGCAAGGCCCATTGGGATATATTTTTTGACCCATATGATGAGGCTCATTGTGATGTATTTTCAACCCATGTGATGTGGCCCATAGTGATGTGTATTAGGCCAAGGTATGTGGCCTACTTGTGAAATAGATTTAAGGCCACTTGCAATGTATTCGAGGCCCATGAGCGAGGCCCAATGTGATGTATTTGAGACCCATGAGCATGGTTCATTGAGATGTATTTTAGGCCTATGGGGTTGTGGCTTATTGTGATGCATTTGAGGTCTATGTGTAGGGCTCACCTATTGTGTATTTGAAGCTCATGGGTTGTGAAGCCTGATGTGGTGTATTCACGGCCCATGTGTCGAGGCCCATTGCGATGTGTAAGGCCTATATGATACGGCCCATTGTGATGTGTGTTAGGCCCATGTGAAAGACTCATTGTGGTGTGTATTAAGCTCTTGAGTGGGACCCATGGTGTTGTATATTTAACCCTTGTGTGAGGCCATGAGTCCACTATATGTTAGGCTCTATGTGGGTCATTCCTTGGGGCAATGTTGGTTAAATGTCCACATTGTCGAAGCCGATTGTTGAGGCTGGTTATTGACACCGATCATGAATATGTGACAGCATAGCATCATGATACATATCCATATGCATCATCTGCATGTTTGTTATGAGATGTGGTTGACCATTGCATATGACATTGGATAGGTTATGAGATACCCTGATAGGCGGAGGATATCTCACATGAGCGCACGGTATGCGCATGATTAATGCATTACTAGATTATATGACTCATGCATCTTGCATTGTGTGTTGTGATTACTGTACGCCCTAGCGACATCAAGGTCGTAGCCTCCACAGGCATATCGTGGATGGCTACATGGGACACCGAAAATGTTTGGTTCTAGGATACGAGTGTCATAGATGTCCCTGGGTGAAAATTTCTAAACCTCTGTGGCCAGGAGACGCCCCAACGTCGAGACCGAGTGGATACATGAGCGCCGGAGTGCTGAATACCAGGAGGTCGCGCCTCCCACTGTGTCGTGGTCGGTTGAGAGGGGGTGTGGCCTTACCCGCCTGAGGGTAGGGGGCATTACTAGGCTGAGTTTGACCAGCTCGTGAATGGGTCCGCTATCAACGTGCCGGATAGGTATTGGCCAGACGGATAGTGAGGTTTCTTATGCTCACTTGGACTGTGCTGCTGGGAGAGAGGCAGTGCCATTTGGAGTGTACTAAACCCCGGTGATGATCCCAGAGATGAACCGTACTGATATGTGGACTTATTGAGCAGGAGTTGCATACTCATTCATTCATTCACTCACTATCCACTCGAGTTGGTGGTGCACAACTATTTGTACGTGTATCTTCGCAATGGCCAGGATTTCGGTTTGTGCGCGCGACCAACCTGAGATTAGGAGTTTACCACATTGATTCTGACTATCTAAATTTAGGTATGAGACTGGTTTGGATATAAGTCCCTTGTGATGGACCCCATAGCCTGCGATACTACGCACTATTATCCCGACTTCACACTCCAGCATGGACATTCCATTCGCACCGCATATTACATTACATCCGCGGCATATGACATTTTGGGCTACCTGTGTTTCTGCATTTATATAGTTTAGATACGACATCTGATATTTAACTCCTTATGACTCCTCATTTGTATAGTTGATCTGTATTGCGTATCCTGATATTGTTTGACTAATGAACTTGTCAGTATTTTTGATATTGTATAATTATGACATGTCAATATGATGTAATTACGGATGCATGTAATACGGTTATGGCTGTGGTATAGAAGAAATGAAAATATAACTAAGTGATGCCGGTAGCATTGACTTGGAGTATTACTATGATACATATGCATCGCATTGACATTGACATCATACTCTACGTGCTACATGTCTTTCACATATATACTTTCCTTGTAACATATTTATCTTGCTTGTATGTAGGACACACTGCACACAGGCGTGTACTCACTAGGCTTTTTGCCTAAGCTTCTTATTTTCCATTTTTTTTTCAGGGCTGGAGTAGCTTAGAAGACTTTGCCTTCTTGATGCATTGCATATATTTTTCGATTTAGCAATGTTGATGTTGTGTACCTTTTGTTAAGCAGTGTACTTGTAACCATCAGGATTTCTATTAGAGAATGTCGCTTGGTATTTTGATCATGGATCTTTATGCTCAAGTATTATATATATAAGAACCAAAAAAAATTCAGTCAAAAATCTTCCTTGTGGTGCGCCGAACTCGGGACTTAGTGTGTGGAAATCGAGTGCCGGATTCGGGGCATACGGAAGCTGTCCGTTCCCAGGTTTGGGGCGTGATAACATGGGCCTAGTACACATCACAATGGAACGCATGACATAGGCCTAATACACATCACAATGGGTCGCATGACATGAGCCTAATACACATCACAATGGGCCTCGGCACATGGGCCATAAATACATCACTCGAACCTCAAATATACATCACAAGTGGGCCTTGCATATAAAGCAAGTGGGCCCTGAAAACTGGTGGACAACAAGGATAAAACATACATCACAATGGTCCCCTGTCCCTAAACAGCGTGGATGAAATCACACATCAAGATGGATCACACATCCCACGGACGGTGTGGATAAAACATACATTGTGTGGGGTCCACGTCCCATGGACGGTCAGGATATAAGGCACATATATCACCTTTGTCCCACGTGGACAACAGGTATGAAACACGTGCATCATGACAGGCCCACCATCCCATGCTGGATGGTGCGGCAGATACATTACCTAGGTGGGCCCTAAGGTGTAGGTATCATGATGCTATGCTGTTACATACTCATAATCGGTATTAATAATCGGCCTCGACAATTGGAATCAACCTTGATAATTGGAATCGGCCTCGAGTAGCCCATACAAGGGATTCATACACAACATAATGGGCCATACATACATAAGTCGAGCCTCATCACATGGGCCTAATATGCATCGCAATGGGCCACTTACACGGGCCTAATATACATCACAATGGGCCGCACCAATGGGCGTCATATACATCAAGTGGGTCGCATCAATGGTCCACACTAATGGGCCTCATATACAACAAGCAGGCCGCATCAATGGGTCACACCAATGGGCCTCATATACGTCAACTGGGCCGCACCAATGAGCCTGATATACATCAATTGGGCCGCATCAATGGGCTGCACCAATGGGCCATAAATACATCACATTTGGCCTCATATATGGGTTGTAAATACATCTCAATGGGCCTCATGCCTGGGCCCTAATTACATTTCATTGGGCGTCATCAAATGGGCCGCATACACATTAAGATAGGCCCCGTGATCTGGACGGTCTAGGTGACCCAGATGGCTGGACGGTTTGGATACAACACATACCTCAAGGTAGGCCACACATTGTCTATGTAAATCAGCATCGTCCAAACATTAGACAGCATCGTCCAAATGCTATCCATGTAAATCTGCACCATCCAAACATTGTCCATGTACATCAGCACCGTCCAACCATTGTCCAGCACCATTTGGACGGTGTGGATGGAAGACGGATGGATGAGATATCTCATGTGGGGTCCACGTGGTGTATATATATATATATATTTATATTATGTTATATTTATTTTATTTATTATTATTATTATTTTGTAAAAATCAACATCCAACGTCCAGACCTGGATGGACGCTGGATGTACAAATACATCATGGTGGGGTCCACCGTTCAAACGAATGGACGGCTGGGATGGAAGGTGGGTCCCATGTGTATGGGCCTCGTACATATGAGGTGGGTCCACACGTGTGGACCCACCAGCTTCGAAGGAAGCTAATATTTATGTTTTACCCATGTCCAACAGTGACTGTTGCTGGACGGCGCGTGTACCACCCACGTAAACGGTGGGGTCCACATCAATGGACAACGTGGATAAGGTCATTCATTAAGGTGGGCCATGAGCCATCACACGAAGAGAGAGAGAGAGAGAGAGAGAGAGAGAGAGAGAGAGAGAGAGAGAGAGAGAGAGAGGGGCCCCGCCACTATGGGCCCCTCTCGATATAAAGCAAACATCAAGGTGGGTCCCACCATATGTGGGCCCTTAAATCACAAAAAAAGAAATAAAATGAGAATGCGGGTCCAAGATAACCCACCGTCCACTTCTTCGTGTCTCCTTGGAAAAGTAGTCTCCTTGGCTTTGATCTCAATGGAAGATGATGAAGAACGAAGGGTTGAAATGGGAGATGAGAGGGTAGGAAGTGGGCCACACACAAAACTCTCTCATGGAGGCTCGAAGAGCTTGGACGTGGGATTTTTTTTTGGTTGCTTGAGAGATGGGTTTGAGAAATGAGAGAGAGAGAGAGGGGGTTGTAAGGAGAGAGAGGGATGAGTGATGGAGTGATGTGTGAAGTGAGTGATGGGTGTACTTAATAGGGGATGAGTTGTGTAAGGGATTGTTGATTTTTGGGGTTACTTGGGGATGGAGTGTGAGGTGATGTGTACTTGACCATTGATGAGATTAATGAGGTGTTCTCTTGGGTTCGCAAATGCGCGACGTCTTTCCTTGAACTGAATGCGAGCCCACATCTCCTGGCTTGGGTATCGACTCGGCACGCGAGACCCGACATCGGAACCGTGGCGACGACGTGGTCGCGAGGGTATAAGTTTCAAGTCGAGTTGACTCTGATATACGGGACACGACTCAAAATAGCACGCAAACACTGATTACAACTCGCGAGTCGCTGGAATTCAATCGAGAGGACCGTGAAAGCTTACGGAACGGTACGGCTAGGATACGGGCCTCACAATGAATGAATGTGGTTTATCCATATTGTCCATCTATTTTTCTAGCTCATTTTGAGGGATGATTCCAAAATTGTAGCATATTCAAAGCTTAAGTGGACCACACCACAGGAAGCAATGAGAATATTGATTTCAACCATTGAAACATTCCTAGGGCCCATGATAACATTTATTTGTCACCTAACTTGTTCATAAGATCAAGTAGACGTGGATGAAGGGAAAACAAGTATCAACTTGATCTAAAACTTCTGTTGCTCTTAAGAAATTTTCTATGGTAGGTAGACGTTTAATTTATACTGTCTACTTGACCTTTGGATGCATTTCATTTTTGTGCCAAAGCTCCAAAATTATCTGGTAAAATGAATGGACATGGTGGATAAAATACATAAATCATAGTGAGCTTCATAGAGTTTAAACCACACGGTGCAGATTTCCTAGCTTCCCGATGCCCCCCTCCCCCCTAGCTTCCCAACGCAGTAACTTTAAGCAAAAGGCTTTAGATTTATTTGGAGGAAGATCAAATCATTGCCATTTCGACTCATTCTGGTGGGGAATATCAAATCTGAAGGGAGTTGGGGAAATGAGTCAGAAATCCCAGCTTCTTCTTGCAAGAAACTCTTCTCCTTCTATTGAAATTGCTGGATTCTCATTCTCCAAACCCACATACACCTCTCTCTACACTATTCATCTGGTGGGACGTACCCTCGATCGATCACAGTTCAAGAGAGCACAAATGTACGTTTCCCCATCTTCCTTTCTTTTTGAAAAGTTTGAATGTTAGCTTGTAAGTTACTTAAGTTGCGTTTGGATGCTTGTAAGTTTTGAAAGTTATAAGTAAGTTACAGGTAGCCTACTTAAGTGTGAAAGAAAGTTTATATATAATTATATTTGTGTGTAAACTATAGCTTACTTATAGGTAACTTAGTTTCTATGTTTAGATAACTTGTAAGGTAGTTATAAGTAAGTTGTTGTCTATTTACACTAACTTGAGTTTGGAATATCGAATTATTTTAAAATTAAATTTACATATAAAAAAGCCTAGATAAAAGTATATAATTTTATTGAGCTCATTTAGACGAATAGTTGGATCGATTCTTAAGTTAAACTAATTATTAGGTAGGTCTTAAAGTAGGCCCGCGTATTTAAAAACATGTAAAAGTGGGCCCACTTATATATAACTTAAAAACTTACTTGGGAAATTTAAAATCAAATTAATATTTCTTCTTCCCTTCATCCACATCTTTATGACCTAATCTTAAGGTAGAACATTAAATAAACATAATTGTGAGCTTTAAGAGGTTTTTAATCATGAACATTCAATCACCACTGTTTTCATATGATGTGGTCCACTTAAGATTGAGATCTATCACAGTTTCCTCAATTTGGGACAATTTCCTATAATGATCGGAAAAAATTGAAGAATAAAATGAATAAAACACATGCAACATAAAAGGGGCCACAAGGCACCAACCAACAATATAGCTACGGGCTAACGTCACTATCCAATCTGGAGCGGATTTATCAAAGGTGGGTGGATCCTAAATTATGGAGTTCATTGTGACATATTCACCTTACATCCGTGTCATTCATGGTGTTGAAAGCTCATCTCGGGACATAAACTAAAAAAAATAAGGAGATTTGAATCTACGGTGGGCCCTAGTATAGGAAATAGTAGTAATCGGCCGTTAAAAACTTCTCATGGGCCACAAACGTTTTTGGGTGAACATGATATTTGTCCGGTATCTTCGTCCAAGTCAGTGTTACCTTTCCAACAGGTGGCAAATAAATATTCCAGTGGACCCCAAAGAAGTTTTTAATGATAGGGATTTAGTTTCGAATTTTTACTGTGGCGTGGCCCACTTGAGGTTTGGATCAGCTTCATATTTTCGATCATCCCCTAAAATGAGCTTTCAATACGGATGGACGGTGTGGATGTAAGGAAAGTACATCACGGTGGGCCCCGCGGTCAGGGCTCTGAAACCGCCCATGGCCAAAGAGCGCCCGTTCCGCGCCTAAACAAAATGAAAAAAATGATGAAGAGGACAAAAAAAAAAGAAAAAAGAAAAAAGAAAAAAGAAAAAAGAAAAACAAAAAAAAGGGTTAGGGCTTGCCTTGCCAGAGCAGAGAGAGGGAAGGAGACGCTGAGAGAGAGAGAGAGAGAGAGAGAGGGAAGGAGACGCTGAGAGAGGGAGAAGGAGACGTTGTGTCAGAGCAGGTAGGTGCACTTTCAATGCAGCTACTTTTCCACCACCCTCTCCCAAATTCGAAATGGATAGCCGTTGCCTGTAACAAAGTAACCTGTGACTTGAAAAACACCCAATTCCACTGGTACATTTCTTGCAATCTTACCTGATAAAAAGTTACAGGCTGGGACTTTGTTACCTGTAACATTTCTCCCCCAAACACAAACTATAAGACAGTCACCTGTAACTTCCTTACATTTTACCGAAGTTACAGGCATCCAACCGGCCCCGAAAAGCCTCCAAACACCATCACCGACATCTCACTCTGTTGTCAGCTCTCCTAGACGAAGAAGAAGAGAGCAGAAGATATAAATAGGCATGGAAACCCTACTCGTCGAATGCGTTCAAAGCAACCTCCGCCTCTTCATGCACCGAAACGCCATCTTCCTCTGCGAACGCCTCTGCGCCGAGTTCCCATCCGAGGTATCTTCCTTCTCCCTCTCTTCCTTATCCTTCCCTTGAATGGGAGAGAGCATCCCGGATTCTGGAATCGAGTTTTCACGAACTAGGGTTTTTGCCGATCCCAATGGAGCTCGGAATGGTAGCGCTCGTCAGGTTAGGGTTTCTGATTGGAAGATCGAATCAGCAATGCAATCGACTGAAAGGGATTCTGTAACTGGTAAAAAAGAAATGGCTTCCTGATAATGATGAATGAAACCGGAAATAATATTTCACTTTTAAGTAAGCAATGTAATCTGATTCCCGAGAACAAAGGACAAGTTGTATCTGATATCTGCTGTCATGATCTGATTTTTTTAGCGCATTCTATCTTTTTTATTTCTAATTTTGCCCTTGAAAATGTCGGAATTTACAAGGGCGAGAGAAGCTTACAAAAAGAGTAGTAGGTTGAGTTAGTGTACAACTGGGTATAGACAATCAGTCTTGCATGAAATGTAGGAAAGATCTCCTTTCAAGGATATAATTTTTTTTTTTTCGCAAACTCAGTTCAGGTTAAATGCGACACTGCAGGAACAAGATCTGCACTAATTGCATTGGAAAGAAATCCAAGTTTATCTGGTTAGATGCGTAAGTGAACAATGTCTGGGATAAAGTTGTTGAGATCTAAATAGAAAATATAGGAGAGGGATTTAAAAATGAGGTTGTCTTTGTGGCTTCTACAGTCTACATTATTCATCTCGTTAAGGTCTTTCGACTAGTTAAGAGGTAAGAAATCACAAGAAAAAGCTTTGCAATTTAATGTTGAACGGAAGATCCATTATTCATCTCGTTATAAAGAAGAAATAAAGTAGCTGAAGCCCCTCTCTTTTGAAAGCATAAGATCAAAAGCCAAATTAAAAACTTTAAAAAGAAGAGAACACGTATTATTTGAATTGCTAATCAGAAAATCAATTCGTAGGATTCAAATTGTAGTCTTGTAGGATTTTGTTGGTGAACGGAAGATCCATTATTGTGTACATGTGATGAGTTTTAGGTTTCTGATTTTATTTATTTAAGATGTATTGTTTATTGACCTTTTTTAGTTTTTTAGTGAATTCGATGAGTTGCATGCATTTTTTTTTTCTTTTTTTTTTTTTTTTTTGCGCTTAGGTCTTTCGACTAGTTAAGAGGTAAGAAATCACAAGAAAAAGCTTTGCAATTTAATGTTGAACGGAAGATCCATTATTTATCTCGTTATAAAGAAGAAATAAAGTAGCCGAAGCCCCTCCCTTTTGAAAGCATAAGATCAAAAGCCAAATTAAAAACTTTAAAAAGAAGAGAACACGTATTATTTGAATTGCTAATCAGAAAATCAATTCGTAGGATTCAAATTGTAGTATTGTAGGATTTTTTTGGTGAACGGAAGATCCATTATTTATCTCGTTATAAAGAAGAAATGAAGTAGCCTTTTTGAAAGCATAAGATGAAAAGCCAAATTAAAAACTTTAAAAAGAAGAGAACACGTATTATTTGAATTGCTAATCAGAAAATCAATTCGTAGGATTCAAATTGTAGAATTGTAGGATTTTTTTGGGGGGGCTTAGGTCTTTCGACTAGTTAAGAGGTAAGAAATCACAAGAAAAAGCTTTGCAATTTAATGATGAACGGAAGATCCATTATTTATCTTGGTATAAAGAAGAAATAAAGTAGCCGAAGCCCCTCCCTTTTGAAAGCATAAGATCAAAAGACAAATTAAAAACTTTAAAAAGAAGAGAACACGTATTATTTGAATTGCTAATCAGAAAATCAATTCGTAGGATTCAAATTGTAGTATTGTAGGATTTTTTTGGGGGGGCTTAAGGTCTTTCGACTAGTTAAGAGGTAAGAAATCACAAGAAAAAGCTTTGCAATTTAATGTTGAACGGAAGATCCATTATTTATCTCGGTATAAAGAAGAAATAAAGTAGCCGAAGCCCCTCCCTTTTGAAAGCATAAGATCAAAAGCCAAATTAAAAACTTTAAAAAGAAGAGAACACGTATTATTTGAATTGCTAATCAGAAAATCAATTCGTTGGATTCAAATTGTAGTATTGTAGGATTTATAAAAAAGGGACTTAAAAGTGGGAGTCAACACTTTTGCCTAAGATCAACTTAAATTGTAAATCATTGGATCTTGACAAGCATGCACGTGATGTGCAAATGATGGATGGATGGAGCTGCAAAAATAGTTTGTGGTGATTTTGAGGTCCCTCTCTACTTCCTTTAAGTTTGCGACTCAAGAGCCTAGAAATGAGATTGGTTTGAATTATAACCATAATTCTCCCAACAAGATAGGGAAGTGGAGGAAAAAGCGTTTGAGAATTTGGTTCTCAGGAGGGACATTACACAATGTTGCAAGTCACAATTTACTAGAGGTGAGTTCTTCCTAACTAGGGGACATGATGCAGTAAAGCTTGTAAAAAATCTAGGAGTTTCTCTTGCTTCTTTAGTGTCCCATTTACTTTCTAAATTTCAATTACTTGTGAATTACCGTGTCTAGGCTATTATTAGTTAAATCACATTAAGAAAGGTACGCTGGATTTGTTTTTTGGGAGTTGATTTGATCAATGTGTGTTTTCTTTGTTTGTTTAGGATTAGGAGCCTTCAGAATAGTGAATGTCTCCTTACGTTTTTTGGGTTGGGATTAGAGTGGGTTATTAGAGTGTGTAATAGGAATGTAGGTTGGGGTTGTATAAATGAGAAGGGTTGTTTAATCTGTAATTGGAGTGTTAGCTTTTAAGCTTTATTTCTTTATGCATGCATATTTATTTATTTTTGTTTTGTTTTTTCTATGCATGGATTTGACTGGCTATCTCCATCGGAAGGTTGAGGAAAATTACTAATCACTACTAGCCAATCTTGAATTTCAAGGGTATCTAGGAACCAATAGTTCAAGTTAAAAAGAAAGAAATTTGAAATTTTAAAAATGACTTGAATTGTATGGTCTTGGATTTGTGATTTTGAGCAAGTGCATGGTAAAGGGGAAGGAAGGTGGCACCCTTCCCCATGCATGCTGATGCATGGTCTCTACTTAGGGTTTGTTTGATAAAAGTTTTTTTTGGCACTAATCACTGAATTTTGGTACTTTCGGTGATTTTCCCTTATCCAGGGCATTTGGTTAATCCACATAAGCAAGTGCTTGATTTCGATTTCCACTGACAAGTGGGTTTTTTTTTTTTCTTTTCTTTTTAGCTCCCTCTCTTTATTCATCACTTAGCATGGAATACAGTAAGTGCTTTTGCTCATTATCAATAATTTAATTTAAAAGGACAACAATGCCCTTCCTCTTAAAAAAAAATGACAGCACTTTTGGGCCACCGTATGATGTCTGATCACAGATGTAAACCGTTAATCTTGAAGTACCTGTCAAGCCTTTCAAAATGAGTGGCTACTTGCCCAGAATGGAGATTGGAGCGCTGAGATCTTGAACATTGAAGTTGGTGTGTTGCTACATATCTGGGCCACATATGCGGTAATGATGATTTGACATTGTGGCCCATTTTTCAAGGTGTTTTTAGACTCATTTCGTAAAGTGGACCGCCAATGTTGTCAAATGGCATAAGTGTTCTGGTGCGATTGCTTATTCCTGATCGCTTGTGCAATCCCACAACTTTTATTTTATAAAAATTTAAACAATTGGAAAAAAATTGAAAGTATGCAATCGCATAATCGCATACTATCTGTATCATGGTATTCAAAATCGGTTACGTAATGGCCGTTACGTAACGGTAATGGTCATAACCGTTACGCGTTACGGGGTTGAAATGACCGTAACGGCCGTTACAGAAAAATGGGCCATAACGGCCTCGTAACGGTCTAGTAACAACGATTTTCAAAAAAATAAAAATGGCCGTAACGGCCGATACGGGGTTGTAACGGCTGTTATGGCCCATATCATAACGGTAATGGTGGTGGTCGTTACGGCCATCGTTACTGTTTTGGAACACCTTGATCTGTATGGCATATGCGGCCATCGCATATGCCATATGGATGACATTATGCTATTATGTGATTGCTTTTGACAACATTGTAGACTGCACATTTTGTAATACCCATTGATGTCTTTGAAACAAATGGTTGCATGCCCTGAATGAAGATCGGAGCGCAAAGATCTTGCATGTCGAAGTTAGCGTATTATTGTGCATTTGGGCCACGTGCTGCGGTAATAATGATTTGACATATTTCTGGACTGCTTTCGAGAAGTGGACCTCACATCTTGTAATACTCATTGCTAGCTTCGAAACAAGTCACATATCTCAAAAGATAATTAGATCGCTGATGTATTGTACGTCAAAGTTAGCGTGTCTCTGCACATTAGGCCACGTTTGTGGTGATAATGATTTGACTTTATGGTCCAGTTTTTGAGGTGTTTCTAGTCTAATTTTGGGACATGGACTGCACATTTTGAAATACTCATTTATAGCTTTAAAACAAGTAATCACACGTCTTGAACAGAGATTTGAGCGTTGAGATCTTAGACGTACAAAATTGTTTCGTTACACGTTGGCAAAAAATAAAAAATGCAAAATTTGACGTTAGTTGTTTGTCTCAAATTTGACATTTTTTGGTCTCCCATGGGAGATATGAGCCTTCCATGATGTCCAATGCTTTGAGCCCTATGAAATTGAGGGGTTGCTCGTCCAGATCAGAGCACAAGGTATTCAAAATTAGTTATGTTTCGGTCGTAACGGCCGATACGTAACGGTAACGGTATCAACCATTATGCAATACTACCCTGAAACGTGGCACATTTGTTTTTTGGGTTCGTAACTGCCGTTACAGTACTGTAACAAATTTTATGTGCCATAACCCTAAAGAAAAATGGAAAAAATGAAAAAAGAAAAGAAAAAAAAACATACTTTTTTTTTTTCCTTTTCTTATTATTATTATTATGATTGGTCTGCGACGCTGCTGCTGATGCTGCATTGCTGCGGCTGCGGCGGCAGCAGCAGTTGCTGCCCTTCTCCTCCTCCTCCTCCTCTCTCTCTCTCTCTCTCTTGTTTCAGTGCCCTCCCTCTTCTTTCCCTCTTTTCTTTTCATTTCCCTCCCTCTTCTTTTCTTTTTCCAGAAAAAACAAATGGACAGCCACGCAGTTTACACACACACACACACACACACACACACACACACACACACACTCTGCAGTGTACGCTGCATAGTGCACACGCACTATTTTATTATGTGGGGTGGGGCCCACCTTGATTTATGTATAGTAAATCCATGCCATCCATAAATTTTCAGGTTCATTTTAAGGCATGATCCTTGAAATGAAGGGATCAAAATCTCAATTGGATCATGCAATTAGGATTGAATGCCCACCGTTAAAATCTTCTTAGGGCCCATTATAATGTTTATTTTCCATCCAACCTATTGATGAGGTCGCATGGACCTTCACTTTGATGAAGGGAGAACACAAATGACAGCTTGATACCAAAATAAAATGTGTTAAGAAATTTTTAATGGTGGGAATTAAATCATTATTTTGTGATCCACCTAAGATTTGGATCAACCTCATTTTTTTGTCCATGCCTTGAAATAAGTAGGCAAAAAGGATGGACCACATGGATATACAACAAATGCATTGAGGTGGGCCCCACTTTTAAAGGCATGCTCACTAGTGGTCCACCGAAGATTTAGATTTACCTGAATTTTTGGACCATGCCTTAAAATGAGTTGGCAAAACGAATTAACGGCATGGATATACAAATACATCGAGGTGGCCTGCTTGGCCCGTTAGTGGTCCACCCAAGATTTGGATTTACCTCATTTTTTTCCAATACCCTTAAATGAGTTGACAAAACGGATGGATGGCATGTATATAATACATAATCGAGTGAACCCCACGTACATGACCCTAAAAATTTATACATGAGGTATATATCAACTCAAAATTAACCACTTAAATTTTGAGACCATTGTTGCTAAGTCATAATCCCAAAATTAAATTGTTTGAACAATTTTCACGATTAGTTTGCAGACACTTATTTTTTGAAATAGGACCATTTGATATTTTACATTTTTCACTGTCCAATAAATGTCCACTAATCCATTAGTGGGATAAGTGCCAATAGATTGCATTAATTTGAGGCTAGATTAGGGCATCAAAGGGTCCCCTAATTAGCCCCAAATTGACAACACTATTTACCCCAAATTAATTAAATAATTTTTTTTTATAAAGATCTATTAAGGAAAATGATATCAAATTGCTAGTTATATGAATTATATAATAGGATACAAAAGTCCCTAAACTCTATATATTGAAATGAAAAATGTATGTGAGTCACAAAGTATGCAATGCACTAGCACTATAAATAAAAGGAAAACTTGAAAATATAAGATGTTTTGGTATTACATTCATTATAGTAAATTTATATAGATATTATATAGTTAGAAAACTAAATATAAAAGGTTTGCTATTAATTCCAGGTCGTCAGGTTCATAAATCCATTAGACAATCGGATATAGCATTCTTATCAAAGAGTGGACCGTTACACACCATAAACATGTTCTAAATTATAAATGAATGCATATTTGGAATATTTAGAATATTTCGGATTTAATGGATATTTTTTCATAAAATTTTGACCATTTTTATTTTTTATTTTTATAATACTGTTATACACCCCGTATCAGCCGTTACGACCCATATCGGTAACGGTGGGCATCATTACGCCCATCGATACCTCAACGGAACACCTTGTCAGAGCATGGGTTGCGACAACAACAACTATTCAAGATGACGTGTTCTTTCAGTGGATTATATCTCTTCATCCGCTGATCAGATTTGGACAAAATCTAGTCAGTGCATTTCTCGATTTGTTTTTCAAGATGTTCTAGTCGGATTGGACCATGCATGACCAGATCTGGCCTGATGAGATTGTCGCCATTCGATCTTGTTTTTTATAGATCTGATTCAGTTCGTGTTAGGTTGGGCTAAAAACTGTTCTTTATCCCAATGAATACCCATTAAACGCATTTGATGGTTCAAAATGATCATATGGTAGTCCAATCAAGGAGATGTGGGCTATGAATGTTTAGGCTTTGTATGGCGAGATCAAAGGATGGCCTATCACATTCAACCCATATGCAACCCCATATCTCGGCAATCTTGATTGGCATGCTAGATATATGAGTTATGAGATATTTGATATAAGTCTCGCATGCGCATCTAATTGACCTTCAATCCCTCCTTATCCGCAATTCACCGTTGAACTTTTGAAAATAGTAAGGATTAAAACTCTTATAAATTGAGTGACATTCTCTCTCTCTCTCTCTCTCTCTCTTTTATTATTTTTATTTTTATTTTATTTTTACACACACACACACCCCACACTCACGTTGGTAGAATTTCACCACATACGGGTAATCGAACCCTTGACTGGGTGTTGAAACTCCTGAGAGTCTACCACCCGAGCAAGAGTAAAGACCCTTGACTGGGTGAAAATAGTAAGGATTAAAACTCTTATAAATTGAGTGACATTCTCTTGTCGGAATGCACAAGAGGAAAATATTAAAATTTTATTAGATTATGCATAAGTGTGCAAAATTTAGTACATTGGCAATAATATGTTTTGTTTAATACTCTACAAAAGATGGAAATTGAAACAATATGGGAAAATATGATAAACTTCCAATTTTTAGACATTTGTGGCTTGTGTTCACCCATCAAGTTTTTGTGAAAAAAGTGCTTATTTTAAGATACAAAGACTTTTTCCAGACAACCTACCGAACAAAATTTTTAGTATTTATTAAGTACTAGAATTCAGCACTTAACTTAATTTTTAGACTTTATTTTTCAGTTTAACAAACAACACCTTGGGCACTAAAAAAAGAAATGAAAAAGAAAAGAAAAGAAAAGAAAAAGAAAGAAAAGAACATAAGTGGATCAGGGGATTAAAAATGGAATTGAGGAGAGAGGGAGGAACGTGCAATAATGCTTGATTGGGGTTGTGACGGATTTGCCACTGATAAGTTTATCTTCAAGTATTATTGTTATCCATTTGATGGTCTTGTCTTGTTCGAGCTCTTCTTGTAGAATTAATCTTAGGAGGTTTGGTTGGAAAAGGGCGATCAACAAAATCCTCCTGTCAAGTGGGTTGTTGAACTTGTTGCTTGAAGCCCAGGGGTTGTGGTGGTCTCCTTGTCACTTAGTGCTTGGAGAATTCCATGTTCTCCAATCTTAATGCATTCTAACTTTTTTTTTTTTTTTTTTTTGCCCTTTTCCTTTTGCAGGAATCTTTCTTTAGGGTAGTTAGGTTCCTAAGGTAGAAGACGCTTCAATGAATAGGCTTGAGGGATTTGAGGCTAGGACCGAAGAGAAGGGTCTCCATTTATGGAGATTGGGGATGGTTGTTTGGTAATTTGTGAGAATGCAATGTCTTTTTGGATGGCCATTTATGAAGAGCAAAAGTCAAAGAAACTAAATTACTGCTATGAAACTAAAACCTACTCAAGCATGGAATTGGGTTTCTGCGCCCTTGAGAGGCTCAAAAAATAAAAGGGTGTTCTCCCCCACTTGGGCAGTCCCCTTGCCTCTTAGGCCTTCTAGGATTTTCTTTTGAGGGTTCTAAGGGTTGTGACTGGTGATTGGATTCGGGAGACGGGGATCATTCCGATCTTAAATCCTGGATAATTTAATATTAAGAAAAGATCTTTTCACAAGTTTGACTGTATTAATTGATCTAAACTACCCATGTGATCTTTTGCCAGTACTTGAAGAATTTGATTTGTTAACCGGAATCACATTGTGCCCCTTCCACTTCAGCTCATGTCAGAATTATATCATTACGTAGCTTGCTTCGACTAGATTTAAGGTTTTGGCCAACTTTAGTTTCAATTGATTCAATAAAAAATGATTTTCTGTTTGGACGATTTATTATAGTAATGATTTACAAAAGTCATTTGCTTTTCTTCTAATCCTTCTTCCTACTAATGTCTACCGTATCGTTATTACGTAATGTATCATACCCTTGGGATATGGATACATATCGGTTATTGCATGGGATGTATCAGTTGTATCACGTAATGTATCGTTGTTGTTGGGAAATATGGGAAAACGTTAGGAAATTTGTTGAATTTTTAAATGAAACTTCAATCATTGTTAAAAAAGACATTAATACACACTTAGAAATAAAGACATCACAAAAAACAAGTCCAATAATAGGTTCCCTTTGTATGGGATCCTCATCTATGCGCTGTTTTACTGTATTGATGCAAGTATATTCAAAGTCCATTCATATAATTTATAAATGTAAGAATGCATGTGAAACACAAGCAATACATTCCAAAGCAAAATAAGAAATATACCCGTGAATAATGTGTGTGGCTTTGGCTTAGACCCACATAGAGCTAGGGGTGTATATCGAGTCGAGCTGGCCTCGGCTCGGCCACTAGCTGACCTCAGCTCGAACTCGGCCCGGCTAGTTCGAGTTGAGGTCCTCAAGCCTGACTGACCAGCTTGGCTCGGTTCGGTCAACAGCTCGGGCCAGTTCGAGCCGAGTTCGAGCCAAGATCGAGCCGAGTTCGCCATTGCAGCATTTTCACAAACACCTGGACTGCACCTTCAAAATCTCATTGTATTTGAGACAATAACAATGGTTTTACAGGTATTTTATCAAATACCTTCTAAGTAACATAAAAATCAAGAAAAAGGGTGTTGGTTTCATATACATACCTTCCTTGCCACCAACTACACTTCTTTAAGGCATTTCATCAAACACTTGGTGAGCAACATTAATATCAAAGTAACCGAGTCACCGAACTGGTTCAATCCGAGTTCGATTCGAGCTAGGTTCGATCCGATATGAGTCGAGTTGGGGCCAGCTCAAAGTCGGCTTGAACTCATTTTCGACCTCAAAAAATCAGCTTGACTCGGCTCGAACTGAGTCGAATCGAGCTTTTTCGAGTCGAGTTGAGCGAGCTAACCGAGCTAGCTCGGTTTGTGTACACCTCTACATAGAGCTACGCAGTGGCTCAAAATCATCATTTCTGTCTTAATGGGGTTGGGCATAGTACTGCTACTCCACAAACCAACAATACTATACCCAAGTCATAGTATAATGATACCAATGAAGATACTCTCTAACAGTACTCATCCTCTCCGATTTGAGAAAATTTGGAAAATTTTTGAATTTTCCCTTTTTTTATTTATTATTATTTATAATTGACCTATCTTCCCTCCAAATTCCAAAATTAGAGTGTATATGATGATGATCTCATTAAACATTCCTGAATATGCTGAAATGGGGGCTAAATTGACTACTGATCGAAGTGGAATTTTGAAAAAAAATATTTTTTTAATATTTTTAATTAAATATAATATTTTCCCCCAAAAATCCCCAAATTACTAAGAATCGCTAGATCATGTTACATTCATGTTTGATTTTGTGTTTGTGATGATGACATCACGTCACGTACACCCTTATGTACGTATCAGAGGAGGTGAGCCGCGCCGATTTCCGTGGCTAGGCGAGTACCCGTGATTGTGCTGAAGACCCCATGTGCATGGAGTGATTCAGACCATTGGATTGGAGGGCCGCGACAATCGGGCCATTGGATTGCATTGATCACATGATCGTACCATTGATCATTTCTACATCAGTTTTTAGACTTGATCATATTTTACTATTTAGTTTTTTATTATTTTATATTTGGACACATTATGAGTGTTTTAGTTGGTTTTATTTAGACTAGGTCTATTTTCGTTAAAATTCGTAAGATGAGAATTTTTTGTAATTTTTGAAACTTCTTGGATCTATAAAAAGAGGGGGGCATGTGACCTCTCTCCCATTGAATTTTGTGATAAAAAAGGAGAAGCTCTTACTTTCTTCTCCCATCTTCATGCAATTTGAAGATACTTCTATGCGATTTGGAAGGAAGATTGGTGCGAGGCTAATCTTCATCAACGGAGGTGCGAGGTCTCCATCTATCCCTATACCATTTTCTCTTTTCTCCCTGATACATGTATTTTGTTCAGGTTCTTAATTCTCCCATCCTAGATCTTCGTCTTTTCCCAAACCCAACTTTCCTATACCCATCCACAATCCAAATCTTAGCCAACCTAACGCCGCGCGTGTGACTGTATGACCGCGCGTGTGAATCCCACCTACCCCTTTTGGTTTCCCACCATCATTTTCAAAACATTTTTCTTCCATCTCTAAAACCCTAACCCCAAACATAAAATTTCTAATTTTCATACGTTCCCAAATTACTCAAATCCTAAGTTTCACCCTAGGTTGTACTAGGTTTTTCTATTTTGAAATAGACTATACCCTATGTCAATTGGATGTCCCTACATCCATTGGATCCTAGTTTCTTTTTATTTAATGATCTTGTGTTACAATGTTGGTAGCTTAGGTCAGGATTATGCATGACTCTCTTTTGATTTTCGTGATATTTGTGATGAATATAGCGATGTTTGTGTTTATTTAATTTTTTTTTTTTTTATATATTAAATATCTTAATTCGGTTATTTGATCTCATATGTTACTTAGTTCATGCATCGGTCCTCCATCAATTTGGACACAGATTGCAACCAATTTGCGAGAAATTAAGAAATTTTGATTTTTCCCAATTTTCTGCGACTCGGTCCATCTCCCCATAATATCGAAATCGAAGTTCCAAATCCATGATTTTTTATGCAAAACATGAAGAATCATGTATTTGTAACCATTTGACACTGATTTAACATGATTTACAACAAAAAATGAATTGAAAATAAAAAATGCTCATCGGATCGAACATGTGGGATGCATCGACACTACATGTGCGTTTCATATCGCATAGGTGAGATATGAGATATATTGTGGGATATATCGGCCTATATTGTCGATACTGAAGACATTGCTTTCTACATTCCTCATTTTCTACGTAATATTCTTCTTCTTCTTCTTCTTCTTCTTCTTCTTCTTTTTTTGGTATATTTTTTTTCCCGTATCTTGTATTTAATCGATATTGTCTAAGAGTGACAACCTGTCCTAACTACCTGTTCAAGCCTTCAGAGCCAAGGTTTTGGGGTCGGATTAGCAAAACTGAGCCACAAGTTTTTGTTGACGCTCTGGTTTTCATCCATATTCATCCATTTGACAATAATCCTAGATGTGCACTTTGTTTAGTTCTCTCCGGCAGTGCAATATGTTTCCTGTTTTTCTTACATGCTAATTTCTTTGTATGGTCTTTGCTGCTCTGCCATCTGCATTTTCTCTTCTTTGTAATATCCTAACTCTTATGATATTCTCTTAAATGCAGCTGAATTTGCAATTATTGGCTAGCTGTTACTTGCACAATAATCAAGCTTACTGTGCATACCATATTTTAAAAGGTATTTATTGCACGGTTTCTCCATATTACATTTCGTAATTGTATCTTTAATTGTCTTACTAGGTTAATGTTAATATTTTGGTGGATTCATCTATTGCTGCTCACTTATAACATCTCATTCTCGTTTGGTCTTAAAATATGAAGGAACACAAATGGCTCAATCCCGCTACTTGTTTGCAATATCATGCTTTCAGATGGATCTTCTTCGTGAAGCTGAAGCAGCGTTGTGCCCTGCTAATGAACCTAATGCAGAGGTATCAAATGGTTTTCTGTAAATAATTGATTACCATTCTACTAAATATGGTCATTACTGTTACTAGTGGGAATGGCATGTGCAATACATGTGGATAAAAGAAGGAAGAGAGAGAGAGATCGGGAGGGAAAAGGTGCAGGCTACATGCAGAGATAGAGGGAAAGGATGCGGCTACACGCACACAGAGAGTCTGTGGGCCCCACCTTATTATCTGTGTGGCATTGCTTCTTCCATCATCTGAGTCAGATTGTGTGAGGATGTGATCTCAAGAATCAAGCAAATCCTAATGGGTCACAACACAGGAAACAATGGGGACGGGGACACCTACCAATGAAACCTTCTTAGGGCCCTAACTACTGGATCAAGATGATATTTTTATTTTTCCTTCATCATGTTTCGAGTCTTTGGACTCACCTCATGTATGGGTTGGGTGGCTAAACATCACATAGCTCTACGATGGTTTTAATGATGGGCGTCCCCATTTCCATCGTTTCCTGTGTGGTGGCCCACTTGAGTTTTAGAGCTTACTCATTTTCGGTTGATGTTCTAACATGAGCTGGCTCAAGTGATAGACTCACGACATCACATAGACATCAGGGTGGGCCCGGCAGCATTTTATTGTGCGAGCTCCCTACGAATTCAAGTCTGAGAGAATGGGGTGTTGGCCATATGCAAAAGAGGAGAGAGGTGCAGAAGCAGGGCTACTCGCATAAAAAATCTAAATGAAAAAAATATCCCTGGTTGAAGTTGCAGAGAAATGGAGACGAGTTTATAAAATCCAACGTTTATGACTCTTCCACTGATGAATAGCGTGGTTAAAATTGTTCAAAGCTAAATATATAGTAGAGATTCTCGGGGCAATCGTTCAAAGCCCATGGGGAGGACATCTGATGGTTATATGGTTTAAAAATTGATATGTTTGATGTTGACTGTTGTTAACTGTTACCCTGATGTCACTCTCTTCGGGCTTTCCTTGCTTCTGGGTTTAGTTGTCTTTGGGAGTCCTTGCAGTGGTGGGTTTGGGTTGTCCAGTGATGGCACTGGTTGTTGTATTTTTAGTTATAGGGTTTTCTAGTCTCTGTTGGTTTTTTTTTTTTTTTTTCCTTTGGTTATATGACATGTTTTTCATATTAAAGGACATATACTCATCATAGTTGCTCGTGTTTTCTTTGCAGGTTCCAAATGGCGCAGCTGGCCATTACCTTCTTGGGCTTATTTATAGGTTGATCCTGTCCTCATGTATTCAATCTTGTTGACAGTTGATAATACTAATAGGTTGCTTTCCATTGAGTCATTTTTCAAATTATCGTCCAACACTACTCTGTTTCCCTAAACTTTATCAATTTCATTTGACTGAGATGACCAAAATGGAATGACTGGGAGTGAGTCTTACTGGTTTTGGTTTCCGAGCAAGTCGTGCTCTAAAACTGCTATTTAAGTGGTCTGTTATCTAGGCTCCATGAGCTTGTCATTTCCATCGCATCTAAAACCTAAAAGGTTGTTTAAACTGCCGATTGATATCATTCATTGATGATATTGATCTGCCGTTTCATCGTTGCCACCGCCATGTGAATAGTAGTTATCATTTGCTAGTAGCCTTTTGCGAGGCATTGATATGGCTGCAGCGATTCAATGACTACAGGTGTGCGATGTGAGAGTGGCGCTGACTGTCCCTTGACGGATTTGGAATGCATAAATTGTAGCCCCATTTAATTTTTTTTAAACAGCAGTGTTATCATAACTCCAGATGTAATTAAATTGATCCAACACACGTGCTTCATAAAAGCATAGAGGCATCATATCGGAAATTGTGAAATGTGGACCTCTTCATTGCCCTTATGGCTTTCTTATAAACACGGATGGTGTCAACAAGCTTGCATAGGTCAAGCAATCTATCTCCTAAATCTCTGCCATAGAACTTATCATCCAGTTTTATGATTGAATTTAACATTGCAAGTGATATATAGTCTGTCATACTCATTTTGGAAACGGGAACATGCCTAAACCTTATTATATCTACATATTGACCTGGGAGCAATGCATCAATTAGAAATTTTCTGGTATTAGTGGTGCCATGATGGTAATTATGATCATCCAAACATCCCTATTCCTTGTAGACTCACTGCCTCTATAGCTGGATTGATTCAGCAGTATTGGCTGTATGATGAACTAATTGCTGGTATCCTCTCCTCAGCAGAGCAAGTACTGTAGCTCACTGCAGCTCTTTATTGATTATTTGTTAGAAAGTTTTCAAAAGTCATTGATGAATGGTCAATTCAGGAGTTCCACATCTGCTTGTGCTATTGCTAATGTTATGGCTCAATGTTACATTTCTGCTTCTGCTATAGATGTTGTGGCTCAATGCCATATTGATGACGTTTGCTCTTACCGTTTTGTGTTGAATTGACTAATTTCATTTAGTTATCAATCATGGATAGTTAGCTCGCATACATTTGAATAATAATGATTTTGTTACCCCTGTCTTCTGCAGTTTCATGTCAGTTCTAATTGTTTCAGTCATGTTTTAAACAGTTCATCATGTCATCTGTTTGTATCTTGGTCCTCTTAGGTACACTGATAGACAGGAAAGTGCAGTTGATCACTTTATGCAGGCTTTGTCAATAGATCCTTTTCTCTGGGTTGCTTATGAAGAACTTTGTATCCTAGGTCAGTGCAAAGTGCATCTAAGTTTCTTTAAATGAAAGCTTCCTACCTTTATGTGGTTACGTTTGTGTGTGTTGTTGTTGTCGTCATCATCATCATCATGTAAGCCTTGTCCTAACTCCTAACTAATTGGGGTTGGCTACACGAATCCTTTACAGCCGTTCCACTCTATCAAGGGCCATAGCGGAACGCCCTAGCATGAGTTGTGTGCGAGCGCGTGTCATCATCATCATCTCAGCCTTGTCCTAACTAATTGGGGTTGGGCTACATGAATCCTTTACACCCATTCCACTCTATCAAGGGCCATAATGGAACAATCCTAGCATGAGTTTGGAATGTCATATTGTTCTGATTTATGTTGGAAGTTATGGCATAAGTTTGACGTTGGCTGCCAACCTGATGCAGCCCTCCTTTATCTGGTCTGGGTACTGGTGATGAGAGCATAAAAATGCTAAGGCACAATGTAATAAACTATTACATAGCTTGATTATACAGTCAAGCGCTATCTAATGGTCTATTAAATTCGTTATATATATGATGCTGTAAACGATTTAGGGGCTTGTGACCTTGTTTTAACTCTGTGACTTGGTGAGGGACTTATGCAAGTGGACTGTGCAGGCTTTTTTCTTTCGTTTTCTTGATTTTGAATCGGTCAGTTTAAAACTGACTTGGTGTTGGACTCTTGCAAGTGGACTGCACATCACTTATCTTGAGTAGAAGCCATTTCTGCAATTTGTTCTTTTGTTTATTTCATTGATTTTGCGACTCTGTCAAGTTGACTCTCAAACTCAAGTGAAGCCATTTGCCTTACTACTGACCAGTGTTTTAAATAGCGTGGCGTTTGGCCCTCTATAGCGTGTAGCATAAGCTACACAATTCTTAATATTTTTTAATTAAAATAATAGAAAATATGACAAAATTTACAAAATGCATAATTTTATGAGTTCTTGACTACGAATCTGGATCATCAACCACTTATTTCCATGCAAAATCTCTCTCTCTCTCTGCCTTTAGACATCTCTAAGTATGACTTTTTCTTTTTTATTTATTGAAACAGCACAAATTCATGATAGAGACCACAATTTGGATGGTTCGGATTGATCTAAGTGCTCTACCTACGATATGGTCCACAATTTGGATGGTCCGGATTAATTTAATGTAGTGCCATATGTCATAGGTTTAAGACGTCACCATTCTAAAATAGGTGTTAAACAAACATAGAAAAAACAGTTAAAAAAAAGAGATTTTAGGTAGCTTACGCTATCCATGCTACACACTACGCTATGCTACATGCACTGTAGCTTACGCTACATACCCTGTAGCTTATGCTACCAGGGAATTACGCTGCTTGCGTACGCTACATAGTGTTTTCGCTACGCTACTGAAAACACTGCTACTGACACATAACAATTCTTAAAAAGAGTTCGATTTTCTGAACTAAAGTAACTTTCTAACCTGTCGTAATAATTTTTTTTTTTTTTTTTTTTCATTCTGCTGAAATGGTTGGTTTTCTGTCAAAACTCACCACCATTCTGTGGATTGCCACACTGATCTGTGATTTGGTCATATTGATGTAATGGTGTGGTTTAAGTGAGCTTGTGTTTTGCATCTGCCTCCTTCAGTAAGAAGGATGTTTATGCTCATGGTCTGCTGTCCAATAGCCCTTGGGAAGGGATTCTTAGGATCTTTGATCACTCCCACACCCTCCTATACCGGTTCACTGTCATTAATTGGTAATTGTTACAACTCTGTTGTTAAACCTCACGTCAGTTCAATAACTTGCAGCTGGAATTACCCATATCACAGATACATTTTTGGTTTTAAATACATTCATTTTGTGGATTCTGGCATGCAACTTATGGAGTGATTAGTGATGGGGCTGCATATGGTCATAATTTTGCCATCCTATGTGCATCTGATTGGACATGTCAAATGCCGGAACTGAGTTTTTTTTTTTTTTTTTTGGGTGTGTATGTTTTCGATCTCAGTTGGTACCTAAGGTGGATATCTTCATGTTTCAGGTGCTGCAGAAGAAGCGAATGGAGTCTTTGGTGTAGCTGCTGCTCTTCGCTTTCAGCAGCAGAACCTGCATTCTGAACCAAGTTCTAGAAACTTGCAGACTGGCAGCGAGGATGGTTCTGTACCTTCAAGTAGGACCTTGGGCTTGGATGACACGAACCTGAAGCAAGTGAAACAATTACATGGGAACAACCTCAGAGATATCCCTGGTCATCCTCATGGAGCAGTTGGGGCAGCAGGGGCTGCTATTCAGATAGCAAACAGCGGTCATAATGTGTCACTGTATAATACTCCTTCACCAGTGCCAGTACAGGTGAAGTTTATTAAAAAGCTTCCCAATAATCGTTGGTTCATTTTGATAGATGACAGGTGCTTGCTTCAATCAGAGAGATCAAATGTCCCGCCAATCTTTAGTTTCGGCTGGAAGTTTCCATTTGAATCATCATCACAGTCATTATCTTCATCTGAATCATGAGAACTCAGGCCTAAGAATTGACCTGCTGAGTTGTGAAACCATGTCAGACATTTGACTTGCCTGTTTGTTGTTTCACTTATATCTTCTCCCCGAGTTGCTGATTTTTATGCAGGGTTGGCCCATGGTTGGGATTTATTCACCATATTTCCCTGTCTTGCAAAGTCAACAATTTCCCTTGATGTTTATGTGTGTGCTCGCATGCGGGTTGCATAATGGAGTGGAGCTAGAGCTTAAACTGGATTTTTTTTTTTTTTATCCTTCATGTGCAGAAGCTGTAGTGTGAGGGGGGGGGGGTGGGGCGGGAATGGTGTTAGGTCTTTTGCCTTTATTCAATTACTAGATCCATACTTCCAGTTCTTTATCCCATGATTCCCATCCATATACATGTATGGACATTATAACACATTTGAGCAGCGCCTGTTTGACTTTTGAGCCATCTAACTTAAGTTAGACTTCAGGGTGGATTTTTCCTGATGGATCTTTTATGCCGAATGCAAGTGTTCATTAAATTAATTGTTTCCTGGTTGTCTGCATTTTTTTCCTCCTGTTATTCCTTATGAATTGACAGCAAAATGTTCCTGCAAATGCAATATTGTATTTAAATTTAATAGATCTGTGTTCTTCTTTCATGCACCAGTGTAGGTATCGTCATCTTTCTCGTTGCCTATCTTTACAAAGAAAAACCCCATTCTATTTCCCAGTGCATAACCTTATTTTTACATTCCCTGTTTGGAATGTATAACTTGGATTCTTTCTAAAGAATTCTGAGCCTTCAGCCTATCATTGAAGAGAAGATATTATGTTAATGTAGGCATGCAGTTGCCCTATAAGAGGCCATTTCTTTCTGTACTGATGCAAATCAAATGTTTCATGAAGTGAGACTGATCACTGACTTTATCATTTTGCAGTTATCGGGTGTTGCCCCACCACCTCTATGTAGAAACGTGCCGCCAAACCTGAGCACACAGGGTGGTGAAGGCTCTCCCAGGTCAACTGTCAATGCAGTCATGCAAGCCCCTCGGAGGAAGTTCATGGATGAAGGGAAATTACGAAAGGTTGTCTCTTCTTGTATTTATCTTCATGCTTCTTTTGGTTTGTATCAATTGAAAATGGCTAAATAATGATATTCTCTCTCCGTCTAATATTGATTTTTTGTTTTAGTATTGATGCTTTTAAATCAACATTATGGAATCCCCAGTTTGAAAATGTCAATTAATATTGCTTTTAACTTGGGATATTTTGTGAGCGATATGTTTACATTTCATTCGAAAGGGAAAGTTCATGCATTTTTACATGCCAATTACTGGTCAAAGGGATTCCCTGTAGTACTGGCCTATTTTAGGCACCAAGTGGGATGCCATGTTGAATGTTTATTGGAGCGATGTATACCATATAAGTCTGTTCTAGAACTTGTCCTTGAGAGCATTCTGGGTTGCAACAACCCATCAAATGAAAATCCTGGATTGCTAGGTTGTAATGTCTATGCGCTTTCATCATTTTCCAATAATCCTTATGGTCTCGGGTCATAGTTTTGATGCTTCCTTTGTCCATAAACTAGAAAATACCATGAGTTTATATCGGGCTTCTAGAGCTGTCAGACCTGTGCATATATTTCAGAAAAAGAAGAAAGAAAAAGAAAAAAGAAAAAAAAAAAAGCTGTTGGACCTATGCAAATTCAGAAAAGATGGCCAGGCTTAGTCAGTACATGCTACTTCTGGACTCGATAGTTACTTTGGTTCTTCATTCCCTTATACTCTTCGATGCTTTTGGCTTTTCGCTGCCTTCCAATTGAATGGCTTATTTTTGGACATTCTACTTCTGGCATTCTCTATTTCACCTTGTTTTGTAGGACCCTTGAGCTGTTGTCTTTACTTTCACTGAGTCTTCAGTTAAGTAGTTTGGTTGCGTTCCCATCTTATTATCTATTGGTTGGACTTGAGTGCAGAGCCTCCGCTCATCTTCTGCCCGTGCTGCATATTCTCAGGTGCATGCTCGTGTCTCTTTTGTTTGTTGAGGATGGTCTCATCTGCTTGATCTTTTTTTTTTTGGCTTCTCGAGCCATCTGAATCTAGCGAACTGTTCCTTCGATGCTTTTCCGTTAATTTGTCCTCAACCTTCGTCTGAAATGCACAGAACTTTTGTGAGTCTGTTGGGCGATTGCATTCTGCACATGATGCTAGTGTTTTGCTAAGTGCACACTCATCTCTACACTTGTGGGTGTTATCTGAGCCATGCACCCCCCCACTGGGCAGTTGACCTGGTTGACAACTCAAGCTGGTCCATATGAATCTTTGACAATTATTTTAAACCACCCATTGTCTTCTACAGACTGAGGCCCACCTGATGCATGGCTGGTATCTCCTCGACATTTGGCACATATACAGGTTTGCATGAGGTGTATGTGGGCCTAGCAAAGCTCATGATCAAATGATATGTTTCGAACTTTATCGATATTCAATTACTCATGCTACGTAGGCATGTCTGAATGTTCTGTTGCAGGTTTCAGGGAGATTATTCTCTGATTCCGCACCTCGGCGAAGTACCAGGCTAGCTGGAGAAGCAGCAGCAAATTCAAATTCAAATGCCCCACAAATAGGAGGAAATGGAACCAATCATTCTTCTACTAAATTTCTCGGTACATTCCGAGAAAGGGACAGTTCAAAAGTGAGCTCAGCAACATTCCGTTCTGTGACGGTTCGAAAAGGACAATCATGGGCCACTGAAAGTTTAGACGAAGGTTATCCTTGTTTCATGTCATCAATTCATAATTAGTAAAAAATTCCAATACCTGATTATGTCCAAGATTGTGTAATTTTACAAGTCAATGGTCTTATCATGATCTTTTGTGGATAAGAGCAGTTTATGTGAACACAATAATTCCAACTGAGTGATTGCGTGGTGACCTTTGATTTTCTGTCTTTATGTTGTCTCGCTTACTTTTCCTTTTCTCTGGTTCTGCTTTTTTACTTGAATTTGTCCAGTTTGAATAATTGCTAGTAGTAACAACATATTATTCTTCATTTTGTTTTTAAACTAGAAGATTTAATGTAAGTGATAAATGAACTGCCTGCCTTAGCTTGGTTTTAACTTACAATGGATTTCTTAGATGGCCTAAGACTTGAGAGGTTCAACTTTCTGTTCACCACATACTCTACTGGATTGGAGTATTTTGGAATGTTGATTGCATTAAGAGAGAGCTATGAAGCTGCTGCTCTCAAAGAGACTAGGAGCCAGGAGGGCTAGAGGAGTGTCTGCATAATTCATCTAATAAAAGAATAGAACTTGGTTTTTGGATAGGGCTGCCCGCATGGCAATGCAGCACCAAAGTAAGATAACCTTCTATAACCTCCCTACTCTCTATGCAATGCAGCACCAAAGTAAGATAACCTTCTATAACCTCCCTAATTTTACTCACGGTGGCATTGTGACTACCGTTAACCAAGTTCCACATGGGAGGAATATACATGAGATCCATCCTATCCATCAGATATGCTGCCTCATGGTCACTCTAGAACTCAAAATCAGGTTAATCCAAAACTTAGGTAGGTCAACCATAAGGAAATACTGTGAATGGTGATGCTCACCCTTTCTTTTGTTTGGTCTCTACCATGGCGTTGATATGCCTTCCAATCCATTCATCTGACACATTGTGAGGATAAAGGGTCATGCCAAAAATTAAGCTATTCAAAAATGCAAGTTGGTCATCCCACATCAATTCAACTGCTTTAGGAAGGATTTTACATTGATCCCTATTGTGTGACCCACGTGAGTTTTGAATTGGCTTGATTTTTGAGATCTCATGCGCACAAGTCATATCACCCACGTTTGCAGTAGGCACGGCCCATGTTCCTACAGAAGTTAACGCTACTATTTTTATTTTTATTTTTTGGTTTTTGAGGGGGTGCTTGTGCGGTATCCTTTTCCTCTCTTTAGATGATTGTTCCCTTTTATGAATATTTTGTTAGTTTAATAGATAGAAGAGAGAGACATGTTGGTTCTTTATATGCATTTTTGTGCAGAACCAACCCCAGTTAGTTGGGATAGGATGTTAATGATGATAACATATTTTTTTCTGCAGGATCTTTGATTGGAAAAGATCCTACAGTTTGTACGCTCCTAAGATCTCACACAATGAACATTTCTGGGCATATTTATCAGACCATTATAAATAATGCATACCTTAATTTTTGTTTGGTATGAACCTACACCCAAATGCATTCTTTGTTGCTGGAACTACCGTGTATATATGGTACATGGGAAATCCTGGTGAATTGAGCCCTACTTTTTACTTCCGCCTGTTTGATGTTCCTTTTTTTGTGTTTTTTATTATTATTTTTATTTTTTAATTATAATTTTTAAAATTATAATTTTTTTAATTAAAGATAACGATACTTTTATTAGAAAGGACGAAAAACAGAACAGCAAGATGGGACACTGAGAAGCTGACCCACGTACATTTCAATAAAATCAAAATTACATCCCTTAAGCTTGGAAGAGGCTGATGCCCATTTTGTTCCCAGTAACCTTGCCCTTTGGGACATTCCCTCCATCGATTTGTATTCATTTGTGAGGCATCTAGTGTTCCTAATGCAGTGGCATTTTCACACTCGACTCAAGTGAGGTTGCCTGTGGGATGTTGGGGCACACTTGGAGTGGGCGGCCCGTGTGAGGCGAGCCCCATCCGTGCGTGGTGGAACCCATGTGATGTGGGGCCCACAAGGGGGGGTTCGGCTGAGGTCCTAACACATGCAATGTGGGGCCTAAGCTATGGGATAAAGGGATTAATTCGCCATGCTCTATCAGTTCAAGCTTTTAGAGCAAGTGGTTAATTGTCCTACATCAGTTCCTTTCTTCCCAACAGCTCACCACACAGCTAGGAGAGCCATTCTGCTTATAGACTTTGTCACCTTGCCTAGATTCACCCCATGCGAAGCAACCAACAGATCTTGAACCGCAAAGGGGAAGGACCACGATACTTCAAATCTTCCCATGTTTGAGGTTCAATTTGAGCGCAAGAAATTCCAAATATTAGTCTTTTTTGTCCAGATTCACACTACTGCTCATTTTGTTGCTAAAAATACTAAAAAAGGTTCATGGATTTCTAGTTTCTTTTCTCTGGTTATTGCTGTTCATGCACCCTGAAAGATTGCTATGGGAGCTTATGTCAGTTTGATCTCATTATAGGGAGACGGCCTGAGGCTCTCGACGATGCTCGGTCAGATAATACGGCGACAACTTCGTCTACTACATCAGCATCAGGTGATGATAGATCACTTGAACGGGAAAGAACAAATATGCAGATGTGTGGGGCACTGACACATGGATCGAGAGTTACTGGTGGTGTGTTAGAGCTATTGGGCCTCTTGCGAACTGTTGGGGAGGGCTACAGGCTTTCTTGTATGTATAGGTGCCAGGTATGCGATTTTCATCATTGGAAAGATACTGCTGTTATACCTTTTGATGAATTTCGTGTTCCAATATGTTGATTGATTGGAGCAGGAAGCATTGGAAGTTTATCTTAAGCTCTCACACCGGCAGTATAATACAGGATGGGTTCTTTCACAGGTAATTTTGTTTCTGCAAAGTGCCGAGCATAATTGTGTGAGCTTTTTTGATGATTTGGATGCCTGTTCAAGTTGTTACTTTAATATTATCTCAATCAAGGTGTTGGATGATGCAATGTTCAATTGCTTATGGATAGATTTAACAGATCATGTCAAATTAGACCCGCGAGTTTTATACATTTCAATGTATATAAGAAGTTAGGTAGTTGGAGAAAAATTTGGGCACATGGTTATACAAGATCTGTCATTTTACGACATTAAGAACTACTTTGCAATGAGAAAGGGGGAAATCTGAATCATGCTTCTGGGACACTTTTTTGAGAGAGTAAAAGTAGGTAACCTGAAAAGTATCTGCAAACTATTTCAATTTTGGATGGTGAAAGCTGGAAATGCCATTTTAATGTCATGGATTCGATTCATTGCACCATTAATAGTAAATAATAATTTTTAGGATACATTTTCCTAATTAAGATAATTAAGCTTATTTGGCGAGCACTTCTCTATGGGAATTTCAGTTATCTCTGTTTTCATTCTAAAATGAACTCCCGAATTTGGTTGGTACCTGTGTAACTTATACATGGATGAAAGGTTTCACAGGCATGGTGTGTGATGTGGGTCACACATTGTCTTGGCTGCACAATAATAAGATAATGTTGACAGATATATATTGTATGAAAATGTTAATTCATGTAGTAAAGTGTTAGTACATTATTCGACTGTGAAAATGGGTTTTGTCCTAGGATCTGCATTGATAAGTTGAATTCTTACAGCAATCATGTTAGACATGGAAATCATCAGTACTTGGGCTTGTAGTCTTTGACTTTGACTTACTGAAGCTCCTCTAAGTTAAGTCCTTAGTTTTTTTTTTTTTTTTTTTCACAATGCATGGTTCTTCATTCTATTTCTTATTGATTTGATACCTCACCCTGGGCCTTTTTTTTTTCTCCTTCTCTCACCATGCTTTTGATCTCATTATGTTGTGCTTCTGATTCTATAAGCAAGAATTTTATGCATGCTTGTTATCTTTTGGCATTAAAACATATACACATGTTCAATGACAGGTTGGAAAGGCATATTTTGAACTGGTAGATTATTTTGAGGCTGATCGTGCTTTTAGTTTAGCTCGCCGAGCATCTCCATACACTTTAGAGGGAATGGATATCCATTCTACAGTTCTTTTTGTAAGTTGCTTTTGTTCCTTTGCAATTTGGTTTATATTTTTGGTGTCATGTTTATGTTAATCTTCTCATCCTGTTTGTGCAAGTCGGACGTACCATTGTGACTCTTCTTTTCTAGCCTTTATTGCATGTTCTACTTGAGTATTAGAGAAAAAGTGCAGTGGTTTCACGGGCAATGCTTTCTCCTTTTATATATATATATATATATATATATATATATATATATATATATATATATATATATATATATATATATATTTTAATGTAATTTGAATCCTCATCACGATATTCAAATGTATATTTTAAGAGTTTTTTTTTTTTTTTTTTTTTGTCTTTTTAGAACTCGTTATTTTAAAGGTATAAGTGGATTGAAGAAAGGCTATGAATAGGAGGTGAGCCTTTGACTAGTGGTGTTGCCATGATGGCCCAAGTTATAACGTTGAGGTCAGGGAATCAGTCTTTGATTGGTTATCTTAAAATGATTGGAAATTTAGAAAATAAACTAAGAAGGAATTAGGATTTTGAAGTCAATCATTTCCTCCACTCTGGGAAAATGAGTCCATCAGCTTATTTCCATCAGATCCTATTACTAGTTGACTTGACCTTTCACCATCCTAAGTTCATCTAAATAATAGTGGAAGAGTCAAGTTGTTGGGCAGAACTTGTATATGTGATCATATGTGTAACTTAGTCCATATGGAGAACTTAGTTTGCTTAATACCAGTGTTTTAAACAGCGAATAGTGTGTAGCGTAGCGTTCTTTCGTTGGAAGTGTGTGGCTTCACCTATGCTACACTACTGCTAGATTTTTAATTAAGGTTACACTTTGTTGCACTAAATATCATGAAATTTCATCAACCAAATACATAATAATAAGAAAAATTGGGCAAAGAAAGTAGAGAGAGAAATAGCAACGGAACTGATTTAATGGCCTTAAAAAGGGCCATTAAGTAGGGCAAAGATCAAGTTAAGAGAGAAATAGCAATGGGCTGTTTTAATACCATCACTTATGTTATTTTATTAAAATCATTGAAGCATTAACTAATTTTTATTGAAAATAGAAAAATGTACCAAATCATTCAAAACATAAATTATTTTTGATGTTTATGAAAAACAAATTGTATTGTAGCTTATGCTAATCAGTGTGTAGCATAAGCTATGTGTGACTTAAAGCTATTTTCATCAGCTACTTACTGCGAACGCTTAGCTATGCTATGTAGCATAGGCTATTTAGAGCAACCGGTTAATAGTTTTATGTTACATGGAAATGGTGATTGGCAATTACTAATATGTTTTTTTTGGACACCATTTTATCTTTGTTCTGTACTTTCTAGATTCATTTCATAAGAAAAAAAGACACTCTTTTTGCAGCATTTGAAGGAAGAGATGAAGTTAAGCTACCTTGCTCAAGAGCTGATATCAACTGACCGGTTATCTCCTCAATCTTGGTATGTTCTTCAAACTTTTGTTGCATGTACAATGGGAGATTTATGGTCTTCATTCATGTTGTTGCTCAAAGTTCTCTGTGCAGAGCTGACGTCTGCCAAATTTTAAGCTAATGTGGTAAGAACTGAAAGAAAGGCACACATTTGAATATCTGCTTCTTTTCCTAGAGAAGATGCATTTGCAGTTGTTTTTTCCCCTTCCATTTCCTTTTTTCTGCTCTTGCTTTCTGCTACTTATATTTAGATGCATTATCAGCCTATGGATCTCTGTTTCCAGAGAATGGATGCTGTTGCTTTCTCCATTGGTAGGAAGCTAGACACAACCCTTTTCAGTTTCTTGATTTCATTTGTAATGCTTCTCTTTGTGCTAGCAAAAAATGGAAAAAGGTGGTTTTTGATGTGATGCCATGGTATTGACTTGTGGGTTTGATCCTACCTTGTGGTGCTATAATAGAGAGCTGGCTACTACAGCAGAGCATGCATCTCTTATTTCCAACCATTGTGTTACATGTGTAGGCCATTTGGCCCATGCAAAAGTGGGCCCAACCATGAGGATGATCTATCTCGAAAACTAGGCCGATCCACTCAATGTGTTGAGTCGCTGTCCATTTATTTTGATGATGCGGACTACTTGATTAGTTGACTGGCCTG
This sequence comes from Magnolia kwangsiensis, assembly GCA_037074715.1. Classification (NCBI taxonomy): domain Eukaryota; kingdom Viridiplantae; phylum Streptophyta; class Magnoliopsida; order Magnoliales; family Magnoliaceae; genus Magnolia; species Magnolia kwangsiensis. Next base: position 45,290,578 of record CM073573.1, read on the forward strand.
ATTTTTGTTTCAGGTGATCTTCAGGGTGACAGTGGCCTGCCTAATTAGTGGATCTTCAGGGTGACAGTGGCCTGCCTAATTAGTGGACTGGCTTGATTTTGTGCCAGGTTATTTTCATGGTGATGGTGTGGCCGACCTGCCCTGATGAGCAAATCAGCCTGATTTTTGTTTGAGGTGGTCTTCTCGGTGTGGCCCTCCATTTGCATGGCTCGGATATCCTATAGAAGTGACACATTGGCGGGAAAGATGGGTTAGCATGCAGCTGGCTGCAGGTAACTATTTTTCACAATATGCGAGATGTTGGGAGCCTACTTGTCGAAGGAAGGGGTTAAGAAGTTGGTGGATGTGTTTGGGTGTGATGCGGTTATTTCCCTTCTTCCTACCTAGGTCCTCCTCTTTGCATCATCAAGCTGGCGAAGCATCTCTGAGACAAAGTAATCGAAAGAATGGAGAGGAAACTTTCTAATTGGAAGAGCTGCCTTCTTTGCTTGGAGAGGAAAATTTTGAAGGTGGCCTCGTCAACTGTGCCGCTCTATTTTATGTTCCTATTCAGATGCCCGAACTCAGGATTTGATAGGTTGGAGTGTTTAATGCAGGACTTTTTATGGAAAGGAGTGGATGAGAATCATGAATTCCAACTTTTGAACTTGGGAGAGGTTTGCAAGCCAGTGACCGAAGAAGCAGGTATCAGGGATTTGGATAATACGAATTGTTCTTTGCTTGGGAAGTGGCTTTGGAGGTTTGCCTTGGATGAGGGGAATTTGTGAAGGGAGGTTATAGCAAGTACAGGGTCTAGGTTGGAGGATGGTAGGTGAGAGAGTCATCCTTATATAAAATTCGTCTTTGTGGAAGGTGGTGTACTAGATGACTCATAAATTTAGACGCGGTGTTTCTTTCACTATTGGGGATGGTGAACATGTTCGGTTTTGGGAGGACATGGGGATCGGAGAGAGCCCTCCTCAATTGGTATTCCATTGTTTCGGAAAGGAATATTTTGATCAATAAATGCTATTTTAGATGCCAATACTCAGTGGTTTGGTCTCCACCATGTTGTAAGAAGTTATCCGACAAGGAAGTGGAAGACTTCTCAAGTCTATTGGATTGTCTTCAAGGCTCTTTTCCAACGCAGGGAGAAGGGATACTATGAGCTGGAGCTTTTATAAGACAAGGTGCTCCATGGTCTGTTTTTTCGACAACTTTCTAAAGGGTTCGGCATTGGGAGAGGCTCTGAGCAAACTTTATGTGGTCGTATGGCTCCCCACCAAAGATCGCAGTGTTTGTGTGGTTAGGCGGAAAGAATCAGGTGCTCACATTGGACAATGTCCAAAAAAAGGTCCAAATAAAGGTCCATGGAGCTCCCCAACTATGCTTCTTGTGTATGAACAAGACAGAGTCAGTCAACCGTCTCTTCATTCATTGCTACTTTGCTCTAGAAGTTTGGGACAGTTTCCTTTAAGTCTTCAACACGTATTGGGTGATGCCATAATCCATCGGAGCTCTTCTATTGGCATGGCACGATTGTGGGGTAAGAAATGTGATATGCCAAAATGGTGACGGCGGTAGCCATTACGAATTACGGGGTTGAAATGGCCATTACAGAAAAGATGGCCCGCAATGGGGCTGAAACAGATTTTTTCAAAAAAGAAAGAAAAAGAAAAATACTGACGCGAAGGGCCAAAAGGCTATCAATGTATACATATATAGATATAGTGAATGTGTGCGCAGGGTGTAGGTGTACCACTTATGAGAAAGATTACGCAACAGCACGAGATAAAGACTTAAAAGTCGACCTTCGCCTACCTGAAACAGCAACTGCTACCGCCTTCCACTCGAAACAGGGCTTATCTTCTTTGTATCTAACCCGAACAAGAACACTTTTTCTACGACGATGGCCCTCCACCTGGGCGGCCACGGATCAGTGGTGAGATGCAGGCTCCCGAATCGAAGTAGTTCCTCGAGGAAGATTTCTAGTCAAATCCAGTCTTTCTTCCTCGCCAGGGTCCATCTCTGCAGCCAGAAGTGGTGGGGCAATCAATCATTCGTGATTGACTTGAGTAGTTGAGTCAATGACTGAACGACTTAATTTCATCATGGGGCTCCGGAAAGGCCTTCGCATTCCTAATCTGGTAGGGCCGGACGGCTTTGTTTGCCCCAGCTTGGCGAATCGCATCTTACCGTTCTCGGTCAGTGTTTGCAACGGCTGGGAAGCCAGTCGTAGAAGCAAAGCCTATTGCCACGCCGACCATCAAATATGAGATTGGGCCCCTTCTCAAAGATTTGATGGAATGGCCCAGCCCAATAAAGTAAGGTTATAGTACGCGATGTGTTCCATTTGTACGAATCGCGAACATACCACGCACGACTGGACGTATGCCTTACGTAATAGGGGTAGGGGGTTTTTTCAGCTAGCCAGCAAGCACTTGGGCGGAGTAAAGTCACGCCTATTAGTAAAATGCGCTAGCGCAATATACGCAATTTGCACATGTATAACCACAATCGTGCAAATGCGGAGGAACTTCCACCCTGGGATAGGATCATTTCTTGTGATCCAAGAGAGTTTGAAGGTCATAGTTGACATGGGCCAACTGTGCATGCCAGAGATCTGCCGTCTCGTGCCGATGAGTCTTGTCAATTGTGGTCATTTTATTTCTATCTTTCCATACATAACCGAAGAATGGAAATGATTCTTCAAGAGTCTGAGGTCCGAGGCGAGAAGTGCATGATAAATACCACCAAATGACAAGGAAGTTACTGGGGATTATGCAGAAGCTATCTCAGATCTAAAAAAGCAGCTAAGAGAGGAAATATAAAAGAGCTTGGAGAGTTTAAGTCTTTTCTGGGCATCGAAGTGGCGAGATCTTTACTGCTTGCTCCTTTCTGCAACTCGGTTTTTAGACTCAGATGAGAAGGTGGCTGAGCTTTGTAAGCTCGACCTCATTGTGTCCGGGGGTTTGTTCCATGCCAGGGCCATCCCTACATGCAGCGGTTGGTCGGAAAAGAGCACAAGGTAGTGTGGCAGTTGGCGATTATGGCCATTTTATGGTCCAGTTGGGGGGAGAGGAATGATTGCTGTTTTAGGAATTTGAGTGGGTCAGTATCTGGGGTGATGAGAAGGGTTAAGTGGGACAGTAGATTGGGCCTCTTGCTTAAAGGCTGCAGGTGGTTGTAATATAGATTGCTTGGGCTGTAAGGGTTGTTCCTGCCGGTTGTTTCCCAGTTGGTTTTTACTAAAAGTATCGTTACCTTTAAAAAAACGTGTTTATAGAGGCCATTTGTGCATACTGATTGGCATGCACATTGAATGATTTTACTGGAGAAATTCATGATACTGTCATCTGGATCCAGTATTGCTTTGTAGAAAATTTTACATATTTTGAGCAGTAAAAGTGCTCTCTGAAAAACGAGCTTAAAATATTATATTTTGGACAAGGCTATGATGATGATAATGATAATTTCTTTGTCTGCTACATGTAAATTCTTTTACCATTCTTTTGTTGGGATGGGCATGCAGGTGTGCTATAGGGAACTGCTACAGCTTGCAGAAAGACCATGAAACTGCTCTGAAAAATTTCCAACGTGCTGTCCATCTAGATTCAAGATTTGCATATGCCCACACACTCTGTGGCCATGAGTATGGCATTCCCTGTCTATCATTTCTTTTCATCTCTTAATATAGAGGTTTTATCTTTCATTAGGGAAAAAAGGAAGAGGAGATTTTGTTCGATAAATGCCTTCTGTCTCCGTCTCTGCTGTCATTAACTATGGGCTAGATTCTTACTGTAATTCATTTTCTTTCTTAACAGGTACACAGCTTTAGAAGATTATGAGAATGGAATAAAGTGTTACCAAAGTGCTCTTCGAATAGATGCAAGACACTATAATGCCTGGTATGGCCTTGGTATGGTATTCCTTCGCCAAGAGAAGTGTGAGTTTGCAGAGCATCACTTCCGAAAGGCTTTCCAAATCAATCCACGCTCATCTGTTCTCATGTGTTATCTTGGAATGGCTTTACATGCTTTAAAGGTTTGACCCCCTATTTATTATTTGTGATGTTCCTGCCACTAAATCATCTTCTTTTCACACTTCTTTTTTACCTGAATGCTGATTGTTGCTCCCAATTGTGTGGAGAATTCTGAAGTTTCTTGGTCGGTATCTTTAGGATTTGAATCTTATGTACAGCTTTGGAAATTGCTTGTGAGGATTCTTGATTTTTTTTTTTTTTTTTTTTCCATTTTCATCTGGCAGAGAAATAAGGAGGCATTGGACATGATGGAGAAGGCCATCTTGGCAGATAAGAAGAACCCACTACCCATGTATCAGAAGGCTAACATCTTACTGAGTCTTGAAAAACTTGATGAAGCCTTGAAAGTTCTAGAGGAGCTCAAAGAGTATGTACCTCGTGAAAGCAGTGTGTGGGCATTGATGGGCAAAATTTATAAACGACTTGGCATGCACGAGAAGGCCATGTTTCATTTCGGACTTGCTTTGGATCTGAAACCATCTGCAGCTGATGTTGCTACCATCAAGGTGCTAACTTACTGCCCTTTTCGTATTCTGAGTACTACTCGCACATGCAAGCTTTCTTTTTTTAGAATAGCAAAAACTGTGATTTATAGGCATTTGGAATCTGCTCTCAAGCTTCAAGCACAGTCAATACTCCATAGTGAAACGGTCTAGTGATTCCCTTTGACCTCTTGATCCATACAAAGATGAAAAAAGAGATGGACAACTTATGACATCATTCGACTAATCAAATACACCATTGATATTCCCAACATAACTTGAGACATTCTACAACACCAGGGCTGAATGTTTGTACAATGTTTGCATTTTCAGTTTTTTCAAGTGGGGTTGTGTTCAGTGATCCAAACTTGATATTATAGGCCATGCTGTGGATGGTCCATGCAGCAAAATTCTCCCAGATGAAAAAAATCCGAACCCTTCAGTAGGAGGGCAATAAAATAGATGGTTGAGTTGAAAAAAAAAAACATGAGCAATTTGTGAATATATATAGTATTTGAAAATGTTAAATACCTGAAGGAAATGTCGAGTACCTAAAACTTGTTTTTTGTTGATAATAAACAGTCTATCGATGTCTATTGGTGTGTGCATGTTGATGTCTAGTCATGACTTAGGGTGTTTGGTTGCACCAAATATCATTAAATTTGCTCCAAATTAGACTGATTAGTCGTGAAGTATCTTGAAATTTCATGATATTTCGAGCAACCAAAAACAAATAAAAAAATTGCTATGCCCTTGCATTTACGTCTGGTCATACATACTACCACTGATGAACAAGAGAAGAAGAACATGGTTTTGGAAAATTTCTCTGAATGACATCCTCCATTGTTTGCTTTTATGGCAGTCTGCAATCGAGAAATTACATGTACCCGAGGAAATAGAGGATAATTTGTAGCTTTGGTGATACTGCTGTGGGAATTGCAAAGGGTAAATGATCTCCGCCTCAAATCCGTTGGATGGCGCCATGGAAAGCTCTGCTTGGTTGTGCTTTCGGTTAAATCGAGGAGATGAAGCAGGCTATTGCTAAAAGGTCCGTCCTTGTTCTCACCATGCACCCTCCCATGCGCAGGCAATCTTTGTAACAGTAAGCTTTTCAGTTTTGTAGCTTGAGATATACTTCGCAGCAGAGAAAGGAATGAGAGCTCCAAGAATTAAAAAAGAAAAGAAAAGCCTGCCCCCATACATGTAACAATGAGCTATTGGGTATAATGTACTGGTGTCCCGGAAAGGCTTTGTATGATTATGTTTTAGCTTCTAACCGAAATTCCCAATTTTCTAATGAATTTTCTTCTTCTTTTCTTCAATAAGAACATGGGACCAATGCGGACGATAGCTTGACCAGCATACCATTTCACAATCTTATATGGCGATTTTGTTTGGAGGCCTCAAGTTGAACTGGTGGGAACATAATTTGTGTCCACCCAGAGAATAGCTTCCAACCTATTATGTGTGTGCAACACCCAACCTGTCCATTAGGTTGGTCCAACCATGACGATCACCTTGTGTACGTGACAGGTTGGAACTTATCTGCTGGGTGGTCCAATCGGTTGGACTTGAGGCGACATGTGTGTCCGGCGCATGTGTGCAGGTGGGTGAGTTGGGGTGTGGGAATTGGTTGAAGGTTGTACAATTTTTTTTATTCGATGACAGGAATCTTCGTTTAGTGCCAAAAAGGTCCACAGGTTTTCATTTTGTAGAAGTGGGGCCCATGGTCTAGTGATGCTGATTGTGTATTTTATTGGCCTGACAGACTGCCAATGGATCATGCTTTGAGAATCTCCTACGGTGGAAGATACCCTTCAACTGGATGCAAACGGTTACTTTATTTCTTAACCATCCATTTGATGATGGCCATCGGTCAAGAATTAGGATTTTGTTCCATGGGAGAGGTTGATGGTTTAGTGTCTGTGGGGCTGTTGGGATTTTACGGAGCCATGGACAGAAGCCTGCCACATTTTGAGTTTGTAAGAGCGCTGAGTTAGCAAGCCCTTAATTTTGTACTTGTGGTGCATGTGTAGATCTGGACCTTTCATCTACTGGGTCATAGGATGGGCTCACGACACAGGATAGGATGATCCTAGCTAGGGCTTTTAAATGGAGATAAAAAGGTTGGGTATTGAAATATTCTATCTGATATCCAACTTGGACATTCCAAAAGTATTTAATGGGTATTGAAATATTCTATCTGATATCCAACTTGGACATTCCAAAAAGTATTTAAAAGCAAAAACTTACAGACTTGGACAAAAGACCACCAATGATCATCGTATCATCTGTCCATGTCAATGTTAGACAACATTATAGAATTTAATATTTTAGTTAGATATATTTGGCTTTTGTGTAAATTTATTTAAATGCTTCTCGGTTAATCATGCAAATGGACATGGCAATGATAATATCCGTTTCCAATCCGCTTAGGAGTCAGGTAATCGGGTAAAAGTCCTGAGCTCGTATTTGTATCCGATCTTTTGGGTAATTGAGTAAGTGAATATAGTCCTTGTCGGTCCTAATCCTAGCCACTGATTTGGAGGATATTCAATAACTATAAATTGATAAGGAGAGAGGTCAGACAAACATCCATATTTAGTTGCCAATAATTCTTCTGAGTAAAGGCTATGATAATACGACTGTCTCGATTTTGGGATTATGATCACCTGTTTCCTAGAGTATGCTTCCACCAGGGATTGGATTTGAATCTTCGTCATTTTTGGAAAGTGATATGGAAAAACGGATGGATGGCACGGATACCGAATAGATACATCAAGGTAACTTGGTATATCCATCATAGATCAACTTTTTGTAATAGCCAAATCTATTGCTTTGTAATTTCAACTACTTTGCCCCATGTAGAGCAATAAGTTGATCAGCCTTTTCTCTTAAGAGTCTTTCGAGGAATGTAGCGCCTGCTAGTCTAGATGTTTTTTTATTTTTTATTTTTAAAATTTAAATTTTAAAGGTTGATAGAGAATATTATCAAAGGCTGGGAATGAAGGGGAAAAAAAAAAAAAACTCACCTAAAAAAGCACCTAACATAGCACCTAGCGCAAAAAGCAGCCTATTCCGAATAGGGAAACCGAACCACTATACATGCTTGTGTTTGTGATTGTCATTTGAGCACCTGTTTAATTATGTATATGTGGTGAATGTTTAATTATATATAAGCATGATTAGATAAATGCTAGGATTTAATAGTTAACATATTCCCCACACACATGTACACTAATATGTTATAGACTAGTTGCTTAATTGTCATATCCTTTATAGTTTATGTGATTGGACCCTCTAATGACTTGAAAGACTTAGAGTTAATTATCTTGCTTAGTTTACATTATAAATTAATTTAAACAGACAACTATATTAAAAGACATAATTTTTAAATTGGTCCTAATCATCCTTTATATGACACAACCATCATTCCTTAGATCCATTAAGCTTCTGCACGTAGCCTGTGGGCCCTGCACGTGTAATTTCATCATGATACCTCTCCTAGACTCCAAACCAAAGACATTCATAACATTATTCTTGTGATTAATCACTTTAATGAGTATTTTAAGTTCCATTATAAAGGTGTTTATTTCTCTCCCATATTATAAAGATTAAACACTAAACTTACATGTAAATCATTACTTAAACCTTCTAGAATATCCATTTAGGTTAATCTTCATTTGGAAACTAAATATTAAATAGTTGTTGGAGTTCAACCATCATCCCATTACCTTGTTTGTCTCATTGAAGCATCAAGTGCAAGGTATCTAATTTAAAAAAGTGGAAGAAGATCGACTTCAAAGATTGGGGGAGCAATTGAGAAACTATTTCAAGATTAAAGAAGCTTTCAAGTAAGGCGCATCAAAGAAGCTTAATTTGATATGTAAAGTTGTTATTTTAAAGTCCATGTACTCTTTCCTTATGTATGATTGAGTATAGAGTTTGTGACCCAAACTCGCATAGGTCTTTGTGTAGGATCGTATTGCCACCAAGTACAGGTGTGTACATGTGTAAATCCTTGTGTAGGTCTCTGACGAGAGTGTACATGTATAAGTCCTTGTGTAAGTATCCAATAAGTGTGTAGGTGTAGAAGTCCTTGTGTAAGCTTCCGACGGCAGTGTGCATGTGTAAGACCTTGTATAGGCCTCGAACGGGAGTGTACATGTATAAAGGTTAGATGTGAACCTATTGAAAACCTCTGAGATTATGAAATCTGATACATTCGAGGAGATTGCGTCTACCAGGAGTAGAGTATGTATTTAACCGAACCATTATATGTCGTTGTGTTTGTCATTGCTTATATGTATGAATTTTTATTATGCTTTTGTTTAAATTTTTCAGTATGAATACATGAATAGATGATATTTCACATCTCACCTCATAGATTAGTTACTGAATTAGTTGAATCTATTATAGTCTATGTATATGGACCTACTTGGCTTGAAAGCCTAAGTGTTAATTGATTTTAATTGCTATATATTTTTAATTAGTCCTATTCACCCCTGCCCCCCTCCCCCCCTTCTTCTCTCTAAAACTTAGCCATAATTTTAAGTTTCATAAACTCCTGCATAGCATGGTATCGTGTTAGATAATTGACGTAATTTCAATTAGCATTTAATGTTTAACGAGATACATACCTGCTTTAATGAGACTTGCTTTTGGCAGAGAGTACTTTTGATAGGAATCTTGCTTTTAATGCTCTCTTATATACACATCTCTTATTTATCTTTGAAATTATCTACACCATTGCCACCAGCTCTTGGACCATTTGATCTAGGTGTGCCACATCATGTGCAAACAATACTCTCAGTTCATGAGTAAGATTTTACTATCATTGAGCAAGTAATGTCGACACGTAGTGGCATCTCATGGGCCCACAAAGATATGCCCAAAATGGGTATAAATAAATCTAATAAAATTATCATTAGAATATATTGATATCATTGTTTAATTTAAGATTTTTAATTATTTACATGAAAAAGTATAATAATACATTTGATTACTTGTCTCCTAAATACAAGTGCATTTGACCGATCATTTTAGTATTTGAATTGGCCATAATAAAATTACAATGATGACATAATCTCTAATTTATAGGAATTTTGGCAAATCAAGAGGTCCTTAAATATTTCCTATTCCATTAGCATTTGAACTACGTGGCAAATTACTTGTTTAAACATACATTGAAAGATCATACTGATGATGCTGTTAATTGGTTAACATACTGTCAAAATGGAGTTATCCAAACATGCCCTGGGTAAATAGATTAGGCAATTGGCCAATCAGTCATAATTAATGTGCATGCATGGCCCACCAAATGGGCAAATCAACCTTATTTTTGGATTAGATGGCCTTTGGTACTATAGTAGGGCCCTTCAACAAAATAAAAAAGGCAGAACAACATAGAGACCATCTAGCCTAGCTCGAATGGCTAGATGAGAAGCACCTCCGAGCAGCCCACCATGCTTAGATATATCAGCGCAGGATTTATCATAATGATGGTCTTGGAGCACCATTTTTCAATAGGAAATTTGGTTCTAAAGATGCTCGCCCCTTCTCGAAGTAGTCGAGGGGGGAAATCAAGGAGAAAAATGAATCGGAGCATCATCATATGCAAAATGCTCCTAACTAGCTAGTGGTTCAAGTTGAGAAATTCCTACCATTCGACAGTTTCAGAGTTCCTGTTAGTAAAACGCGTGTTGGTGCTCATACGTTTTAAAGAATAATGAGGGCTGTATGATGGGCATCCTGAATTTTGACATAAATCTGGTTGGTTGGCATGTATGAGCCATTAAATCACATTTCTTGAATTTCTATTCCTATTTCTATGAGGATTACCGGTGTTGTACGCGTGGAAATAACTGACACAAGTGCAAGACCATACTTGTTCGTCTGGTGATTCTAGCAATGCAGATGCCACGTCTAAGATGAGTCTTATGTGGTCATCCGATGGGCTACACTTGTAGAAAGACAAACAAAAAGTTAATAGAGATTGATCAAGACACAAATTCTATGTTCATGTGTGGTCCACCTAATAATCATATGTTGTGAAAATATTGATTAAAAAATATTTTAAATAAAAGAAAGTATAAAAAAAGTGTTTGTTTAAAATAAAAAAAAATTGGGTTTTTTGGTATTTTAGGAATATGCACATATTGAAAAGGAGAGAAGAAAATATTGTGTTTATATATAGGGTGTGGAGTACCTTATCATTTGCTTGGTAGATTCATAGAGTACCGAGACTTGTGTGTTCCAGTGCAAAGAAATGGAATGCATGTGCGAGGGCACGAGCATGGGCATAGGCATGATCTCGAGCTCGGGCTCAGTGCGAGGGCATGGGTATGTGAGACAATGTAGTTGTAGAGGTGCTAGTGAGGCACTTTGCACTTCACACATGCACATCGTGTCGCAGATGGGTCGCTCCCCTGTGAAACGATGCGAGTCATGGTAGGACAGAGGCTATGAGTTAGATGACTAAAGTGTTATGGGTGAGTGGTTTGAGTGAGACCAGTCAGTCTTTTATAGAGGCTGGAAACTAGCAATTTAAGAGAGGTGTAACTTCTCATACAGTATTAAACTAGACCATGCAGAAACTACTGCATATGGTTAGCCCAACAATTATAAAACGGCTAGCTAATGAGTCTAAATGGCTACCATGTAGCAGCCGGTTGTCCCACATGTATAACAGTAAAAAAATAATAAAATAATGGCTAGTTTTCCACCAACAGACATAAATAGTCATATGGAGTTATGACCCTGGACCAAAACGTCTAGCAATCCTGGCCTATATAAATAATGCATGAATAGTTCATTGGATCATCACCAACCACTCGAATCACTCTTACATACGACCCAACAAAAAAAGCACTAGTGAGTTGTGATCAGGTCAGCAAGATTCAATACGAACCTTAGTCCCCAGTCTTCAAGAAATAGACTAGAGTAGTGGTCTAAACTGGCTAATTTTTTTAAATATTCTCTCTGATATGGGATTTTATTTTAATTTTATTTACCAAAAAGATTGTGTACACAGAGTTCTATTAGTAGTTCTTCATGCTTGCTGAATGCAGAACCACATACAGGCTCGTTGTAACTTAGAAGCTATTTTCCTGCAACCTATCAACAGTCTCAATCCCTTTGAGAATGGATGAATAATGCTTTAAAGACAGTGTGATCACACATGCTTCACCCTATCCTTAACATTTTAGTTTCTTTTATTATTTTACAAAAATTATAAATCTATAATTTATGCTAACATCATATTTGCCTGAGTATATTTGTGTGAGATATGCATAGTGAGGGCTAGCGGGCGAGCTGCTTGATCTTTCAAATATATTATTCATTCGAGGCAAGTACGTATCAAAATTAAAAGTAGACCATAGCAATGCACGACTCTTACCAACTGCTTTAAAATTGCATATTTCTCATAAAAGCCAAATTGAACTGACCAAATTATGGGTCACAATTTATATGTATCATGACCCAAAAACTATGCTTGTTTGGTTATAAGGAAAATGAGTGAACATTTGTTTGGATGGTTAAAAAGAAAAAAGAAAAAGAACCTAATGGTCCTATTTTAACAAGTGTCCATCAATCAAAGGCTATGATTATTTAGGTAATCCATTCTTTAAACTTGGACTTAAAAGACACTGAATTCCACTTTTTTTTTTTTTTTTGTTAGCTTGTTAGTACACACCCATAGTTAGTACACTCCACTGTTAGCCACCCCCACTAGGGAATCGATACCAAGACCTCAGCGTTGAAGCGATGCATTTTCACTCAGTCTACCACTTGAGCTATGGATCAGAGTGCATAAATTCCACAATTTAATTGGTTAAATTTGAATTAAGGTATGCCGCATGGTAGGGTTTATTTAGTGCAGCATATCAAGGACTGTACACAGCCAGAATATCAAATATCTCTCTTTGTCGAAATCCCATAGCGAGGACGTATTTTGTTCCTATGTATATAATCCATGGTTAGAGTTTAACAAGTAAATGTTTATCACTCAAAGGCTAAGAAGTTTGGACGGTATAACCATGTGCATAATAGGTGGTCTTGCCAACACTACCCTAAGTGGTGGTGTGTTGATGTGTTGGGCTCCATGCGGCCCATTATGATTTATGTGTTTTATATCCACGCCGTCTACCTGTTTTTTAGCTCATTTTATAGCATGAACCCAAAAACCTCGCAGATCCGGATCTTAAGTGGACCACACCACGGGTAGCACAGTGGATAATGACACTCAATGTTAAGGCTGTACACAAGCCAAGTTAGCTCGAAATATCGCTCAAAGTGGCTCTATATAGCTCGACTTGACTCAGCTTGAATGACGACTCAAGCCGAGCCAAGCTTCATATGACCCAGCTCGTTTTAAAAACAAGCAGAGTTTGATCATAGTGGATCTTGACTCGAACTCGGCTCGACTTGACTCAAATATATATTATATTATATATACAATATTAAAAAAAATTAAAACTTAAACCCTGCCCTACCCATCTGTCCCTTTCTTACTCTTTTCCTTCCTTACCCAACCCGCTGCACTTGAGCTCTCTCTCTCTTTCTCAACAGCAACAACAACGTACATCTATGGCTATATCTAATAATAATAATAATATTATTATTATTATTAATTGAATATTTGATTTGGAGTTGGGTCGGGTGGATGGGTTGAGTTGGGTGTGGGTTGGGTTGATTTGGTGGGTTAGGTCGAGTGCGGGTTAGGTGCTGGGTTAGGTCAGATTGGAAGCAGGCTCGACTCGACTTGAGGTAAGCTCACCTCGACTCAATTCACTAACTTGCCTCAAGTTCAACTCGAAAGGTTTGACAAACAAGCCAAGCTCCAAGGATAAGCTCGAGGCTGACCTCGAGCTCAAACTCGAGAAGAGCAAGGATGAGTCAAGCCAAACTTGGCCCACCTTGACTCAACTCGGCTCGATTTATAGCCCTACCCACCATTCAAACCTTTCTACAACTCACTATAATGTTTATTTATCATTCAATCCTTTGATAAGGTCACTCAGACCTGAACGGATGAAAAACACAAATATCGGTCCGATCCAAAACGTAGTGGGCCCCTAAGGGCCGGTTTGGCCGGGTGGATTAAGAGGGATTAGGAGGGATGGGATCGTCATATCTCATCTGTCCATCCCGTGCATTTGTTTGGGTTGGCATATATCCCACGGGATTTGAGATTTTGTGATCATTTGGTCTTGCTGCTGAGGGATTGCGAAATCCCTCTTGAATTCGGTCCCTTCCCTCGTTACGTCCTCGAGCCCATCCCATGGGGTTTTCTGCCATCCGGTCCTACGAAACGACGGGATGGAAGATTTCAAGTGGATGTGAAGCCGCTGGAGATGGCGGGAGCAAAAATTTCTGGCGTGAACAAGTATGTGTACATATACCCGGGCCATGGTGGTCGTCGTCCTCCCTGTGAGTTTGAACTGACCCATTTTGGCTGAGGTATGCCTCCCTCTCCATCTGAATTGAAGCTTCCATGTATACTTCTTTGCTAATCTCAGTTGTATTTCGTCTGTTGATTTCACCGTTGATGCTTTCCTAATGTATTGATTGCTTCCTGCATGTTGGTCCGACCACCAATTTCTGCTATAAATTGGGGGTTTTGCTTCCTGCATGTTGTGATCCCTTGTTATGGAAATTAAAATGTTATCCGGACTTTTATTTTAAGGGATTTTACTATTGATGCTTTCCTAATAGGGGTTTTGCTCCTTGCATGTTCGTCCGACTACGGATTGATGCTAGAAATTGGGAGTTTTGCTTCCTGCATGTTGTGATCCATTGTTTTGGAAATTATAAGGGAATTTAGAGTTTTTATTTGAGGGATTTCACTATTGATGCTATCTTAATGGTGGTTTTGCTTTCTGCATGTTGGTCTGACTAGGGATTTATGCTATAATTTGGGGGGTTGTGCTATATGCATGTTGTGATTATCATGTTCTGTTCATTATAATGTTTGCTAGAGAGTTTTTTTTTTTTTTTTTTTTTTTTTTTTTTTTTTTTTTGAGGTATTTTTGGGGGTCCGACTAGAGATTGATGTCACAAACTGGGGGATTTTAATTCTGAGATGGGGCCTTGCTTGTTATGATTATTGGGCCTTTTGATTTATTTTCAAAATAATTTTTAAGCTTCTAATGTGTGAGCAATCTGTTAGGCCATTAAGCGCTTATGGCTTGTTACATTTCATTAGGTATAGAAATTAGTTACTATTTATCAATCAATTTACTTGTTTACGTATATATGACAATTATTATCTCTCTTGTTTTTTCCTATAACATACCTCACTTAAGGTAAGCTAGCCTGATTTTGTCTTTAGTTGGTCCTCTATGATGTTTCCTTGGTTAATTGTATTGATGTAAAGATCTCCACCATGTGATGCTGCTAATTAACTTTTAGGTCGGTGTAAACAAAGAGCCCCACTTGGATGAAGGGATTAGAGAATAACCCAAGCTGTTGAAAAATCAGGTGGCCCTAATCACTTAAATATTAAGTTATTTGATGGTTGTACATTTCTCCCTTTTGTGCTTCCCACCTTAGTTATGGATTATGGTTTTTCCAACAATCTCTCTCTCTCTCTCTCTCTCTCTCTCTCTATTTTATTATCTGCATGTAAGTGTGGTCCTTCTGCTATTAGTCAATGCCTTCTTTTTTATTAAAACATAATATTCTGCTTGCTATCATTCATCCATCTGTATATAGATGTGGTGCTCTATGCGGATGAATTATCTGTAATTCTATAGGTATATACAAGTAAATGAACTGTTTGTCCATTCCTTTCCTCTTTTCTATATGGACTATTGATTTTTTTTTTTTTTTTTTGGACTAGCCTTGAGAATCAGGTTTTAGGTATTATTATTTGTTATTTTGATCGCTCTTTTTTTGCATTGTAATTGGATATGTCCATGTTGTTTTGTTTCTTTTTTACATTGGAAAGCAAGCTATGTAGTTAGAAATCTTGGGTTTCTTTGTTAAGCACTTAAGTTAACTCTCTTTATACGGTTTAGAAGCCTATTTGTAGGCCATATGTATGAAACAATGGGATGCTTATCTGTTTAAAGAGAAAATGCCTTATTTTTGAGTTCTCGAATGTGGGCTCGTTCTTTAGTGACTATTTAAACCCTAGTGGCAACACTCTCCTAACCTCCACATTTATCTATTATGCTTCACATTCCTCTCTTTCTTTTTGTTGTTTCCTGTTGCAATCCTTATACTCTGGTTTTGGTGTATTGGGAAGTTATAGTACTCAAGAGTTCCTATATTATGTTGTTAGAGGAATTCTACACTAAGTCTGAAACTCTTTCCCTGCAAAATTCATTATGACGTTCAGTTTTCATATTGATTTTCTGCCAGGATATAAGCTTTTATCCATGTTGTTATCCATGTTGTTATCCATGCTGTTATCGATGCTGTTATGAATGGAGTTTTTTCCATGGTGTTATCCTACATATTGCTACACTGTTACACTATGGTGCATCAAGGCCCTAATTAGAATGGCCCATTGAACTGCTTTTTTCTTGTGTCCATGCTATGAATGAAATTGTTGATGTATATCTTGCTCATGTCCAAGGAATGGTATTTTTGCTCTATAATCTGCAGTTGTCGATTGAGTGCTGTTGCAGTTGTGCGCTTTTCATCCATAGGGAAGGTATTGTTGTTGTACAATATGCTCATTTATATTTACATACAGTGTTATTGGTATTGCTGATATGTGAATAAAGATAATATCGGAGATATTTTGATAATATTAGAGATAATTCGAACATTGATGAGTGCTAGGCAGTAGGCACTGCTATTGTTAACACTTTTCTGTGCATGCCATTAATGGTTGCTTAAATCATAGCTAGGACTCACAACTAAGCATTGTAGCTTTTCTTCAGTGGGTAAATGGAACTTGATGCATTTTTTTCTTCTTCTTTGCATGTGTGCGCTACTGAACTTCATATTACTTGTTTACCTTGCTCTGTATAATTAGTTTTCTTTTCTCTCTCTCTCCAGCACTTGCCATTCAATCTAGCAGCATAATTTTTCTTGGCAATACATGGGTTGTTCTCAATCCCTATCTCCAATTCTCATCTTCAGCAAGCAACCAAGATAGTTTGATTCTGCTAGTTTGCTAAGATGGAGATCTTAATTATCCTCAATACCACCAACGAATTCCTGATGTGATGTTTTCTTGATTTGGCTCACTGAGAATCCTCTTCACTCCACTTTAACCTTTTTCTTTCAAAGAAGCAAACCCCTAGTGAGCTTGCAGAATCATCTTGTGCACATTAACATGATAAAAAAGTCCTTGGGGACTTATCTATTATTTTGATTCCAACTACCAACATGCATATTTAGACTATGCAGGGAAAATTTGAGTCCACCACTGTGATTCTATTTACCAGTGTTGTATTGTTCAGCTAGGCTGAGAAAGCTTTAGAAAAAACCATTTTATAATGTCTTGATATTAGACAATATCATTTGTGATTTGTTTTATTTTTATTGCCTAATTTTTCTGTTAAAATGTCATACATAATACAATTCCCGTCACATGGCTTTTTGGTGATACAATATGATCTCTATTAGTATTGCTTTCCTTGCTTCTCATCTCTTTTCCTGTTTACTGCTTTTTTCTTCTTCTGTTTTTCTAATAAATTGCCTAACCACTCAAAAATATCTATGGTTATTGCCTCATTCACAGATTATTTTTTTGAAGGACCACAATCATTTTATTAAAACGAGAATAAGAAATCCTTACAAAAAGTTGGACAATACTCCCTAAAGCAATAAACAAAATGCTATAGTACAATGCACAAAGGCCTTTAAACTCAGGGCCCATGCTATGAGTCCAATCTTGGTCTTCTGAACACCTCATTTGGAAGCATATGTTGATTCCTGAAGCATCTATCATTCTGCTTTGCCCAATCGACCAAAACTTAGCAATAATCGATAGCCTCCAAAGGATCTTCTCTACTCACCGAAACTTGGCAATAAGCATGTGTTGTTTTTTCTTAACATTGACTTTACTAAAATTCTATTATTTACATAGTATTTGGTGATTTATTGTCCCTAGACTGTTTTATTCAACTTCTGCATCTTTTATCGCATAAGTTTCACTGAAAGAAAATGTAACTTCTATCTACAACTAAAGCTTCTACTTTGCTAATGCAGTTATCCATTTGACTCAAATACTCAGGATGTCTTTTTCCTGAGTTTTTGAAATCTTGAGCAACCCATTTTTAAACTCTAGATCTACTAGTTGTTTAGTATTGTGCATTGCCAATTGGGCATTTGGGCAAGAAAGCAAATATGTATGGATTTTATTTTCTAAAACATGATTATCCTATTGTCTTCTATTTTCTACCCTCATTGGATATTGAGCAGTAAACAAAATTGCTAGCATCTGGTGATTCTTTTGTGACATAGGGTGTATTATATATTATGACCCACACATGTTTGTCGTTAGAAAAAAATAATTCTATTATATTTACATGTCATTGTAATCAGTTTCTTCCTAATTTTCTGTTATATTTCCACAAGTTCAGGTTACAGGATTTAGTACTCTGTTTTTCAGAAATTCATCGCACACAGCCTATTTTCATCTAAAATTCAGGTATGTACTGCACGATAAGATATGCTTTTCACTAATAGATTTAACATATGCTACAATTGCATTATCCGAACGTCAATAAAATTAAGAGAGAGATATTGCATGAGAATCACGAGAACCATGAGAATCACTTTTCATACCTAAACACAATGTCTAAAATCTTGAGAATCACTCTCGTAGTATTAAAACAGTTAATAGAGAGATAGACAAAATCTCTTTCAAATAGAATTACTTCTATGAATCTCTCGTAGCCATATAACCCATTAAGATTAAAATAAATATCCAATCACTTGTTGTCATTTCATTGACATAGTCATCCATCCGGGCAAGGGTGTGTGGGCCCACCGTGATGTAATTGTTTCATCCAATTGACGGATACACGTGTAGATGCATAGTTGGTTTGGAATGGATAATGATGAGGAAGAAGAGATGGAATGGGCTGTTGTCATGTAAGCGATGACAGCTTGCGTAGCAGAAGTAAGAGGAATACTATCGCGTATACATGTTCAGACAACCGACATGACTCAGAGATGATGAGCGGGCAAGGTTCATCAACTCTATCATTCTGACGACAGATGAGGATTGTGTAACTCAACTCAGGATGACTCGAGATTGTTTCTTTGAGTTGTGTACTAAACTTCGCGAGAAGACACATCTGCGTAATACTTGTAATGTGAGTCTAGAAGAACAGGTGGTTATGTTCCTCCACACCGTGGGCCATAATATTCGCAATTGGGTCATAGGGCACAGATTTATTCGATCAGGTGAAATCGGTAGCCGCCACTTTAACCGTGTATTAGATGCCATTGTATCATTATACTCAGAGTTCGTTATATAGCCAGGATCAGAAACACCCTTTGAGATTCAAACAAATATTAGTTGGGCTTCATACTTTCAGGTATCATTTTCATTGATAGCCAATGTATATCTATGTTGTTATTCCCATACCCTTACTAACAAGTCCGTCCCTAAAAGAAATTGATAAAATGCATCTAAGATTGTGTCGGTGCAATTGACGGGACACACATACCTGCTCCGGTCCAAGTAATGGATCATGGAGCTTTCGCAATTGAAAAGAATTCCTCTCACAAAATGTGCTCGCGGCATGTGCATTTGACATGAATTTTCTATACGTATTGGCCCGTTAGGAGGGTTTAGCTTCAGATGCGAGGGTGCAACACAATGCTCTGACCCGAACAGATGATCCATTACATGTCTCGCATGGTACTGGTTAGATTTTCAAAGATTACCCATTTATTTAATACTTGTGAAATCTCCGAGTGTCCATTTAATGGAACATTGATTCAACTGTGTAGGAAAATATTATGTTGTCGATGCTAGATACGCGCATTTATCCAATTTTTTGGCTCCATACCAGGGCGTGCGATACCACTTACATGAGTATCGAACTGGGAGAGCGCTCGTGAACATGAAGGAGCTGTTTAATTACCGACATGCATAATTACGCAATGTAATCGAGCATTATTTTGACATAATGAAAGATAAATTTTTCATATTGAAGATGACCATTCAGTATGAGTTACACATAAGTAAAAATTGTTATACCGTGTTGTGTGTTACACAATTTCATACGAACCGGACATGAGTCTCGTCAAGACCTACATGACGTTGACATTGAAAGTGTCATGGTTTGTTAATTAACATGAGTATTGAGTCAGTTAGACAAAGGAGCCCCATAGGAAGATTGATCAAGCGTTTGTCTCAACAGGATGTGTGCCCGAACTCGTCACAGGTAAAACTTAGCCTCATATACCTATGTCCCAAAACACTAGGTAAATAAAACCCTTAAAATTGAATAGAACACCCTAGGGTTTTTAGCTAGAAAACTTTTTTCACAATCAGAAAAATCTTTAAAGTTTTCTACCTTTGTCAATTTATTGACAAATGGTTCGATGGAATCGAACCTTGTTGTCGATATCCTCGAAGCTGACTCTATCTTATCGAAATGAGGACCTAAGATGTCCAGCAACCACATAGATATCTGGACTGAATTATCGATGGATTGGTGGACTCATCAATATCATTAAAGTTTGAATCTCGAGTCCATCGAGCTGACTTGATAAAATCGATATCTAGTCTGTTGTGTCCAAAGTACTGCTAAGGCAAATCATGTAATCCTCGATATATTGAAGAGCTCCTCAATATCCTCGAAATTCAAATCTCGATGATATTAAAAGACCTTCGATGATATCGGATTGAGTCACAAATTTATCCAGCAACTTTTCAGGTTAATCTTTCTTGGATCGAGGGTCACTCGATCAAATTAATATTCAAATATTAATCATATCGAGGCATGATTGATGTCATCGAAATAGGACATAAACTATCCAACAAGCATATAGAAAAATTCCTTGAAATTATCGATGAATCGACACAGTCATCGATATCATCGATATTCAAATTCCGATGATATTGAGTGATGCTCGATCATATCTTACCTGAAATAGTTTCAAAGGCAAGTGCTCTCACATTTTCATATGTCGAGGAATCAAACTTCGCATCGATGAAATTGGAGTTCAAAATCCGATGACATCGACGCATGTTCGATTTTCTCGATCAATTGGTAAAAAGTTTCAAAAGTGTTTGATAGTTGAGTTTGTGTCATCAAGCGGCCAGTCTATGCTATCGAGAGTATACGCTTGATGATATTGACCCTGCACGATGATATTGAACTCTGTAAAAAATGTGATCATTTTATATCCGTTGGAACCTTTTGCCTATTTAATAAGAGCTTGCCCTTGGATATTGGTAGAGAAAATAAAAAGTGCTTTTGGATGTTTAACCCTAGATCATATACCCTAAGCCTTTTCTCTTATGTAAGTTCATCCTCTAATCCACCCTCATCATTGACATTCTATAGAGTGGATTGGGGAATTAACTTTCGCATTCAAGGATCCTTTAGCTATTACCTTAATGACAAATCATTAAGCTGGGATGTTTTTAATGCATAGATGATTGGAATCGCTATCTCCCTTATAGAAAAATATTTAATAGAGTAGGATTTCATCATAACCTTGACCCAACCCGTTGCCTTATATTAGTTCATCTTCTGAGTTACGGTTCAAGGGAGCTAAAGATTCTTCATCAACGTACTGAATGAGGCTCATCTACTTATTTGTAAGTCATTAGAGTCTAGAGGACCCTTGTGATCATTCCTTGTGTAAGATTGGGTTTAAGATGTTTCTCACCTCTTTCAAGTCTTCATAGGAGGCCTCTGGCAGGAGTATACGTGGGGGTGCTTTGTGTTGACCCTTGCTCTGTGGAGAGCATAAATTCTCAGGTCCTTGTGTAGGTCCTTAACTTGTATGGTCTAAAACTCAAGTCCTGTGTGTTGACCCTTGCTCATGGGAGCATAAACTGGTGACGTTCCTTGTGTGGATCCTTGGCCTGTGTGGCCTAAAATTCGAGTGCTGTGTGTTGACTCTTGCTCATGGGAACATAAACTAGTGAGGTTCCTTGTGTGGAACCTTGGCTTGTGTGGCCTAAAATTCGGGTGCTGTGTGTTGACCCTTGCTCCTGTGTGGGGCATAAATTGTGTCATGTAGACACGTTAGAGTCAGCCTAGTGTAGGTTGTACTGGTTTAAGGTGAATCTGATTTGAAACCTCCGATTTGAGGTGAACCTGTTGTGAAACCTCCGTTAGTTAGATTCAATACACTCAAGGGTTGAGTGCGTCCACCGGAAGTGGAGTAGATAAGTAGTCGAACCACTATAAAAATAACTGTGTTTGAGATTGTTATTACTTGTGTGATTTCCTTAAATATTTTCATATTTGCTTATCTGAGATCACACCTCACACAGTCACATCCATCATAAACTATGATTTGTATTTTATTTATCTTTCAAATAGTTTTATGATTGGATCCTCTAATTGGCTTGGAAGTCATTAGAGTTACTTTGAAGAAATCTCGATGCATGCATATTTTGTAAGGATAAGATTAATATGATTTTAAATTATCATAAAATATTAAAAAGTCTTATTCACGCTCCTTTAGGACATATTGACATATTCTCACTTCAACTAAAGCGGTCATTACCGTAACTTCAATTGGTATCACAGCCGGTCTCTCTTAAGGGCTTCACTGCCTAGAGAGTGATCTTGACTGAAGTTGGTAATATGTCCAAAGGAGAGGGCTCATCAGTCACTAGACCTCCAGTATTTGATGTATCAAATTATGCATACTGGAAGGCTAGAATGCATTACTTTTTGAGATATTTGGATAATGATGTTTGAGATATAAATGAAAGAGGATATGTGCCACTAACTAATCAAATCGTACTTGAAAATGACACAACTATCACTAAACCAAAAGCCAAGAGATGTGGACAACATTCGATAAAGAAAAACAAACCTCTGAAGCTAAAGCTATGAATGCTATTTACTGTGCTGTGTCCCAAGAAGTTTTCAATCAAATCAACATGTGTGGGATAGTCAAAGAAGCATGGGACTTGTTGGAAATAACCCATGAAGGAACAAGCACTATGAAGAGATCCAAACTGCAACTCCTAACATCACAGTTTGAAAGTCTCAGAATGGAAAAGCATAAGACCTTCATGGAGTTTTTCACGAAACTGAACATCATTTGCAACTCTATGGGTGGATTAGGTGAAAAAGTTCCGATTCCAAAAATCTGTAGGAAAATACTAAGATCATTACCGAAATGGTTTAATCCAAAAGTAACAACCATTAAAGAGTGTAGAAACATAGATGAAATGAAAATAGAAGAACTAGTAGGTTCCCTACAAACATTTGAACTACACTTCAAACAAACCCTTAAATCCAAAACTACTGTCCTCAAAACTTCAAAGAATACAACAAATGAGGATATTGAAAGTGAAAGAGAAAATGAAGATGAGGAAGTGGCCTTGTTAGCACAACGGTTCAGAAAGTTCTTTCAGAAAAATCATGGCCGTCCATTTAAAGGAAGACAGGTGGATAACAAATATTGTACACGAAAAAGTGGTAAAAAGACCAAAGAACCACAATGTTATACCTGTCAAAAGTTTAGACACCTGTCCACTGAATGCCCGAATAGGAAAACTAAAGGAAAAGCGATGGCAGCCACATGGGATGACACGGAAGAGTCAAACTCAAAATGTAATGACTCAGAGAGCGATGAAGACCAAAAATCTCTGAAAATTCTTATGGTCTCTACTTCCTCAAACATTCCTATCAAAATTGAGAACGATGAAGAACCGCAGGCCACTGAATCATTTCCATCAGATGATGAGAAAACCGAGAAGGAAGAAGAATAAGAAAAGGATAAACTACAGGATGCTTACAATCAACTCTACATTCATAGCATCAATATCCTTAAAAGACTTGGAATAACTGAAGATAAAAATAAATTACCACAAAAAGATCTAGATAAAACATTAGAAAGTAATACACACCTAATTAATAATTTACAGCAATACCACTCAGATAATGATAGACTCGAAAGAATCAATATCTTCCTTCAATCTGAGTCTGAAAAATTAAACAAACAGGTTGAGCTATTAAAGGATAAAAACATGCTCCTTCAAAATGAAAATCACACACTCCTGTTTGATTTAGAAAAATCCAAAAGATCTGCTGAGCTAAACTATAAATTTTCCCAGAGTGGTGAAAAATTAGAAAAACTCTTAGGGATGGGAAGACTCGGAAAAGCCAAGAGTGGCTTATGATATGATAAGTTTAAAATAAAAACTGGAAATGCAGTGCCAATGGCTGAAAAATTTGCTGCTTTAGGAAGTAAAACAAGAACTACTCCTGTTTGTCATTCATGTGGTGATTCTGGTCATTATAAGTTTGAATGCATGTCACCTAGGAGAACTAAACATAATTCTGGTCAAAATCATACTGGTAAACACAGACCAACCAGAAGAACAATACAAAATGTCAGGAGTCCACCTAGGAATATGGATAGAGGAAATACACATCCATCACCACCCAGAATGACTAACAGAATGAAGGAGTTATTGAATCAAGTGACAAAATTAAACAAGAAAACAAATGAATGTGTGAGACAAGGAAACACGATTCAGCTGACCAACTTGATTAAAGAAACAAAAACTGCCACAATTAGAAATCCTGTCACAAAATGGGTAGTGAAAGAAAAGAAAAATTGCCTTGTAACTCACTCAAATCATATAACAGGCAATGATGCTAAGTGGTACATAGACAACGGATGCTCAAGACATGTCACGAGTGATAATTCCCTTCTTTCAAACTATTCAGATCTTAATGATGGGATAGTCACCTATGGAGAAGGATGCACCACTAAGGTAATTGGACAGAGAATTATTAAAGGAATAAATATGCTCAAAAATGAGAATGCCTTTTCCATAAAAGGATTAACACAATCTTCTAAGCATTTTTCAAATCTGTGACAATGAACATGTGGTTACATTCAACAAACATGAATGCAAAATCCTAAACCTATCAAGTAAACCAGTGATGAAGGGTTGTCACACAGTATGCACATTTTGCCGGTTCTACACTTGTAAACTAGTGATGAAGAGGTCGTGAAGCATATAAACATAGCTTTCAACTAGTAGAATGTGCAGAACTGACTGAGGTATTACAAGCACGAATATAATCTCGTGAAGGACATACTGGTAGCTAGTGGGTTTGGATGGGATAATGAGCGCATGGTGGTTACGGCCCCTGATGAGGTCTGGGAGGAATACCTTAAGGTATGTTTATATAAGTGCTTCTTATAAAATACCTTCACCAATCCTTAAATCACATGTACTTTTGTAAGACCCTAACCCAAGTGTGCACGCCATTTCATTAGGTCACGTGATCCTACCAGTCGAATCCCAGTGGCTCGTGACCTTCACATAGTGTTTGCGGTCGTCCTTGAGTTGGTCATGTTGACCCGACACGGATCGACCTAAAAACTTAAGCCATCTTGTCCGTATTAGCACCGCGGTTCCAATGCCGCGTTCCGTGCATGAATCTGACGTGTATATCATGATTTATGAGCAATGTTCGATTTAGGCCTTTGATGTGTGATGGTGGACCCCACCCCACACGTTCTCCTAGGTGTTTATGTATGGATGATGTCACTCTATAGTAGGAAGCCTACTAGCCTACCATCCTAAGACCTACTAAAGCCTAGCACATTGTTTGTATCATCGTAGGCCAATGATGACTTTTCTCTTATCTAGGAGAGAGAGTGATGATTGCACCCTTACAACTTTCTCCCTCTCATTTCTCTCTTACTCTCTCTTCTCTCCTCTCCCTAGTAACTCCCCAAACTGTCCCACCTTCCCTCCAATTCCATCCCTCTCACATCCCAACACCTCCTAATCCACCCTTCATCATCTCATCTTAACCTTTGATCCACTCTCCTTGGAGCTTCTAGATGTTAGTGGTGAAACTTTGAAGTTTGATTACTAAGTGGGTGTACTTCTATTGTAAAAATTTAAATTTCTTTTATTTTCTTCTTGATCTTCATTCTTCTTCCATTGATGGAGCTTGTGGGACCCATCAAGTGATGATGGTGGTCCCAAGACCCCATGGCTATGACTTGTAGCCTATCCTATATTGCATGCATGTGCATGAAAGGGACCATTCTCCATGGATCCCTTCATGCTTCTTTCTGTATTAGATCAAGGATCTTTGGGTCATCTAGACCCTTGATCCTTGGTGGAGATTGGATCTCCACCATAGATCTCAATAGAGAGCCTTGATCATGTAATGAAATGTCTATGTATGTGTGTGATGAAGGGAAAGAACTCATTGAGGCAGAGACCCTTATCTTGTGGCCATTTTCTTCTCCTTTTCTTGTTAGAAGTTTCTGATCATGAGTGTGCGGCCCACCTTGTGGACCGACAAGATCCAAATCGTCTATAGAGGAAGGACGTTTTTCTTAGTCCATCCCTTGGACGTGTGGCCCCCAAAATCACCAAAATAGGGTGCATGCAAGGATGATTTGGATGATGGGATGGTTTGGATTTTTGTGAGGCCTACTTAGGTGGACCACACCATGATTTTCTGGGGTTAAATCTCCATTTAAATAATGTTTGCAATTTATTTTTATTAAACATATGTTGTTGTCTTGACTATCTGGACAGATTTTGGGCCATCTTGGGGCCAGATTTTTGATCATTTGGTGGGGCCGTTGATACCATATAATGTATGATTCTTGAAGGTGTATGTCCCACCTATAAACCTACCAAATTTCAGCCCCAACTGACCCCATTTGAGCCTTCAAAAGAATGGGCCAACATGGGTATTCAACCAGATTTCTGCTGTAATTTCTAGCAATATAGGCTGTTGTGACCATAATTTAAAAATATTTTCTCTAATAGTGGGCTGCCTTCTAGTTCCCACCTTGTTCTAGAATTGATAAGGGACCTTGGTACCCAATTTCAGAATTTTTGGAGATCCTGGACCCACTCCATTGGGGAGCCCAAATTGGTACAGTAACATGAACATTATTGAAAATTTTTCTACATTGCTGTATTTTTTGTGATTGAGGAGATAATTGGCCCCAGCCCATTTGAGCTTTTGTGTATGTTTGTGGGGCCCATATTGTGATGATCCAGAGGATACAAGGGGCCATTTTTGTGGAGCCAACCAATTGGACCAACCATTCATGATGGACGTCCATCTGGTGGACATCCACCATGGGGTATCCTTGGCCAGGCCCACCATGATGTATGTCTTTCATCCACGCCGTCCCTCCATATTTGTGGGGCCCATGTGGGTTAGGTCCACCCTAGGTGGACGTCCCATGTGGGGCCCACTTGGGACGTGGGAGCCCACCTTGTTGCATGTGTATGGGGCCTAGACCATCCACACCTTGGACTGCCCGGGCCTGGGACGCCCCTGCCCTTTTGGGGCTGTTGCTGGGCCTGCAGTCCAGCAGTAGGCCCACCTTTTTGGGTGCCAAATCCCTATCTCCAAATTGGTGGGGCCCCTATGATGTATTGATGGACACTATGAGAATAACTCCCACGTATTTTGACATGTTTCTAAGCCTTAATAGGCCCAGAAGATTTGGTGGACTAAAAGTCCAGCCATGACCATTTAAATATACATTGTATGGCTGAAGTTTTATTAGAAATTGGGGGCCCACCACATTGAGGAGTTATGGGTACTTGTTGCTCACCTATTCCTTAGAATATTTTGGGCTCAAGTGATGCATGATTAGGCCACTCATTGATGACCACTTGTGGGACCTAAACTTATACAAGATTTTGGGACTTTCTAGTAGGCCCGGATTGGGCTGGAATGTCCCACCTTGGCCAACCATATGTTGGGCTAACCTTTCACCATTTGCTGGACTTATGGGCTAAGGAAAAAGGTGGATTTGGGCCCTTGAATACCCACTTAAATTGCTAATTATTGAGCTGATGTAGTGGGGCCCATTTCACCCGACTTAAAAGTGTTTTTGGGCCATTTCACCCGATTTGTGTACATGGGCTGCCTATTAAGTCTATCTAAATGCTTGAATTTTATGGCCCTTGGGACTTAGGCTTTGTGCCTGATTTTCCCTCTTTGGGCCCATATGGTTGGAGTTTGTATTGGGCCCATATTCTATGCCTTTTGGGACTTACGAACATGTGGATGGATGTTGGGCCTTAGGCCTTGTAGCTTATAGTTTGTGGTTAGATGCCTTGGAAAAATGGTGGTTGAAAGTCTCCATTTGGACCCCTTTAGGCCCATTAGTATCTAAGAGTGGTTGAATGCTCACTTTAGTTCTTTGCTAGGCCTGTTTCTATATTATCTAGGTCATAGCCTTGTATGCTTAAGTCTCATGGGCTACCCCAGGTAAACGGGCCCCCACTCGAGAGTGTACCTTCTCATTTCACCTCACCAGCACATTTATTCATCTTCATGACCCACTCCTATACACATCATATGCATGCTTGGTTGAGGCATGATTGGCCATAGTGGTGCCATTGTGTAAGACATGTTGGTATTTCCTCGAGAGATGGAGTTTACCCTCTTGAGCACGGTAGATGCTTGGGATTGATGCATGGTTGATTGTGTGATTCATTCATCTGGCATTATATAGCATGTAGATATTCGCTATTACTTCATCAGGGCCGTAGCCTCCACAGAGATATTGTGGATGGCCGTGTGTGGACACTGAAAATGATTCTTGAGCATTTGGAGTGCATAAGATATACCTGGGTGAAAGCCTCTAAACTTTCACGGTACCAAGGAAGCGCCTCAATACCGAGACCGAGTGGAAAATATGAGCACACAAGGGCCTTACACCGTTAGGCAGCGACTCCTACTGTTTCGAGGTCGGTTGAGATGGGGTTTGGCCTTACCCGCCTGAGTTAGGGGGCATAATTAGACTGAGTTTGACCAGCTCATGAAATGAGTTTGCTACCTGTTGAGGGTCAAATATTGCATATTAGACCCCAGTTATTATCTAGATTTACGAACATAATACCATTTAATGACCCACTTTAACCGTGCTTGTGATGCAGAGTGTAATTACAGGCTCGGACTGAAAAAGGATGCTTAAAGCTAAGATTTAGTGCTCAAAATTCACCAAAGCATGGGACACACTCTAGGGGACCAAGATCGATGGAATTACACACCAGGGATCTGAGAAAATCAGGAAACTGAAGTTCAAATGGCCCGAAACTGGTACAGAATGCAAGATCATAGGGTTTCCATCATCCGTTCAGCTCGAAACTTCATACATACTCCGAGGATCATAAATTAACCGTACACGTCGAATTTCAGCTGTTGGATCCCTCTAAAAGTGGCCCAACATGCGGATCAGCCCCGAAAATCTTGATTTCGGGCCCACCTGGTACCTGTAAATGCTTCAAAATTGGATGGCTTAATTGATATGGCAGAATGGATGGACGGAGCGGATCTTATGCATACATCATGATGGACCCTACCTATGCATTGCGTGTGCAGTGTAAACGTGCACCAGCCGTGCACCATTACAGCTATAGTCGATCA
The DNA here is from genome assembly GCA_037074715.1 of Magnolia kwangsiensis. Classification (NCBI taxonomy): domain Eukaryota; kingdom Viridiplantae; phylum Streptophyta; class Magnoliopsida; order Magnoliales; family Magnoliaceae; genus Magnolia; species Magnolia kwangsiensis. The sequence continues at coordinate 45,319,638 of CM073573.1, forward strand.
GCATACGCTGACTGACTCCTTCTTCCAAACTCAAACAACGTCTGAGCGACATCCGCCGGTTGACCATAGTGGGTCCCAATCATCGTCCGAATTGCAGATCTAGACCGCCCATTAACCTTCCACTAAGCATCTTATCATTCCCGAGGCGGCCGAATTACAGAATATCGCGAGGATCTAGATCCAGTCTTCCAAACGAAGGATAGACGGCAGAGTAGATGGATTTATGGGCCACACCGAATTCGATCTTAAACCAGCCATTCTTTACTGGTTTTTCGACGACATTGCAATGGACGGTGTGGATTCCGCAGCTGACACCGATCATGGGCCACCATTCATCACAACACAATGTCCGCGCAGGCTCTGTTTCGCAGTAGAGCCTGCAGTTTTCCTTTGTGGGCCACCATCATGATCCGAATGTCCGATCTGGACCATCCATTAAGAGCCCAAGGACCTTCTTACCACTGCCTAGGAGGCAGAATTTCAAAAAATATCATAGCATGGTTTTTCAACGGTTCACACGCCAGACGGACGGTAGTGAGAGAAATCTGTGGGCCGCACTGTAATCAATCCAAAACCGTCCATTTTCGATTGGTTTTTCGAGGGGAATTTAATGGACGAAGTGGATTTCCCGTCCGATCTTGATCATGGACTCCACTGAGCAATCAGCGTCCGAAAATCCTATTCTAAACGCATGGGAGTTGCGTTTTTCTGCGTAACTCTTACGCATGATGTAGCGACCGAATTCCTTACCTATAAAGAGAGAGGATCGGGAGGCAGCCAAGGAACATCAACCGGGGGGATCTGGGAGATCTTGAAGGAGCCGTGGAAGCTTGGCTAGGAGGTAGATCAGAGAGAAAGAGAGAGAGTAATTTTAGTTTTTATTTATTTTCTTTTCTAATCTTTTATAATTTTTGAAGAGATCCAGCCCATTCATGGCTGGCTAAACCTCTTAGCTAGGGCTAAGGGGTGAAGCCTGTAGCATGATGGCAGAACTCTATGCTTGTACTTTTTAGACTGAATAGATGATGATTTTAGTTCAATTAATGGCATTTTTTTAGTCTTTAATGGTCTGTTGTGACTGAAATTACAATGGGTCTGCAATGGCTTTGAGTATGTTCCTATTCTTTTATGTTTATGACGTCAGGAAGCCCTGTTGTTCACCATAGTCTCTTGGGCATGGTCGGATGTCGGTACCCTTCCTAACTTTCATATATATGATTGGCTGGTAATTAGTCTAATTCTGTTGTTTGCCATGGTTTCTTGGGCATGGTTTGGTGATGGAATCCATTCTAATTCATATACCTTTCATCTCTTTGAAACTATATCAACTACAATTCAGTTAATTTCTATGATTCTTAATGCAGGCATAAGATCTCCCTGATCTCTACGAGTGGATCCTCTGAATCCCTAGTTTTCCTTTCTCTGAATTTTCTTAAGCTTTAGATTAATTGTTCCACCATTATTCCACAATTGTTATTTCGTTTAGAATTCATCTTAGCCTAGTTCTAGTTCTATTTAGTTTTAGAAAATGTACAAGTTTTAGTCCCTTGGGATTCGACCTCGGTCTTACCGAGTTATTACTACATCACAACCCTGCACTTGGGGAGTGAACAAGTTTTTGGCGCCGTTGCCGGGGAGACTATGGTGAACAACATTAGTTTTAAGTTTTTCTTTTTATTTTTAGAACTAACCTTTCTTTTGTAGGCTTTAAGACAGGAACTTCTAATTCAGTAAGATCTTTCTAATTCCTACTTTCTATTTTTCACATCTCTTTTATTACTTTCTAATTAAGATTTTCCTTATTCGTTTTAGAAACTTTCTACCTTCTTTGGAATTTCTTCTTTTCTTTAGAAATTAGTTCACTTTTAATTAGGAATTTTATAATTTTAGACTTTCTATTCTTAGAAACTAACTTGTTTTGGTTTGTTTTGCAGGTTTTTAACCTAGGACTCCGATCTGGTAACTTCTTTCCATCTCTCCCCTTTCTTTTCTAGATTTCTACTTCTTCCTTTCTCTTAGGTTTAAGTTAGAATTTGAGGGCTGAGTGTGTTTTATGCCCCAGTGGGCACGCGATAACACTCGACGTCTTGTGACTAAAGGAGGATTAGTTGAGGGGTTGACTGTCCATCGCAGGACTAGACACCACTTGAATTCTCCTGAGTTAGTGGAGGGTATGGCTGAAAATCAACCCCAAGCACTACCCCAACCTACGGTTGGGGAAGTACAAGCTGAAAATGAGGTGCATCAAGCACCCCCGCCTTGTACTTTATGAGATTATTTACAACGGGCGGGGGTGAGTACGCCCTCATGTATGATTTTTCCTGAGAATACAGGACAGATGGACATCAAGCTAGGGGTTATCCAACTCCTTCCTAAGTTTCATGGGCTCGAGTCTGAAGAACCGTATCTACATCTGAAAGAGTTCGACGAGATTATAACCACCTTATACTTTCCTAATGTATCTGAGGATACTATTAGGCTGAAACTCTTTCCATTTTCCTTGAAAGAGAAGGCCAAGACGTGATTTCACTCACTACGTCCTAGATCCATTGGCACATGGAACGATATGCAGAGGGAATTTATGAAGAAAATTTTCTCCACATAATAAAACAATTACCCTCAGAAAAGTAATCATGAACTTTGCCCAAAAGGAAGATGAAACATTCTTCCAATGTTGGGAAAGGTTCAAGGATTTGGTCAGTTCATGCCCACAACACGGCTTTGAAACGTGGTGCATTACAAATTTTTTCTACGATTGACTGACATCTTTCATGTGCCAAATAGTCGAGACAATGTGTAATGGAGAATTCATTATTAAAAATATTGATGAAGTATGGGATTATCTCGATAGTCTTGCTGAAAAAACACAATCATGGGACTATTACCCAAATCCGAACACTACGTCTAGGCCGACTCATTTAAAGGAAAAGGGCGGAATATATCTCCTGAAAGAGGATGATGATCTTAACACTAAGGTGGCTAATCTCAACAGAAAATTTGAGGCCATAGAATTAAAGAAGGATAAGGTTAATGAAATTGTTTGCGGCATCTGTGATTGCAACATTCACACAACTGAAAATTTTCGTACAATACCTGCCTTTTGAGAAGTATTGAATGAACAATCTAATGCCGTAAATAATTATCAAAGACCTTTCAATGGACCTACCTCCAACACGTATAATCCTGGTTGGAAAAATCATCTAAATATCAGTTGGAGGAATGGACCAACGACTACACCTCAAGGTTTCGTAAACCAAAATCCAACTCAAGAGAAACCTCAAGAGAATTTAGTTTTAAAATATTTTCAAAAGCAAGAGCTTTTCAATCAGGGTATGATACAAGCCTTTCAAGACCTTACAAAAGCAATACATGAACTTAAGGCTGAAAATATGATTGGAAACAAGGGGAGCTTCCCAGCTCAACCTCTTTTCAATCCTAAAACGCAATATGAAGTTAGTGACCCAAGCTCTTCAAATCAAATGGGGCACGATAAATCCATCACTACTCTTAGGAGTGGGAAGGTTATTGATAAAATCCTTCCGGTTAGGCCTGAAAAACCTCAAGAACTAGAAGAAGACAACGATGATGGATCTAGTGATGCCCCACAAAAATTTGAACCGGAACCTCTAGAGAAGCCTGTTGCTCCGTTCCCCCAACGGTTGGTTGCACCAAAACGTCTCTCTCACTATCAGGATATCCTAGAGGTGTTAAAACAAGTGAAAGTCAACATTTCTCTACTTGATGTCGTAAAATAAGTACCTTTATATGTCAAATTCCTAAAGGACTTATGCACAACCAAACGACGGCAAGGTGTTCAAAAGAAGATTTTCTTAACCGAGAAAGTGAGTGCCATCCTAAAAGAAGATGTGCCGCAAAAATTTAAAGACCCCGGTTGCCCAACCATATCATGTGTAATCGGAAACTATCGAATCGATCACGCACTTCTTGACTTAGGAGCGAGCGTCAATTTGATTCCCTACTCGGTATACCAACAGTTAGGTTTGGGTGAATTAAAACCCACCCGAACCATACTACAACTTCTGATCATTCTGTTCGTATACCAACAGGGATAATCGAGGATGTGTTGGTCCAGGTTGATAGATTTTCCTACCCTATAGATTTTATCATCTTGGACACTGAACCCATCAATGACACAGGCACTCAGATTCCCGTCATTCTTAGTCGCCCATTCCTATCCACTTCAAATGCAATCATCAATTGCAGGAATGATGTCATGACTATGTCTTTTAGAAATTTAACATTGGAATCGAATATCTTTTTCAATAATGGCAGCAACTCAGAGGATGATGATGATTTTCACGATATTAACATGATTGATTCTTTTGTGGAAGATAGAACAACACTCACATTATCCTCTGATCCTCTAGAGACGTGCCTGGCCCACTCCCATGATCTTGATGATGATATAATTAGGGAGACGTGTGCCATGCTTGATACTGCACCGGTACTTGAAGTTAACCGGTGGAGGCCACAAATTGAAGAGTTGTCCCAAACTGATGTAGTGCCTCTACCGTCTAACCTCAAGCCACCGAAGCTTGACCTAAATCCTTTACCCTCTGATTTAAAATATGTCTATTTAGGTCAAGATGGGACATACCCGGTGGTGATTTTTGCCCACCTAGAGAAAGAGCAGGAGAGTATGCTGATATCTACTCTCCTTGAGCATAAGGGAGCTCTTGGATGGATGATAGCGGACCTCAAAGGAATTAACCCATCGATTTGTACTCGCCACATATATCTTGAGGATAATGCAAAGGCTGTTCGACAATCACAACGTAGACTAAATCCAAACATGAAGGAAGTGGTTAAGGCCGAGGTTCTCAAACTATTGGAAGTGGGCATCATATACCCCATATCCGATAGTTAATGGGTGAGTCCAACTCAGGTGGTTCCTAAGAAGTCCGGGATCACCATCGTGGCCAATGCCAATAATGAACTCGTGCCAACCAAAGTTACCACTGGTTGGAGAATGTGCATTGACTACAGAAAGCTGAATACCGTCACAAAGAAAGACCACTTTCTTTTACCCTTCATTGATCAAATCTTGAAAAGATTACTGGTCATTCCTATTACTGTTTCCTTGACGGGTATTCAGGATATAATCAGATTAAAATCGCCCTTGAGGATCAGGAAAAGACCACATTTATATGTCCTTATGGCACCTTTGCTTACAGAAGGATGCTATTCGGGCTATGTAATGCCCCTGCCACCTTTCAGCGTTGCATGATGAGTATCTTTTCTGACATGGTGGGAAAATATCTAGAGGTCTTCATGGACGATTTCTTTGTTTTCAGTTCATCTTTCAGCGAGTGCTTAGAGAATCTTAAATGTGTGCTGAAAAGATGTGAAGAAAAAAATCTGGTACTTAATTGGGAGAAGTGTCATTTCATGGTTCAGAAGGGAATTGTCCTTGGACATATCATCTCGTCCAAAGGAATTGAGGTAGATAAGGCAAAGATCAATCTTATCTCTAACCTACCTCCACCCAAGAACATCAGAGACGTCCGATCGTTCCTAGGACACGCAGGATTTTACAGGCGATTCATAAAGGACTTTAGTCTCCTCTCTCGTCCTTTATGTAATCTTCTTCAAAAGGATGCACCATACGAGTGGACTGAGCAATGCCAAGAAGCTTTCACTAAGCTTAAGGGCATGTTAACCACTGCACCTATCATGCAGCCACCTGACTGGAGTCTTCCTTTTGAACTTATGTGCGACGCCTCTGATTATGCTCTTGGAGCGGTTCTAGGCTAGAGAAAAGACAAGCGGCCTTACGTCATTCATTAAGTAAGTAGGACTCTAAATCCTGCCCAAGTGAACTACTCAACTACAGAAAAGAAACTCTTAGCCATAGTATTCGCTTTGGACAAATTTAGGTCCTACCTGATCAGATCGAAGATCATTATTTATACAGATCATGCGACACTTAAATATCTTCTTTCTAAGAATGATTCTAAGCCCCGCTTGATACGATGGATCCTTCTATTCCAAGAATTTGATTTAAAAATTAAAGATAAAAAAAGAGTAGAGAACGTAGTGGCCGATCATCTCTCTCGCCTTAATACCTCTGATTCCCTTGAGATTACCCATATTAACGACATGTTCCCTGATGAACAATTGTTCAGAGTCTCCCATTTACCTTGGTTCGCTGATATTGCTAATTATCTTGCTACAGGTTCCATACCGACACATTCGACATCACAAGATAAGAAGAAATTCTTTACCAAGTTGCGTAACTTTTTCTAGGACGATCCATATTTGTTTAAATATTGCCCATACCAAATCTTAAGGAGATGCGTACCAGACGATGAGCATCAGAGTGTCATCTCTTTCTGTCACTCACAGGCCTGTGGTGGTCACTTTTCTGCTAAAAAGACCACGACCAAGATTCTACAGTGTGGCTTTTACTGGCCCACCATGTTTAGGGACACTCATGAGTTTTGTAAGGCTTGTGAGTGTTGTTAGAAATTGGGAGCATTGTCCCGTCGAAATATGATGCCCTTGAATCCCATCCTTATCATAGAAACATTTGATTGTTGGGGCATCGATTTCATGAGACCTTTCCCCCAATCCTTTGAAAATTTATATATTTTGCTCGCCATAGACTATGTCACTAAATGGGTCGAAGCAATTCCGTGCCGCAACAATGAGCATTGCACGGTCATTAAGTTCTTAAAAGAAAACATCCTGTCGCGGTTCGGAACACCTCGAGTCATCATTAGTGACGGGGGCTCACACTTTTGTAATAGACCATTTGAGAGCTTAATGAAAAAATACGGTATGTCTCATAAGGTGAGTACCCCATACCATCCACAGACAAGTGGACAAGCTGAGATTTTCAATAGGGAGATCAAATATATCCTGGAGAAAACGGTTAACCCTGATCGTAAGGATTGGTCAACCCGATTGACCGATGCCTTATGGGCGTACCGTACTGCTTTTAAAACCCCTATTGGAACATCTCCCTTTAGACTTGTCTATGGGAAGGCTTGTCACTTGCCCGTGGAATTGGAACATAAAGCATACTGGGCGATCAAAAATCTAAATTTTAATCTGGACAATGCTGGCTCGCTACACAAACTTCAATTAAATGAACTTGAAGAAATCCGGAACGATGCGTACGAAAACTCAAGAATTTATAAGGACAGGATGAAGGTGTTTTATGATCAACATATTATACGAAAATCATTCACGCCAGGTCAAAAGATCCTTTTGTATGATTCTCGACTACATCTCTTTCCGGGTAAGCTTCGATCTCGTTGGACCGGCCCTTACATTGTTGTCACTGCTTATCCTCATGGGGCCGTCGAGATAAGAGATCCCGACAATGGCAAGGAGTAAAGTAAATGGACATCGATTAAAGCCATTTGTCGAGACATTTGATTCAGAGGACATGTCCATGCCTCTGATTGCTCCTGTTTACCAGGACTGATCTCCTAGTCTGATGGAGGTATAAGTAGGTTTATCGCTTTCATAGGACTAGGATATTTACTTTATTTGTCTGGTTGTTTACCAGCTTTTTATTCCATTTCATTGTTTTATAGTTAGTCAATTCAATATTTGTGAGTAACATTACTGCAAACCCTCACGAGACTACAACTCGTCCACTAGGGGTAACCTAGGGGTTTAAAGGTTTGTTGCATATGCTAAATGCAATCGAGAGTACCTGCGAAAGTGGTATAGGTAGGATTTCATTTTTGTTTTACTTTCTCTCTCGTACTAACCTGCTCTCTCCCAGCGATCTCTTGAAAAATCTCTCTCGATTTGTTATCCAGGTACTATTCTCCCATCACTTATCATTTACTTTCGTTGTCCCACGTGCATTACATGCTCATATCTTTTACATTGAGGACAATGTAGATTTTTAATTGGGGGTGGGAGATTAAGTATCCTAATCAGTGTTTTTCTTGATCTTGAGCAAAAATTGTGAAATTTTTTATTTTATTTTTTTTTAAATTTCTGAAAATTCCTGTGAATTCGAAGTGATTCTGATGGATATCCTTGACTTAGATTTTCAAGATACATAATGTTGGTAATTCATAACTTTTGGATTCAGTTATCTGTTAGATTTCACAGTTAAGTCTGAGTTATTAATCATAATTGGAAGTTGTAAACATTGATTGAGTCATGATTTCACATGTCACATCTCGTTTGCACATTAAGGTTTCAGTTCAATATTGAAGGATTAACTGGGTAATCACTAGCATGTAAGGAACCAGCCTGAAAAAAAAAAAAAAAAACAGATACCTTTGGAAAAGGCTGGCGAATAATCTTCACCATAGGTTTGCTCCCTATAGGTGTAGATGTAATTCGTCATGGATGATATGTGAAAAAGGGTTGGATGTACGGTCTTCACCAAAGGTTTGCTCCCTATAGGTGAGGATTTGATTCTCCTTCTTGATGTTTCTTTCAAGGAAAAAAATCAAAAGCTGGAAAACAGAAAAGATGATCTGTGAGGTAAGTTTTGGTTATCAAAAATTCTCTTGTTGGTTACCAATGATATCCTAAAATAGAGAAGTGAATTTTAATGTTGATAAGCTGAGATTACACTATACACCCCTGAAACTCAATATTTAGAATTATTTTAATTGATCGATTAATACTTTGAACTTGATTATGAAATCTACCGAGTGCTTGAGTCTAGGAGAAAACAATATCTAACATTCATGAATTTTAGAATTTTGAGATTTGGATAGTTTTTCAAATATCATTTAAGTTCATAGAAACCGTCCTATAATTCTCAACTTATTTTTTGCATACTTTGCTTGGGACTAGCAAAATGCTGGTTGGAGGTTGTGTTGAGGGTCAAATATTGCATATTAGACCTCAGTTATTATTTGGATTTACGAACATAATACCATTTAATGACCCACTTTAACCGTGTTTGTGATGTAGAGTGTAATTACAAGTTCGGACTGAAAAAGGATGCTTAAAGCTGAGATTTAGTGCTCAAAATTCACCAAAGCATGGGACACACTCTAGGGGACCAAGATCGATGGAATTACACGCTAGGGATCCGAGAAAATCAGGAAACTGAAGTTCAAATGGCCCGAAACTAGTGCAGAATGCAAGATCATAGGGTTTCCATCATCCGTTCAGCTCGAAACTTCATACATACTCCGAGGATCATAAATTAACCGTACACGTCGAATTTCAGCCGATGGATCCCTCTAAAAGTGGCTCAACATGCAGATCAGACCCGAAAATCTTAATTTCGGGCCCGCCTGGTACCTGTAAATGCTTCAAAATTGGACTCAATGACTTAATTGATATGACAGAATGGATGGACGGAGCGGATCTTATGCATACATCATGATGGACCCTACCTATGCACTGCGTGTGCACAGTGTAAACGTGCACCAGCCGTGCACCATTACAGCTATAGTCGGTCAGCATACGCTGACCGACTCCTTCTTCCAAACTCAAACAGCGTCTGAGCGGCATCTGCGGGTTGACCATAGTGGGTCCCAATCATCGTCCGAATTGTAGATCTAGACCGTCCATTAACCTTCCACTAAGCATCTTATCATTCCCGAGGTGGCCGAATTACAAAATATCGCGAGGATCTAGATCCAGTCTTCCACACGAAGGATAGACGGCAGAGTAGATGGATCTATGGGTCACACCAAATCCGATCTTAAACCAGCCATTCTTTACTGGTTTTTCGACGACATTGCAATGGACGGTGTGGATTCTGCAGATGACACCGATCACGGGCCACCATTCATCACAGCGCAACGTCCGCGCAGGCTCTGTTTCGCAGCAGAGCCTGCGGTTTTCCTTTGTGGGCCACCATCGTGATCCGAATGTCCGATCTGAACCATCCATTAAGAGCCCAAGGACTTTCTTACCACTGCCTAGGTGGCAGAATTTCAGAAAATATCATAGCATGGTTTTTCAACCGTTCACACGCTAGACGGACGGTAGTGAGAGAAATCTGTGGGCCGCACTGTAATCAATCCAAAACCGTCCATTTCCGATTGGTTTTTCGAGGGGAATTTAATGGACGAAGTGGATTTCCCGTCCGATCTTGATCATGGACTCCACCGAGCAATCAGCGTCAGGAAATCCTATTCTAAACGCAAGGGAGTTGCATTTTTCTGCGTAACTCTTACGCATGATGCAGCGACCAACTTCCTTACCTATAAAGAGAGAGGATCGGGAGGCAGCCAAGGAACATCAATCGGGGGGATCTGGGAGAGCTTGGAGGAGCCGTGGAAGCTTGGCTAGGAGGTAGATCAGAGAGAAAGAGAGAGAGTAATTTTAGTTTTTATTTATTTTCTTTTCTGTTCTTTTATAATTTTTGAAGAGATCCAGCCCATTCATGGCTGGCTAAACCTCTTAGCTAGGGCTAAGGGGTGAAGCCTGTAGCGTGATGGGAGAACTCTATGCTTGTACTTTTTAGACTGAATAGATGATGATTTTAGTTCAATTAATGGTATTTTTTTAGTCTTTAATGGTCTGTTGTGACTGAAATTACAATGGGTCTGCAATGGCTTTGAGCATATTCCTATTCTTTTATGTTTATGACGTCAGGAAGCCCTGTTGTTCACCATAGTCTCCTGGGCATGGTCGGATGTCGGTACCCTTCCTAACTTTCATATATATGATTGGCTGGTAATTAGTCTAATTCTGTTGTTTGCCATGGTCTCTTGGGCATGGTTTGGTGATGGAATCCATTCTAATTTATATACCTTTCATCTCTTTGAAACTATATCAACTACAATTCAGTTAATTTCTATGATTCTTAATGCAGGCATAAGATCTCCATGATCTCTACGAGTGGATCCTCTGAATCCCTAGTTTTTCTTTCTTTGAATTTTCTTAAGCTTTAGATTAATTGTTCCACCATTATTCCACAATTGTTATTTGGTTTAGAATTCATCTTAGCCTAGTTCTAGTTCTATTTAGTTTCAGAAAACGTACAAGTTTCAGTCCCTTGGGATTCGACCTCGGTCTTACCGAGTTATTACTACATCACAACCCTGCACTTGGGGAGTGAACACTACCGTCAAGCCTCTCTGGTGATTGGCTGTCCACAGGTGGGTATTGAGGTCTCCTACGCTTGTTTGACTATGCGGGTCTTGCAGAGTGGCAGTCATCCAGCATTGTACTTGACTCCAGTGGATTCTTTATGATGGAACTGTACTTGATATGTGGATTGGATATGAGGACTGTCATTACTTCGTATTGCATTTGCATCGGCCATATAAGCTCAATTGGATTGGAATTGTGATATGAAAATCCTCTATGTAGGATCCGAGGATCGAAACCTAAGCCAGGAACCGAGAATGGGGTACTACTGAGGCTATTGCGGCTAAAACCGGCTATCGGGTCCCTTGTGGGTTCGGTCACCGAGTCTGGGGCGCAAAAACTTTTTATAACTTACAACTATATTTTACGGCTGCAGTCTCACCGTGCTGAAAGACTCTATGGGAAAAAAAATCGATAGAATGGATGACCTTGCAATTATCGTTGGATCCGATCAGGTCACAGGATGATATGTGCAAGGAAGTAGTATGACCACATCACTCTCTCAAATTCAGCGAGATCTCAATGTGGCCTGGAGAGACCAGGAAGATGATCTTGACGATACCATTGACCTCTCAGAGGACTCGTCAGGCAGACATTTTTCCTAGGAGACTCCATGGATGGAAAGACACGGATCCCATGACACTCCTACTTGAACTTCTGATTCTGATGGTAGCCGAGGTGGGACCGCATCAAAGAAATGTATGCGGCCTCCTCGTCCCTGTGATGTACTCGACATCTCTCTTAAGACCGTTGCAGATGCTATGCGTGATTTCAATTTACGCAAAAAGGTCAATTGTACTAGTAAGGTACTTGATGTTCTTGAAGAAGTGAAAGGGTTGACCAACTCAGAGTTTATCGATGTTGGTTAGTTTTTGAGTAGGGACGAGAGGCTGACATCATTATTTGTCAGTCTTCGACCCGAGAGGTGCGTCGAGTGGTTGAAGAAAACACTCCGCGATACCTTTGGTGATGCAGGGGTTGGGTTGGTCTGACAGGGAGTGGTTTGTCATTCTTTCGATCTTTTTTTTTTTTTGTGGGAATGTAATAACTTTTTTGTTCACTAATGATAATTTTTTATTTTTTATTTTTTCTTTTTTTGATTGATACAATTGGTATATAGTGTGTACCAATTTAAATGGTGTGGCAATACTTTACTTTCGTGGTTTAATATATTTAATATATGTGGTTCCACATGCTTGTTGTATGCACAACTTTACAGATAGAGCCACACACATCGTTTGGACAAAGGGTACGTACTAACAAAATTTGAAATTCAGATCCTTTGATTGCATTTTTATTTGTCGTGGGACAATTTTGCGTAATTTGTAAGTGCAATCCTATTCCTATACACGAATGTCATGCTAATAATGGACATGTCAATGTATATGGAAAAAGAGAAGTACTACGTTGTGCTCGTGGGCCGTTGACCGGACATTTATCTGACATGGGAAGATGCTAGGTTGGAGGTCGAGGGATTCAGCGGAGGGAGACACCGGGCATTCAAGAATTGGAGGGAAGTTGTTTCCTACTGGGAGAGTTACTTCAGTGGGACCAGTGCACAGTCGAGGCCTGCCAGAGAATCTCATGTGGTTCATGTCTCCGCATATTCAGATGAGGTTGACATCCATCATTTGTCAACTTCGTCTATCCAACAGATTATCCGGGCCATAGTTTTTAGGGTCACGACGACTGATAATTCTGCCCTATCATTTGGAGAGAGATTCTGTGCACTTCTGATTGCCATCGTCGCTCTTTTCTTCGTGCTACTTATTATTTTTAAATTCTAGCTGTTGAGTTATGGAACTGAATGAATATTATTTTTTTGATATGTGATCGTATGGTTTTGCTGATTTGAGGACGATCGGAGAGTGACAATTGCCTTCCACACTTGTTTATTATCGACTGACTGACATTGTTGATAATTTTGTCTCAAACCCCTGTCAATTGGTGTGGCCTACTGGATATGTGGACCTGATACACTTATGATGGGGGGTTTTTGTTTATTTGGACGGAATCATTTGGTGTGGTCTACTGAATATTTGGACACCACATATTTTTTTGCCTAACATTCCAAACTGATTTGGATTGGGCACTTAGTGTGCGGATCTTCAGTTGAATCAGACCATCGGCTTTTTATTGGGACATTTTGACGGTTTGGACTATAAATCTCTTTTGGACCATACCACATGAAAGCAATATTGATTGGATATCCACCGTTGAAATCCTCACACGGCTCACGGTACTGTTGATTATGTATAGGTGACCCAGCTGAAGGGAAAAAACAAAGATCAGCTTATCCACCGTTGAAATCCTCTTACGACCCAACTGAAGGGAAACACATATTTCTTGATGGGCCCACAGCGCACCGACCAATGCCATTGGCTGGAAGCAGGGGGAATAGACAAAATCCGTGCAAATCCTATCCTGGGATGTCTTCTTACATCCAAACAGGTGGATGTACTGGAAACTGAGGGATTCATGCAATTCCACGCCTAACCAAATGGGCCGGACGTCCGTGATCGCGGGATATGGCATACGTCCCACGGGATATATGTGACGTCCCAAACAGGAGCTCGGTTCGCGTCCCGGGATTAGTCCATCCCATGGAATTTCCAACAATCCACTGGCGTCCCGATGATTACCTTAATTTTGATCCCATCCCTCCTAATTCCATGGGATTCGCCCGGCCAAACAGGCCCTAAAAAACTTTTAATAGTGGGGTGCTCCGGTCACCACTGTTTTTTGTGGTGTGGTCCACGTGAGCTTCAAATCTACTGCATTTTTTTAATTCATGCCGTAAAATAAGCCCACAGATGGATGGATCGCGCGGATGTAAAATACAAAAATCACACTGGGCCCACAACGCTATTGGCAACACCACATGATCCTCATCCCATTCAACTGTAAGTGGATTGGAAACTGTCCGGCTCATCCCTAGCTAGGAGTGGACAAGGGCCACCGTGATGTATGAGTTTTATCCACACCGTTAATCTCGTTTTGTTATTAGGATACAAGCCTAAAAATGAGGTAGATGCAAAGCTCAAGTGGACCAACCCGTAGGAAGCAAGGTGATAATGAAACCCACCGTTGAAACCTTCCTAGGGCCCACCATGGTGGTTAATTGCCATCCAACCTGTTTATAAGGTCACATAGACCTCGATGAAGGGAACAAAACCTCTGCAGCCCCTTAAAAAAATCTCAATAATAACTGTTTAATCTCCAACATGTGGTTCACTTGAGCCTTGAAACTGCCTATTTTTTTCTCTTGTACTCTAAAGATGATGTGGCAAAATAGATACACGGTGTGCATGATACCCATACATTACGGTGGCCCTTCAAACCCCTTTTCTGTCCCTGGCTAAGGATGGGCAGGGTAGTCTCCAATCTATCTCAATTAATCAATGGGTACTACCCAGGACCTAGCTAGAGATTGATGATCCTATCAGGGGTTTTGTGGGCCCACCGTAGGTGATGAGCTCAAAAATAACGTAGATTAAATGCTCAAGTAGACCACACGTGAGGAAACAATAAGTATTCAATGCCCACTTGAGGGTGATAGAAGTTTTCAATCAAGATGATATTTATGTTTTTCCTTCATTCAGGTCTACGTGACCTCGTGCACAGGTTAGATAGCAAATAAACATCATAATAAGCCTTAGGAATGTTTCAATGATAACATGCGTGATCCACTCAAGTTTTTAATCTACTTTTTTTTTAGACTCATATATAAAATGATCTTTTAAAATGAATGACATGTTGAAAAATTGGTTGAATTAAATAGACTATTAAAATTGAGAACCAAAAAAGAAAAATAAAATTTTCAGATAGAAAAACTTATTGAATTGAGTCGAGGCGTGAATGAGTCACTCGGCTTAAAATCAAATTTGCTCCCCTTGGACAGCGTCCCAAGTGCAACAGGTTTCCAGAGCAATCGACTTCCAGGATACAACAACTATGACCCGGTCCCAGCGGTGCACTCACTGGACACGGGCTTAATACTCTCTCTTATAAAAACTCTCTCTGATATAGTTTTTAAGTATTTTACTGAGTTCATTACTGAGTTCTGAGTATTTTTCGTATATTTGAAATTAGATTCGAAAGTCTTTATATAGACTTCGAAATGGTGCATAGGCACCCTTTACAAAAGGTTAGGTTTGTTGGGTTTAAACCCAACAGGGGCGACTAATCGGAAGGAATACATCTCTCTGGTTTAAAACAAAAAGGTGCAAGTGCAAATACACTCTCGCATATAAAGTCATGCGAGTACCCATACACACACCCACGCGAATACACTTACACCGCACCCACAACGCATACGCATACGCACACCGACCAAATTCACATGCCCCTTGAAAGGGGCTCAAGCCCTAGGCAAAAATACTATCTTATATACAAGATAGTTTACTTTGTCAAATCCGATGTGGGACAAAACCCACAACTCAAAAGTATTTCAACTTTTCAAACTTGGAGGGAAAACACCGAAAATTTAAAAATTCAAATTTTATTATTATTTTAAAACAAAATATAATTATCCCCTACATGTTTTAAAATAAAAATCTTTCGAATTAAAGCGTAATAGTTGTGCAATGGTGCCGGTGTCGCCATAGACTTGAACCGACATTAGAGTAAGCAAAACAGATCTACAGGAATCAGGTGACACCATAATCTTGAACCTGAATACTTTTAATGTACATCGCAAGTATATGCCACTCACATAATTCTTCCTCTACAAGTGATTCTGCGGTTTGGTGCGTTTATGCCATACACCATTACCTGAATTTCATGAGTGCTCTAGAGAATTCGTCTAGATTCTCATAGGAAGCGGCCTCCACCTTCATACCTATATAGGTGAATTCCATCAAGTGTATGCAGCAACTGTATACACCACCAAATATATGGCTATGGATCCATTAAGAGTTCTAAAAAACTCATCCTTCTGCGTTGCTGCTCGCACTGTACACCATATAAGGGGCTCATATAACTCAGTGCAATCGTCTACCTCGTGTCTTATTGTTTACTCATTGAACCTATCTTATTGGATCTCCATTTGTATAGGTTAGGTTTTCGACACTGACAACTCATATATTAGGCTCAGCCTTATTTCCTTCGATGTATCATTGACTAACTTTTTAAATAGTCCTTTGGTCAGAGGATCTGCTAGATTCTTTTCTGACCTCACAAAGTCAATAGATATGACTCCATCACGCAACATGTGTTTTACAATGTTATGTCTAAGTCTAATATATCCGCTCTTTCCATTATATATTTTACACTTTGCTTTCGCTATAGCTGCTTGACAGTCACAATGAATAGACACGGCCGATACAGGCTTTGGCCACAATGGTATATCAGCTAAGAGATTTCTAAGCCATTTGGCTTCTGATTCAGCCTTTTTTAAGGTAATAAAATCAGATTCCATGGTCGACCGAACAATACATGTCTGCTTGGTAGACTTCCAAGAGACTGCTCCTCCACCCAAACTGAAGACATATCCACTTGTGGATTTTGTCTCATCTGAATCACTGATCCAGTTAGCATTACTATATCCTTCTAATATAGCAAGATAACCATTATAATGTAAACTATAGGCTATACTGGCTTTTAAGTATCTCAAAATCCTATACAAGGCATTCCAATGCACTTTTTCAGGGTTATGTGTATATCTACTTAACCTTCCTACTGCAAAAGCTATATCTGGTCCAGTACAGTTTGTTACATACATGCGGCTACCAATTATTCTGGAATATTCCAATCGAGACACACTATTTTCTGTATTCTTCATGAGAGTCACAGTATAATCATAAGGAGTACTGACAGGTAAATAGTCAAAATGGTTAAACTTTCTCAATATCTTCTCAATGTAATGAGATTGTGATAATATAATAACACCATTTTTTCTAGTTACTTCAATACCCAAGATTATACTAGCCTCTCCTAAGTCTTTCATGTCAAACTTAGATGACAAGAATTTCTTAGTTGCATTAACTAATTTAATATTAGTTCCAAAAATAAGCATGTCATCAATATAAAGGCATATAATAACATAATCATTTTCACAAATTTTACTATAACACATTTATCTACATCATTTATATGATAACCATTTGATTTTAAAACAATCAAATTTTTCATGCCATTGTTTAGGAGACTGTTTTAAACCATATAGTGATTTAATTAGTATACATACTTTATTTTCTTTACCTGATATCTTATAACCATTAGGTTGCTATATATATATTTCTTCTTCTAAGTCTCCATTTAGGAAAACCATCTTAACATCCATCTGGTGTACCCCTAGTTTACATATGGAGGCTATCGCTATTAAGACTCTAATAGTTGTAATTCTAGTTACAGGGAAATATATATCAAAGTAATCTATTCATTCCTTTTGTTTAAAGCCTTTCGTTACCAACCTATCCTTAAACTTATCAATAGTTCCATCTGATTTTAGTTTCTTTCTAAACACCCATTTACAGCCTATTGGTTTGTTACCAGGTGGAAGGTCTACAAGTTCCCAAGTATTATTAGATATAATAGATTATAACTCATCATTTATTATTTCCTTCCAAAAGGTTACATCTGGAGAGTTAATAGCTTTTATATAAGTTGTAGGATCATCTTCTATTAAGAAGGTGAAAAAATCATCTCCTAGGTTAGTTTCTCTTCTAACCCTAGTACTTTTCTTGGTTGTATCTCTTCTACTACTTTCTTGTAAACATTTTCACTAGTAGACGCAATATCTGATTCATTGACTTTCTCTATTCCTATAGATTTAGATTTCATAGGGAATACGTTCTCAAAGAACTCTGCATCCCTAGCTTCTATAATTGTATTAGGATTTAGAATATTATCCTTAGTTTTTAAAACTAGAAACCTATAGGCCACACTGTTTTGTGCGTATCCTATAAATACACAGTCGGTCGTTTTAGGACCTAATTTTCTTTTCTTAGTTTCAGACAATCTTATTTTATCAAGACACCCCAACACTTTAATGTATTTATAACTAGGAACATGATTCTTCTAAAGTTTATATGGTGTTTGTTCAGAAGATTTAGAAGGAATCCTATTTAGGATATAACAAGCAGATAAAATTGCTTCTCCCCACATATTTGAAGATAAGCCTGAACTGTTTAACATGACATTCATTATCTCTTTTAGAGTTCGATTCTTACGTTCTGCTATTCCATTCTGTTCTGGTGTATAAGGAGCTGTAGTTTCATGAACTATTCCATTCTTTTCACATAATTCTCTAAATTGAGAAGATTCATATTCACCTCCTCTATCTGTTATAAGTTTTTTAATTTTTATATTTAACTGATTTTCAACTTCAATTTTGTATTTAGAAAAAATATCTAAAGCTTCATCTTTATTCCTTAATAGATATACTTTAGTGAACCTAGAGTAGTCATCTACAAAAGTTTATAGTATCTTTTTTCACCTCTAGACATGTGATTTCTAAAATCACCTAAGTCGCCGTGTATCAATTCTAATAGAACAGATGATCTTTCTATTTGTTTAAAGGGTTTTCTAATGAATTTTGATTCTACACATGTTTCATTAAACTCTTCATTAGATATATTAGGTAATAAATCTAATCTTTTCATTTTCTTTAAAGATGTCACATTCACATGACCTAATCTATTATGCCATATATAAAAAGGTTCAACGATATAAACAGAACTAGATGTCTTCTTATTATCATTGGATACATTTACAATGAATAAACCATCACTACAGTACCCCTTACCAACAAAAGTTTCATTTTTAGTCATTATAAGCTTATCTGAATCAAAAACTAACTTGACACCAGTCTTATTAAGGAGTGAACCAGAGACCAAGTTTTTTTTAATGTCGGGCACATGTATGACATCATTCAACATTAGAGTCTTTTCAAAAGTGAGTTTCATAAATATTTTTCCTTTCCCTACAACTGGAGACGTTCTAGTATTACTCATGAACACTTGTTCATTATCTCCTGATACTTGGTAGGAGGAAAACATGCTACGATCCTTGCACACGTGTCTAGTTGCACCAGTGTCTAGCACCCACTTCAAGTTGTTTAAAAGAAAGACTTCTGACACCACAGCTATTTTCTGTTTCTGTAAGATTAGCCTGCAGCTTATTTTTATTTTTCTTAAGCCTGCTTTCCACAGTTATAGCAGTTTTTCTTTTTCTTGAATTGATTGTTTGCATTCTTCTTTTTGAGCCTGCATTCATTTACATAATGTCTAGGTTTGCTACAGTTATGACAGTTGCCCTTTTTCTTATTATTTGCCTGACTTGATTCCACAAGATTTGCTTTTAAATTTATCTTACTTTTATTTTCTTTTTGGTCTCTGATTCTATTGGCTTCCTCTATTCATATGTGTACAATAGTAGTTTCTAAAGAAACACTATTCTTTTTATGTTTTATTCTATTCTTATATTCTTTTCAGGAAGGCGGTAACTTTTCTATTAACGCTCATAACAGAAATACTTCATCCAACTTAATTCCTTTTGTTGATAGTTCGTGAACTAGACTTTAAAAATCATGAATCTGATTTGTGACAGGTTTATCATCTGTAATTTCATAATGAAGAAAATTAACAATTGCATGTTTCTTAGCGCCTGCATCTTCTAATATGTATTTCTTTTCTAAAGCAGTCCATATGTCTTTAGCAGACACGTAAGAAGCATACACAACATATAGTTCGTGTGATGTAAGTGAAAGTACTTTGCACATGTAAGGTGCAAGAGAAGATGAGTGATAGTACATGCGAATACAAGAACATGTAGAGCATAGTAAAAGATGGATGGTGTCACATGTAGTATATTAGTACATGTGATGCAAGAGAAGGGTAATAATTGCTTATAGCACACAACATATATGGTGTAGTGACACATGTGAGCAATAATCAAAGATGAATGATTGCTTATTTGACATGTTAACACATTTAACTCATGTAAGGCAATTGAAGATGGATTGTAGCATGTTTAAGCTTAACCTCTGAGAAGTCCACTTTTCTTCTCTTGGGAAAAATGACATTCTTAAAATAAAGAGAGAAAAATAAATAAATTTATTTATTAGTAAAAATAAATATATAAAATAAATGCAACGAATACAATGTTTCATTTCCCAGCTTTTCTGTTCTATTAATCTAGCTAAACAATTCCTTTAGGTTAACTAAAAGGAACTTTTCCTTTTCTAGGGTATGAGAGCACGGATAATTATACCAATATATGAAATCTTTCTATAAAAGAAAATTTTTAACATTCAAATAGAGAAAATCAGAAGTATAGCTCCTATAAAATAAAATAAAATAAAATAGAAATAAAAACTCTCTTTCACCGACTAGGGATGGTATAAGTGGACCCCCGCATCATACTCTAGCATTGTTCTCAATATGCAGGCAGAAAGGGCCATGGCCTATATTGGCTGTTGAGATATACGATTAGAAGGATGGAGCATGGTCCATCAGTTTTAAGGTGGCCAATGCTCCTCTTGATCCATGTTCGCAAATCCAGGGTCTATTGCTATAATAATTGGGCTGGACTCCTTTGTTAGTTTAGCACCATTTTGAGAAAATGATGGTGAGTCATTCTCCTGACAAGTGGCACTGACATCCAGCTATCCAAACCATCTACGTTGTAGAGTCCACAGTGGGTGGACCATATGTCTAAAATGACATTGATCGAGAAATTCTAACCATTCTATCAAATTGATGGATGGTTAGAAGTAACTATCCACATGATCAGCCACCTGTACTGTCTTGATTTTCAAAAAACTATACCATGTGTACTGTTAAAGAGTCACCACTATTTTCTAATTAAATGCCACAAGGCTATCACAGGTCTGACTGTTATCATTGCACTGTGCTCTAACGAATCCCTTCCTCCGACCGACAAACCTACACAAGTCCCCAACGGGTCGGGTGGAATCGGTGCACTGAAAGCTCTACAGCCACAGAGATGCGCGCGTCATCTACACCGTCCATCATCTTTGCCAACTAATTTTAGATCATGAGCTAAAAAATCAGGGCAATCCAAAACTCAAGTGGGCCACTCTGTAGGGGACAGTGTATATGAAGACACCAACCATTGAGACCTTCATGAGGCCCACCGTGATATCTCTATGCAATCCAACCCGTTCATAAGGTGAGTTTCACTAGGATGAACAAAAATTCCAAATATCACTCTGACCCAAAACTTCTGTGGGCCCCATTAAGGTTCCAATGGTAAGTTCCACATCCCCATTTTTCCTATGGTTTGGCCCACTTGAGCTTTTGATCAATCAGCCGATTTTTTGTGCTAACGTTCTGAACAGATCTGGAGCAAATGCAAGTGAATGTCACACACATCACGGTGGGCCCCAAAGAAGTTTTTGTTGCACCTACTGTGGTGTCCAAACCTGTGTGCTAACGGCCCCTCAACGAGGGATCTCATCAAATCGTCGGCGTTTTGCGAGACATGATTAAAGGCTCCCAGTTTCCATTTCACATCCTTTAAAATCTCAAGTGATTTTGGCCAATCTCTTCCATCGGAGATGGATTATCGTCCACCACCGACACTTTTAGGAACGGTGATTGGGACCATCCAAATTGCGGGGCTTTTTTTGGATAGACAATGGGCACAAGTTACACTGACCGTACAATCTTAACAATCTCATTTTGCTCATTTTGATTTGGACCACCGGCTGTTTTACTTTTTACCGTCCATTAAAGCCACCAACATGATGATTATCGTTGCCTGATTGATCTGATTTTCGAGCTATGCTACTTCCACAACCACCGTTCGATTATTCAATTCAGACTGACCAACATGAATTGCATCAGTAGAATGGACAAAACATCATTTCAAACTACCATGGGGGCGTGAGAATTTAATGCCATACATTCCCAATGCAAACCCCCTCGCCGAGACAATCCATTTTTTTTTATCCCCTCTTTAAATGTACACATATTTTGGTACAGTAAATTTTCCTTTGAAGGGATTTTTTTGAAAAAAACCTGTGAAGGCTTTTCACGTGCGTGTGTGTGTCTATATATATATATATTCCTTTAATTTTCTTTCATTTTATTTTTTCTGTGATTTTGTAGGTTGCTTTGCATAAATAATAAATTTTATGTATATGTATAAATTTTTAAGTAGTTTACATGAAGTAAAGGAGTTTCACGATTGTGAACACTACTCTAGGCAAGTGACCCTCTCTTCCTCGGCTTTTTCATCGATTGTTCTGGTTTGGTTTGATTTGAATGTATGGTTAATTCAAATGTAAAATTACATTTGATTTTTGAATCACCATTGTTATGGGGAGATCCGAGCCCATGGTAAAACACCCGTCCGATCGTTAGTCCGCACCGACTCACTGCCATGACGTCCAAGGCACGCCCGGTCTGACCAGGTTCGAGCACCACCCGACAATAACGAGCAGGAGGCACGACCCGTCCGAGCCGACCGACTCGGTTAAGGTACAGCTCGGAACGGTTCTCACACTCCGATCGGATGACCTATAATCCGCTAGCTATAGTATGCTCGACACGGCAAGCCTCGCTGACCACAATGGATCGGACCTGACGGGTCGGGTCAGATACCACTCGACTTAGAAGCCGCATCCTTTGTTTCATGGTCGGATGAGCCGAGCCTAGTAGACTTGTGGTGGCATACGCCATATGCGGAAGTTGCCATTACTAGTCGTGGCCGATAACTTCACTTGCAGATACGCACTACTCGCCCGTTACGCTGCGTGATCAGTAGATTGCGGGCAGTATTTCCATGATCCGAGAATCCCCTTGATCATGGCGAGATTATCGGATCCAGACCATTACACAGACAAGTATAAATAGCACACGACACTTCGTCTACAGGGAGGCGATAGCAAGCTCTCTCTCTCTTCTACTCTCTACTCGACCCAAAGTCCCTTATCCTGACTTAAGCATTGGAGGGTCTCCCGGCTTAGCCATGGTCACCTTTGCCAGTTCTCTTGCTACAGGTTCCAGGGGCGATACCTTGAGGTGAAGACGACGTGGAGGGAGAGCCAACCAGATTTTGACATCAATATTTTTTGGCGCCGTCTGTGGGAACCTGAGACTAAAAGTCAGGTTCTCATCTTCCTTCTAAGCAATGGCGAGAAAGAAGAAAGCTGCAGTTGTGGAACCGGTACTAAACGAACAGACTCGGTTATCATCACCACTTCACGCCGAGTCCTCAACAGGACCTTCCCAATGCTTGCGCAATCGGTCAAGTAAATATTACGCCATGCAGAACGAGATCCAGGCCCTGCGCAACGAGATAAACAGAATGAAGCAGCAGAGGGAGCCAGAGTCACGCCCGGTTCAGATACAATCCGTCCTCGAGCCGGTAGGGTTATTCATAGAGACTCGTTCTGTGCTAAGGAGTGTGAGACGTGAAGCTCCCCAGCACTCAAGGGTACCGCGTTCGGGTCAAAATCCTCCTGCGGTGTACGCTGAAGGATCCATGCTGAATGCCACTACTCGGGCTCCTACTACCGTCCATTCAGCCACATCTGCTCTGCCACCCACGGATCTCTGTCATCAATTAGAACGGAGGAGAGAAAGAAGAACGCTGAAGATCGAGGATGCCCTAGAAGTCATCGCTGAAAATAAGGATCCGTGGGAGGCATGATTTGTGGAGCTTAAGGACTAGTTCCTGACGCTGGAGAAAAAGCAACAACAATCAATAGTCCCGGCCACGATTCAGGCGATGATGGAAGAGACTGAGCCTCCTTTCACCCCTACCATCATGGCTGAGGTGATGTCGTAGAGGTTTCGGATGCCTCCTGTCATCCAGTATTCAGGGTCTGGGGACCCATCAAAACATCTGAAAGCTTACCGATCGTGGATGAAGATTCAGACTCCAACGGACGCAATGATGTGTAGAGGGTTTTCCATCACCCTTACGGGATCCGCTTGGATTTGTTATCGTCAGCTTAAACCAAACTCTGTGGGCTCCTTCACAGAATTAAGTCGGCTATTCCTTACGCAGTTCATAAGTGGTAAGAGAAGTTGAAAACCCAACACTCACCTGCTCACCATCAAGCAGGCTCCGAAAGAGTCGTTAAAAGACTACATCGCTCGTTTTAATGAAGAAGCGTTGCACGTCGAGAACTATGATGATAAGATGGCCCTTGCTGCCATTCTGAGCAAAATAAAGGAAGGAAAGTTCACCTTCTCCGTCGGAAAGAATTCGCTGAAAATGCTAACGAACTTCATGGCGAAGGCTCAGAAGTATACCAACACCGAGGAGTTCACTAATGCTCGTAAAGGTACGCAAGTCGCTGACCCGATAAATAAAGGAAAGATTCCTAGGAACGAAGACTCCCAGCCAAACGACAAGGGGGCGGATGACCACGCTTCCCGCGATCGTCGACCGAGCCGCAGGCAAGAAGGAAAATTTCGTTCCTATACTCCTCTTAACACGTCTGCCGAGTAAATTCTGCTAAATATCCGAGGAGACAGGCTACTTAATTGGCCAGTCTGCATGAGGGCTGACCCCGAGCACCGGGACAAGCGAAAATTCTGTCGCTTCCACTGGGACCATGGTCACAACACGGACGATTGCGTGGACCTGAAAGACGAGATCGAGTCCCTCATCCGCAAGGGACATCTACGTCGATACACTAAAAGAGAGAAGTCCGCGAGAACAGCCAAACAACCCCCCAGAAGAATCCACTGAAATTCGTACCATCTTCGGGGGCTCAGCTGGGGAAGGGGATTCAAACAGGACTCGGAAAGCCTATTCTCGGAGATACGAGATGGAACACCACGTCACCTGGCAGAACGTCCTATCAAGGAACTCCGAGTCACTCTATGCAGCCTGACATTCACGGAAGATGACGCACGCGGAATCTAGCATTCGCATGATAACGCGTTAGTGGTCACAATGACCATAGCAAATCACAAGGTATATCGCATTCTGGTCGACACTGGAAGTTCGGTCGATGTGATGTACTCCGAAGCATTCAACAAGATGAAAATTCCACGGTTACGACTCCGTCCCATGAAGACTCTCCTACACGACTTTACTGGAGAGAGGGTAATCTCCGAAGGAGCCATCTCTCTCCTAGTAACAGCGGGAGAAGGACAGCATCAAGTCACACTTCTGGTGGACTTTTTGGTTGTCAATGTTCCATCTGTTCACAATGTCATCCTGGGCCAACCCTCCCTCAATGTGATGAGAGCGGTCGTCTCAACTTACCATTTGATGATGAAGTTTCCAGCCGAAGGTATAATCGGTTATCTCCGAAGCAACCAACGTGAGGCCTGAAGGTGTTATGCGGTAGCAGTTAGAAAAGGAGCCTCTAAAGAGGCTCTCATCGTGGACGCCTTGGACCCCCGTGGACCGACAGGAAACTCATCAGTTGAAGATATGGAAAGGGTCCCCCTCGTGAATCAGATCCGAGCAAAACTGTTTAGCTCGGGTCATCGTTGAATTTCAAGCAGAGAGACGCATTATTAGCCTTCTTGAAGTAGCACCGAGACGTCTTCGCATGGTCACATGCAGATATGTCAGGGATCTCTCTTGACGTGTTGGTTCATAGGTTAAAATTTGGATCTATATCATAAGCCAGTTAATTAAAAAAGAAGATCGTTCGATGTCGAACGATATGAAGCCATTGCCAAGGAGGTCTCCGTCCTGCTCGATGCAGGTTTCATAGAAGAAGTATACTACCCTGACTGGATAGTGAATGTTGTGCTCGTCAAAAAATCTAATGGGAAGTGGCGGGTCTGTGTAGACTACTCTGATCTGAATAAGGCGTGCCCTAAAGACAGTTTTCCGTTACCTCGGATCGACCAACTGGTAGACAGCACGACCGGACATGAGCTACTCTCATTTTTAGAAGCCTACTCTGGGTACAACCAGATCGCTATGCATCCCCCAGATAGGCAGAAGACTATCTTTGTCACAGATAGATGACTCTATTGTTACCGGGTTGTGCCATTTGGCCTAAAAAATGATGGGGCAACGTATCAGAGGCTAGTAAATCAGATGTTTGCTAGACAGATTGGGCACACCCTGGAGGTATACGTCGACGATATGCTAGTGAAGAGTACTAGAGCCTCCGACTATCTTGCTAACCTCGGAAAAACATTCAACGTCTTTCGAGAATATCAGATGAAGCTAAATCCCGCTAAGTGTGCATTCGGAGTTGAGTCAAAGAAGTTTCTTGGTTTTCAAGTTAGCTAGCGAGGTATTGAGGTCAACCCTGATAAGATCAAGGCTTTCCTCGACATGAACTCACCTCGGACCATTAAGGAAATATAATGTCTCACGGGAAGAGTGACAGCACTCGGACGCTTCATATCCAGGGTCACAGACAAATGTCTTCCCTTCTTCCAGAAGTTAAAGGGCCACAAGAGGGCAGAGTGGACACCGGAGTGCGAACAAGCCTTCCAGCAGTTGAAACAGTACTTGGGTTCGCCGTCTCTCTTATCTAAACCTGAAGAAGGGGAGCCCTTGTTCTTCTATCTCGCACTTTTAGCTTCAACTGTCAGCTCGGCTCTGATCAGAGAAGTCGGAAGCAAGCAATACCCCGTGTACTATGTGAGTAAAGCCATGGTACCAGCAGAAACGAGATACCGGTCCTTGAAAAAACTGGCACTCTGCCTCGTCGTATCGGCCAAAAGACTGCGGCCGTACTTCCAAGCCCATTCCATAGTTATGTTGACCGACTCTCTTCTGAGGCAGGTCCTTCAGAGACCTGAAGTGTCGGGTCGGATGACCAAATGGGCAGTGAAGCTCAGAAAGTTTGACATTCAATTCCGCCCTAGGGCAGCAATCAAGGGTCAAGCTGTAGCCGACTTCATCGCCGAATTCACAACTCCGAGTGAGGAAGAAATCAGTAAGGAAGTTGAGATGACACCGCCCGTCTCGTTGAGCGACCAAGAGACAGCGTTGGTGTAAGACCCGTATCTTGGTCCGTACCTTTCCGTAGACTTCCGCGGTCTTATCGGTCGAATTCCGGCAACTTTCGACCCTTAATCGATATCGACGCGCGACCCTGATTCATGTACCGATAACTCGAGTCGACTCAACCCGAGACCAATACCATAGCGACCGCGCCGTCATTGTGGTTCCAATACAGCGACTCGCATGCCGAGTTGATACCCCGATCAAGAGATATGGGCCAACGTTCGGTGCGAGAAAATGCTGCGCGTTGTGAAACCCAAGAGAATCTCTACGATGTGTCACATCAATCACATCAATCTCATCAATCAATCACCCATCAATCCATCACATGTCAAGTACACATCACTTTATTCCATTTTTTCAAGCAACCACAAAAGTCTTCATCTCCCATACCTCTCTTACACAAAAAGCTACAAAAGTCTTCACCACCCATACCTCTCTTACACAAAAGCCTCAAAAGTCAAGCTTTTCTTACACAACCATCACTCACCCATCTATCCATCACACTCTCTCTCTCCCTTACATCACTCTCTCTCTTTCTCTCTTTCTCATTTGCAAAACTCCAAGAAAAGGAGCTCCATACGTATGGAATTTTGCAAGAGCTCCTAAGCTCCAAGTGGCCCACCTTCCTACCCAAAAAATCTCTCATCTCAACCCTCCATTCTTCATCTTAACCATTGAAGTTGAAGCTAAGGTGCCAAGGAACCCCTAGGAGTGAGAAGATCGGACGGTGGGTTCCTCTATAGGGTAGTTTTACTTGTTTTTATGGTGGACCAAGTGAGGCCCACCGATCAATGGTGTGGATCTCACTTGGGACCCTAAAATGTGGCCGATGGACCACTTGGATCATCATGATCATTCCATGATGGGGCCATTCTTCATGGACCCCATCAAGAGGTTTATTTTCTCTTCAAGGGTCATCTAGACCATCCATGTTGGTGGGAAAAGGATCCCCACCGTTGATTTTAAATTTCGATGGTCCCACATGCTTTAAGGCCCACTTGATGTATGATTTCATGTAAGGGAGGGCCCATAATGTCGGGGTCCCTCCATCATAAGTCGTGTCCCACTCTCCATGTCTCTCTCTCTCTTTTATTTCTTTTATTCTATTTTATTTTATTTTATTTTATTTTATTTTTCTTCGGATTGTGTGGCCCACTTGAATGGATCCCACCTTGATGTAATTTTTATTCAAGTGGGGCCCACCTTGGACGTTGAACCCATGGCACCCATCAGTGGTGGCCCACTCCATCAGGGCCCACACTCAAAAAAAATAATAATAAAAGACCGTCCAGCGTCTGGGACGCTGGACGTTTCAGCAGAAAGGAGAAAAAGGGAAAGAAAGAAAGAAGGGCTTTGGTGGCCCACTTGCATAGGCCCCACCCTAACGTATTGCTCTAATCCAAGCCATCCATCCCTTTCACCATCTCATTTTAGGCGTTGAGCCAGAAAATGAGATTGAACGGAGCACCTGGTGGGCCATAACGTCAAAAATCCAACTTCACCATTCAAACATCATTTTCGCATTTTATTTCATTTCCGTAGCATTTTAAAATTTAAACTCTGGACTCATTTGGACGGCCTCGGGCCACTGATCTCAATGGCCGGGGCAGATTTCACTTTAGCGGGCCTCGCGTGCGAAAAACCCTAGAAAAATGTATTTTTTCTATTTTTTGTAAAAATGCATTGCCTCTGCCTCTGACAACGTCCAGCGGCTGCACACAGGCACGTGCAGCCTTGTATTGGCGGGCGGACGGGCGTGGGGTGGTGGCCCAAGGCCCTACATGTGGGCCCCACTATAATGTTTATCTGACATCCAACCCGCCCATTAGGTGGGCCACCCCAGTGGTGGGCCCCCCTCCAAAAATGAGACAGATCCAAAACTCAGGTGGCCCACACCACGTGAAACAATGTGAGTTGAATTCTACCGTTGAAAAGTTTTTGGGGCCCACAGAAGTTTTGGATCAAGCTGAAATTTATGTTTTCCCTTCATCCTGGTCAGAGTGACCTTGTGAACAGTTTGGATGCCAAACAAATATTGCAGTGGGCCCCACATGGGACCCACAATGATGTATGTGCTAAGTCCATCGTCCAGACGGACGGTGGCACCCCCACGGCTGCACCCACCTGATGTTTGTATGGCCTCCACCGTCCAGTGGACGGTGGGGCCCTGTGTGATGTATGTGTTTATTCCGCACTGTCCACTGGACAGTGGGACCCGCCATGATGCATGATGCACTTAATATATCCTGACCATCCATCCACTTGGTGGGATTATTTTAAGACTTGAGCTATTAGTTGGGTGGGCCACTCACATATGGTTTAGGCCCATTTGAACTATTTAAGGTCTATGGACTAGGCCCAATTGCTTTGTAAAAGGGCCTATGGGTTTAGGCCCACTTGTTATGTTTCAAGTCCATGGGACTAGGCCCATTTGATGTACTTCAAGGCCCATGTAATTGGACCCCTTTTGTTGAAATTTAAAGCCCATGGAAGTAGGCCATTTGATATATTGTAAGGTCCATGGGACTAAACCCATTTGATTATAAAAGGGTCCACGGGATTAAGCCCACTTTGATATGCATGCAAGCTCATGGATTAGGCCCATTTGAATTGTTTAAGGCCTAAGGATTTAGGCCCATTCGACTCATATAAGGCCTCTGGGTTGAGGCCCATTTGATGTACATTTGGGGCCCAATTGGTGTGGCCCATTGGTCATACATTAAACTCATGAGACTAAGCTCATTAGATGAAACCCAAGGCCCACGGGTTTTGACCCATTGCAATGCACATAAGACCCATTGGTGTGGCCCATTTATGTGGCCCATCTGATGAATAAAAGGCCCATAGGATATGGCCCATTTGATATATATGTAAGGTCCAATGGGGACAACCTACGGTCCATTGCAATGTGTAAATCTATTACAGACTAAGTACTGATGTTTACAAAGATCGTTACTTAGAAGCAATGCTGGTTTGACGTCCACATTGCGAGTGTAATGCTGGTTGGATGCCCACATTACGACTCTCCTTAGGGCCCATTGCTAGGCCCGTACTTATCATGTATAGGTCGTCCAGGTCCATCTGCATTGTAAGATAGTTCATTTTATTATAACATGTTTAGTACAGTTCATGACTCATGATCATACGCATCATATCTATGCTTGACGTGAGAATTGTCTGATCATAGCATTTGCCTTCGGACAGGTTGTTTATGGGCTCCCGGTTAGGCGGTGTTGCCCTACATGAGCGCACGATATGCGCAGGATTGGTTGCATGACTGGATAGCGTGATTCATGCATTCCGCATTTGTGTGACATGGTTATTGTACGCCCTAGCGACATCGGGGCCGTAGCCTCCACAGACAGATCGTGGTTGGCAGGATTGGATACCGAAAATCTTGTTCTACATGGGGTACTATAGATATCCCTGGGTGAAAGTCCCTAAACCCTTATGGAACCAAGAGGTTGCTCTAACGTCTAAACCGAGTGGGTAGATGAGCGTTGAGTGCCGATTATCAGACGGTTACGCTCTCCAATGTGTCGTGATCGGTTGGAAGGGGGTGCGGCCTTACCCGCCCGAGAGTAGAGGGCAATGTTAGGCTGAGTTTGACCAGCTCGAGGAATGGGTCCGCTATCGACGAGTCGCCCCCGATATTGGCAGACGGATAGTGTGATCTCTTCCACTTACCTTATTGCGCGCGATGTGGCGGCAATCTGGTTTAGAGTGTACTAGACCCCGGTGATATTCCATATTTTGAGTTGTATTGAGGTGTGGACATAGATGAGGATCTATATGCTTGAGTTGCATTGCACATCGCATGGCCTTGGGATGCCCGATACCATTCATGTCTTGCATCGCATAAGCCTTGGTACGGCTCATGATATTATAGATCCATCTGCATTTTTCGCTTTACTCTGATATTGCATGTTCATATTACTACCTTGCGCACACACTTTCACCACCCTCTAAGCTTTCTGTAAGCTTATGCACGACCGTTGCGTGCAGGTGACGTTGGATCGCAGCAGCGCTGAGACAGGAGCACGTTGCTGAGCGTTTTGGAGTTTTTGATCTTTACCATTGTATTTCCCTTTATGCTCATTGTACTTGTAAAGTTTTTGATTATAGTGGAAATGTAATAGAGTGCTTGGTTGTTGTTTGTGGGTTATGCCTTTGGTTATGCTTGTTACGAATCAAACTGATATTTAAAATCCTCCTCGTAGCATCCCAGGATCGGAACCTGGCGAATGGGAGCTAGGAGCCAAGAATGGGGTTCTACGGAGGCTGTCGGCGCCGGATTCGGCGATCAAAAATTTTGTGAGCCCGGTTTCTGTGTTTGGGGCGTGACAGTTGGATCCGGGATGGGTCCTTTATGTTGATGGATCGTCCAACGTTAAAGGAGTAGGAGTTGGTGTTGTCCTGGCTGCACCTGATTCAATGACAATCTAATATGCAATCAGACTCGGGTTCAAAGCTTCTAACAACGAAGCCAAGTATGAAGCATTGTTAGTTGAACTCAGGCTGGCCGCAAGCCTGGGTGTTCAAACCCTGAAAGTCCGTTGCGACTCGCAGCTGGTAGTAAACCACATCTCTTCGGAGTATGAAGCCAAAGAATTCAGAATGATCGCCTACCTCGAAGAGGCGAGGAAACTGATAGAGAAATTTTGAAGTTACACCATCCAACAGATCCCTAGAACTGAGAACTCGTGGGCCGATGCCCTGACAAGACTCACCTCAACCTCCGAAGGGAAGATCCCGCGTTTCGTTCTTGTCGAATTCATTGAGCATCCGAGCATTGGCCAGGTGGAGAAGGTCAATCCTGTCCAGTCCATTCCAAGTTGGATAGACCCGATTTTTAATTATTTATCATCTGGTGAGATCCCCTCGGACAAGTTAGAGGCGAGGTGACTTAGGGTCAGAGTGGCCCGGTATGTCATATTGGATGGAGTGTTGTATAAGAAGGGGCATTCCCAACCTTACCTTAGATGCCTCCGACCGGATGAGGCCGACTACGTGATTCGAGAGATTCACGAGGGGATCTACGGAAACCATTCTAGCAGTCACGCCCTGGCCATGAAGATACTTCGTCAAGGGTATTTCTAGCCAACCCTTAAGCAGGACACAAAGGACTGTGTTCGGAGGTGCGATAAATGACAACGTTTAGCAACCGTACCGAGGCAACCGGCGAAAGAAATGACCCCCATGAGTGGACCGTGGCCGTTCGCCCAATGAGGGATTGACATCATCGGTCCTTTGCCCACAACGAAGGGAAAGTAAAGTTTGTCATAGTTACAGTTGACTACTTCACCAAATGGGACGAGGCCAAGCTTGTCGCAAAGATTACCGAGTAAAAAGTGATTGATTTTGTGTAGAAAAATATCATCTGTCGGTTCAGAGTCTCACGAACCATCGTATCTGATAACGGCCGACAATTCGATAACAACAAGTTCCGAGGTATGTGTCAGGGACTTGGCATCATCAATGCTTATTCATCGCCTCGGCACCAGCAATCAAATGGACAGGTGGAAGCGGTCAACAAGATCATCAAGCACCATCTCAAAATAAAGCTGAAAAAAGTAAAGGGCAACTGGGCCGAAGAGCTCCCCTTCGTCCTCTGGGCTTACAGGACCACATCCCAGACCTCAACGGGTGAAACTCCATTTTCATTATCCTATGGCTCGGAGGTAATGGTGTCAATAAAAATCGGACTCTCTACAGCGCGCATGAGGAACTTCGAAGAAAATTGAAACTCCAAATAGATCGCCGCTAATCTGGATTTGCTTGAAGAAGTCAGAAATATTTCCAAGCTCCGGGCGGCGGCTCGACATCAGCAGGTAGCGCATTTCTACAACTCAAAGGTCAAGGTCAGGCGTTTTCACCCAGGAGACTTAGTCCTCCGTCGGATCTTCTAGAACACAACCGAACAGGGAGCAGGAGCACTCGGACCCAACTGGAAATGACCATATCGCGTGGTCAGATTTGCCAAACCGGACTCGTATCACTTGGAAGACCTTGAAGGCCGTCAGCTCCCTCATCCTTGGAACACTGAACACCTAAAGATCTACTATCCATGATGAACTAGCCTTTAAGGCTCATAATAAAGTATACGCCTCCGAGCGACTAAGCCTTTAAGGCTCTTAATAAAAGTTCCAATTATACTTCAAACGTCTACTCAATTGTCTTCTCAACACGAGCACGAACTTACTGGTCCGATCCTTTAAGGGGTCGGGACCTAACCTTAGAAAGGTTCGACAAGGCGTTCCCTTGAGGAAAAAAGCCTAATAATGACCCGACTCTCCAATGGAGCACTCGGCTCATCATACGACAGAACGAAAGGTCTTCGACCAGACAAGCAATGAGCCGAGTACCCTAACAGATTGGACCCAACTAAGACTTGGGCCGGGGGGGGGGGGGGGGGGGGGGCTCGGAGAACAACTAAACGATAATGAAAGGGCCAGACCCGTAAAGAGGTCAGCTCGGCCACAAAACGACATCGCAAGTCAACAGTTGACGAATACCAAAGAAATGTTTCTCATTCAGTAAATTCCCCTCAAAGGGAAAAAAATACATTAACAGTTTAAGAGAAAAAGATAACAAAACATGTCTTCATGCGGGAGGAGGATCTTGGGCGTCAGGGGCTTGATCCAAATGGACAACTTTGGCAGGGGTATCATCAGGGTCCTCAGGAAGAAGAGAATCAAGATCAATGTCTGGGTATAAACCCAAGACTGCCTCAAGATAAGCATCGAAGCCGCGGTTATAAAACGTCAAAGCTTCGATGTCCCTCTCCTTGGAGGTCTTGAAATCTTCAATCGCGGCGGTAATCGCTGCTGCCAAAGAAGCCTCGTCTTTGACCCGCTGAGCCTCCACAGCCTGAGCGATGGCTTGGGTTCGCTCTTCAGCCACCTTAACCTTGGTGTGCTCCAAGGCCTCACCCAGTCGAGTGGTCTCCACGGCCAAGGAATCCACGTGAGCTCTGGCGCGGGTCAGCTCGGTGGTCGCTGCATCTCCGCTGGCTTTGAGATTATCCGCCCTTTCCTGCAGCTGCAGCTCCCTGGCCTCCAGTCGACCACAACCCCCTGCATCCAACTTACTCTGGCCTTCTCGTCCGAAAGCTGCTGGTACAGCTCACTCTGCTTGGACTTCGAGAGGAAAAATTCATCCCGTAAAGCCGCTATCTCAGCCTTGAGAGCCTCAAGCTTCATCTCCCTCCTCTGATGCTCCCGCACTCTTTCCCGAACTGAAAGCAACACCGGGACAGCCTGAATAGGAAATGAGAATAAGTATCAAAGAAAACATATGTAATGACAATACGAAGGAAAGAAAGAGTCCTCTTGAAGACGTACTGTGTAGCACACGACAGCTAAGTCGTTCAGAAAGGAGTTGTCCGATCTGTCGAGGTTTTCGAGATATGTCCTCCTCGGGGGCATGCTTGGTGGCACACGGAGCCAAGCAGGCCATATGGTAGCCTGGCTCGAACCTCCCACGGCTCGTCCCCACCTGGGGCGAGGCCATGGCCTCCTCGACCCCTACCCTACTACCTGCCGAGTTCTGACCCTTGGCGCGGACATCTTCCCTGACCTTGGGGGAAGCATGTTGTCGGTCATTCTAATGGCCTCCTCCCGTTCGGAGGAAGAAGGGATAACAATGGGGGGCTTGAGGGCTGCAATAGGAGCCTCCATGGTGGGGGGAACAACGGTGGAAGGAGTAGGGCTCAGAATGACTACTGCGCGAGAAGGAGCAGAGCTCGGAATGACGGGGGTGCCGACCACAGTCGTTCGGGAAAGCATTAGGGGAGTAGTTACCACCGGGCCCCTGGTCGAACCTGACAGCACCTGACGCGGGGCCGCCGGAGGAGCCATGACTGTGACAGGGAGCACCTGGGTCGGCGCTGCACCCGACGTCTGTGGGTGGGCAGGCACCACAAGAGTCGAGCCGGTGAGCCTCGGAGCGGGAGCTGGAGAGATCGGTGCGGCAGCAGATTCCCCCTCACGAGAAGGGACATGCTTCTTCCAAGTGATCTTCACCCATGGGGCTTCCTTCAACAATTCCGCCGCGGTCGGAGCCACTTTCCTCTTCCATGTGTCAGACGCCTCGGTCATGCCTGCAAGAGAAGTGACAATGTCAGCGACTAAGTAAACGAAATTGGGCTCAATGTCAGGAATCTTAAGACAACTTACTGAAAGATGTAGGCAAGGGTTATGTCTTGCAAA
Organism: Magnolia kwangsiensis; assembly: GCA_037074715.1. Taxonomy (NCBI): domain Eukaryota; kingdom Viridiplantae; phylum Streptophyta; class Magnoliopsida; order Magnoliales; family Magnoliaceae; genus Magnolia; species Magnolia kwangsiensis. The sequence goes on from CM073573.1 coordinate 45,354,812, forward strand.
GCCCAGTCGGTCACAGTGACAGATCAGTCTAGGAGCGAAGTGCCTCTGATCGCACCCTAGCCTTCGCGATACGGTTCTTCTGAGCCGAGTCGAGGAGAGGCAGCCCCTTTTGGAAAGCTGCAAAAGGAAACGGAGAAGCTTTACTTCAATTAAAATAAATGGAAACAAAGGCAGTGGCACAGGTACTAGTTGAAGTCTGACCTGGTTTTGTGAAGCGGGTCGGAACCCGTGTAGTCAAGGTCCAGAGCTCCACTGCTAGCGCCTCCCATTCGCCTGCCATCTAGAATCACTTATTTTTCCAGTCGTTATTGGAGGACGGCAGGTTCATCACCAGTCCCGATCCCTTGCCGCCTCGGGTCACGAAGTAGTACCATGGGTCGTTGCTATCGTGCTTGACCAGGTACAAACTCATTAATTCTTTCGGGGTCAGCTCAGGGTTCCCAACTTGTCGCCAGATAATGAAGGCGGAGATCAGCACCCTCCAGGCATTGGGAGTGAATTGTCTGGGAGTCAGCCCGAGGTAGGCCGTAACCTTCCTGATGAAGGGGTGAAGTGGGAGCCAAAACCCGCACTGCAGTGCACAGAGGAAGATGACAACTTTCCCCTCGGCAGGAGCACCAGTCGGCCCTTATCCGGACAGAGTTCAGAATTTGAAACTCCGAACGGATCCATTCTATCTGAGATTCTGATAAAACGGAACCTCCCGGAACAACCTCCGCGATGCGTCCACTCGCGGGCATTTCAGCGGTCTCAGCAGTGCTGGCTTGGGCGGCTCGGGTGGCTTTCTTCTTGCTGGGCTACTTGGTCTTAGCACCCATCGTCTTTTTTCTCTTAGGCGAGGGATATAGGGGTGTGGTTTCGAAGGGGCCTTCGGAAGCTCCATTTCCATCTTCCGAACTCCCTGGCCTGGAGTCCTCAACGTATTCGCGCACCATTTCAAGGTCGGAAGACATTATGAAAAAGAAGGATGTAGATCAACAGAAGGGACTCACCAGACGACTACCGAAAATCGCCTTCTACCAAAAAAGAGAGATCGGTCGGAATCGCCCATCGAAAACTTCGAATTCGAATAGAATCGCCTCGTCAAAAATTACCTCCTCCAGTATGCTCTTCTGGTTCACAATGTAAAGTAACAAATGAAAATTTGAGATCCCTTATATAGGCTACAAAGGGCCTCTGCATTAATGGCAAGCCATAATGGCCGCAGTCAAATTGGCACGAGCCGATCTTCAAGTACACATGGCCACACCTCATTGGGGGAAAACTCAACCGACGCTATGGCTCTGACCTCGGGCAGCATGCTGCGATATGCGAAGCGACGCACGAGCAGTGGGAGCTATCATGTACACGCCTCCTCAGACCTGCGTGGCAGCCTGTCATTGGCCGGAAGGAGATTCGGAATCGTAACTGTCGCCATGAGTCGACCAAAGTGACTCGCACGTGCATAATCTTGGGATGTGACGCTTTGAATTTGAATTCCTTCATCAATGCATTATGGGCGGGAGATCTCTTGTACGGGTACTCTCCAAGTCTGCGAGCAGACTCCAAGAGTAGGGAGCTTTTGTTATGGGGAGATCTGAGCCCATGGTAAAACACCCGTCCGAGCGTTAGTCCGGGCCGACTCACTGCCATGACATCCAAGGCATGCCTAGTCCGACCAGGTTCGAGCATCACCCGACAATAACGAGAAGACATGACCCGTCCGAGCCGACCGACTCGGTTAAGGTATAGCTCGAAACGGTTCTCATACTCCGATCTGATGACTTATAATCCGCTAGCTGTAGTATGCTCAACACGGCAAGCCTCGCTGACCACAATGGATTGGACCTGACGGGTCGGGTCGGATACCACTCGACTTAGAAGCCGCATCCTTTGTTCCATGGTCGGATGAGCCGAGCCGAGTAGACTTGTGGTGGCATACGCCATATGTGGAAGTTTCCATTACTGGTCGTGGCCGATAACTTCGCTCACAGATACGCACTACTCACCCAATACGCTGCGTGATCAGTAGATTGCGGGCAGTATCTCCATGATCCGAGAATCCCCTTGATCGTGCCGAGATTATCGGATCCAGACCATTCCACAGGTAAGTATAAATAGCACACGACACTTCGTCTACAGGGAGGCGATAACACGCTCTCTCTCTCTCTTGTACTCTCTACTTGACCCCGAGTCCCTTGTCCTGACTTAAGCATCGGAGGGTCTCCCGGCTTAGCCAGGGTCACCTTTGCCAGTTCTCTTGTTGCAGGTTCCAGGGGTGATACCTTAAGGTGAAGACGACGTGGAGGGAGGGCCAACCAGATTTTGACATCAACAACCATTAATCAAATAAAGCTCAGAATCTACAGCCTACTACAAACTGCAAAATTATTTAAAGGACAAAGAAATATAAGATTCCCTAACTAAAGTGACCCTTGTGGTTGGTCAGCAATCATAGATTCTAAGGGCCTCATCTACAGAAATAGAAGATATTAGGTACCATTTTCCGTCCGCACGATATATGTCTATACTTACACGATTTAACATTTTTAAAGGAGATTTAGTGGATTTTTGCCGTTATTGTATTTGAATGTGTTTTGTGGAGTTTAAGGCTCCGAGGTAGGTAAAAAGAGAGAAAAAATGGCAGCTAATCTTACTACGTAGGGTTTAAGACTCCAGGTATGCAAAATAAAGTAAAAAATAAAAGTGAATAAAAGAGAGTTACAGAATAAAGATAAAAGAAAGTGATTATGTGCTTTGATGCTTTTAGGATATGTGGATTGGAATACAAGTTTATTTGAGAAGTGAGAAGTAAAATGGAAGACCCAACACCTTTTTTTTTTGCAAAAGGGATGGTCAGATGTCCTCGATTCTAATCCTACTCTTTTACTTCAGTGGCTTCTTTTGTATATTGTTTATCTTAGAGCTGGTCTCCTGAATAGGGCAAGACCCTGCTGTCAGGCAAAAATCTCTAAAGTCTTCAGAGAGTAAAACCTACACTAAGTGTCTTGCTCATTGACCCCCCTCCCCCGAAAAAGGCAAATGTTATGTTGTATTTATAGATCGAGACTATGGCTCATGGTGAGCCGATAGTAGACATTTATCCCTATTTCACGATTTTGGTATTTATAGGATCTGAATACAAGTTTTTGTCAGGTAAAAAGGACCTAAGGTGGTTGTCGACTTGTGGTGGGCTGACGATCCACTTAGCATCATTTTATCCGTCAGAATAAGTTCCTTGACACGTGGGAACGAAAAATGAAAGTAGAGATAATGACATCACCATCGGCTCGTCGTGAGCCTATGGTTTTATTTTCTTAATTTGGTTTAATGGTTGCTTCCGAGAGGTGTTGGGGACCCTTAATATGCGATCCGTTTAGATTTGCAATGCTTCACGAGTCGGATAGAGACGACTTGAAGGTATTAAACAGTGTTTCTGGAGGGCCTAGATGCTTGGCTAGCATTTGATTTGTCATGTTCCAGATCTGTCAATCAGGTTCATCGATTGTTCTCGAGATGTCCGAAGGTCGTGCCCTTTTGATCGATTAGAATTTCAACAGTTATCGAGTTGCCCAGAAATGATTTTATCGAAGCTCAGTCAAAGTATGAAGAATATATTAGTATTGTTTTGGGAGGGGTGTCTACTGATGCCCTCCTTTACTGAATGCCAAAGTGAGTAAACACCTCACCATCCGGGTTAAATGTAGATGGGGTCTAATCTATTCCAACCAAAGTATCATTGTCGAGAGGTTCGCCTGATTAAAAGATAACTAGGATGCTTCACAAGAGTTGAGAAAAATGTTGTAATTTGTCCTACACTTTTTGTAGCCTTATGGGGCATTAAATTATAACTTTTTCACACCGTGATCAGCGTGTGTGCACAAGGGTGTCTGCAATTTTGAATTTTGAATGATTAAAGTCTTTACGCATTTTTGCGGCCTTATGAAGATAACACACTTAGATCTAGAAAATTAGTTCTCGATGTTGTATGATCCCTGAAGATCACCTATATGATTGGTTGATGTAATGGCTAGTTTCCTATGTTTTTTGTGGCTTTACATATCTCCCATATTACATTGCGTTGGGTTGGCAGGTGTCCCAAATGAGAGTCTTTTGGGATTATTTTTTTGTCATTTAAATTTTCAATTATAACACTATGGTTGTAATAGGCTTTTTAATGGCTTGAAGTTTGGTTGCACTTGAAAATTGCATGGATTATCTAACATGACACCACATCACATGGAATCTTATGGAGATTCGAATTACGTCTAAGTCCTAAAGGGGGTAAATAGCACTACTTAAAATTATTTACCAATTAATCTAATTAAGTAAATCCAAAAGTATAGAATAAACAAAATACAACTAATTGTGCAAAATAGTATATGATGTAAGATATGAAATATCAATTGTGTGCGCTACAAATTAAGTGCCTAGTATATACTCTAATCATGCATCCATATTGAATTAAATAATTCAATTACAAACAAGAATAGAAATGCATCCACATAAGTAATTTCAAACACAATGATGTATAGTAATCCGATTAAGTACCTACTACACTTCCGAAAAATACACTCAAACTCAAGTATATCAGTGGTTTTCAATAGATTCACCACAAACTTTTACAGTGATTTTTTAAGAGGTTCACCACTAACCTACACATATGCATTAGTATAAGTGAAACACATATTCACTCGTGTTGGTGGAACACGTACACAACTGTATCGGTAAATCCCTTGAAAACTTGATTGGCTTTTTATCAGTTCACCAATAACTCCTACGGTCCTAATCCAATGACTTGCGTACACTCTCACCGGAGGCTCTCATGAAAACTAACATGTACACACGCATGTTCGATGATGATCCTACACAAGAACCTGTTTGAGTTTGGGTTGCAAACTCTATAATTACTAACGATGTTGGAAATGCTTTTATACTTTTTGGTTGATAAATATATTGGTTACCAAACATGCTTATTGCTTGAATAAGTAAAAACCAAGATAGGATAAGTAGGTTATCCAAAATAATTTACGATCCAAATGCTCTTTAAAAGTCTATTAGGGCCTATTTAGTTGGATGTATTCCAGAGATTTGTAGTATATTTTGCACTTTTTAAGGATTAATTACATGTTACATGAATTTGTGATGGAAGGAATGTTGAATCATTGACTACTACAACTATTAGGTACAAAAAATGAGATGGACTCTATGGGTCCCACCATGATGTATATGTTTTATCCATGCCGTCCATTCATTTAGCTAGATCATTCTAGTGTATGCTTCCAAAAAGTGAGACAGATCCAAAGCTCACATGGACCACAATATGGGGAGAAAATTTAGATGGTTAGCATTCCATTTTTGGTATTTTATATAGTGTGGTCCACTTGATCTTTAAATTTGCTTGATATTTGGGCTCATGCCTCAAAATGATCTGTACTAATGAATGGATGGAGTGGGTATAACACACATGTCATAGTAGGGCTTACCAAGCTTTGGCTTGGAATTATCATGAAATATGATCGGGGGCAACTCCTCTTGACTTTCAAATGCACACAGTTTGTTTGATGTATGCATTTAATGCTGATTTGAGAGACATTACATGAAAATACATGCTATTATATCAAACCAAACATGCCCTTAGAATATTTTGTCCTATGAAAAAATCACCGGATGAATTCCTAATCTAACCAAATTTTGCTCTAAACAAGTTTTATGGTAAAATAAGTGGATCCCTTATTAACCTGTGTGCCATGCAAATATCCTTATATTTGTAAGTGATATCGAAATAAAATTACTTAAGCTCATATTAGAAATTCAATCACTTTCAATATTTAAGAAGCAACCTTTGAGAATTTTGACATGCAGTCCTATATATCACTTTTGTTAATATATTGCACGTGTAGGGACTCCAAGCTTGGATACAGTAGGGTTATTGGGTCATCAATGATGTCATCTTAGCCTTTTCTCAACTGATTGGAGTGGGCTACAGAAATCAAGTTTAGCCATTTGACTCTATCAAGAACCATATTCTCAATTAAACCATATGTCATCAATGGGTCCACTTGATGAACAGTCCAAATCTCACGTCCCTTTGTAGACATGTACAAGGGAGCTATTGGTGAATTAGCCGTGGAGAAATGCAATGTTAGGATATATCTTCCTCTATACTTTAGGGAACCCAGAGTCGGTAAATCAGTCTAAAAATCAGATGGGTTTGAACAATCATAGCCTCTGATTAGTGGAAACTTGTTTGTTGGAGAAGGATCATCCCATATTTTTCACATTTAACTGTCCAATAAATGTTCACCAAAATCTAGTAGTACGATAATAGTTTGTGGTATGTCTAAACAAAGTATTCTACTTTGCATAGGATTACTTGCACACCACATATGCAATTTTTAAATAATTGCTAAATGCTAGCGTTTCATCTATCACACATTGCCAGAGTATAATGTTCTTCTCCTTTTTCTTTTCTTTTTTTTCTTCCAGCTCTTGATGTGGCCAGGAGTCGAGTCTCATATATGGATTAATTAAAAGCCTTGTTAAGCCAACAAGAATGTACAAAGCATGCCATCTGCCCCACCCTGCATGTGCTCGGGTGGCAAATAGGTGCAAATTTGAAAGCTATCCATCGGATGGGACCTACCGTGTTGATGTTTTCACTCAATACTAGCCGGTCAATTTAGCAGGTGATCCGGACCATTAGAACTTAAAACGGATGTATCTCACAAACCAGAATGAGTCATCGGACGTATCATATATGATTTTGGGTAGGACAAGCTACTTTAGCCACCCAACCCTGCTATGCCGGGTTGCCCACGCCGAATTTGTGAGATTCCATTAGATTGACGGTCGAGATCTATATTTATTTTTGTTTTTACTATTTTTAGTAAGTTTTAGTTTGATTATAACTCTATGTACATTGGGCTTTAAGAGTTGTGTCCAACACGGAAAGTGCTTAATAAAATTAAGAGAACATCATGGTTCGTCCAAATAGGACACTTACTATATTTTGCCAAAAACCATGCACCCTAGTAGGAATCACGACCGTCTACAAATAGTAAGTTTAGTATTTATAGTAAGTCATGATTTCTAGGAATTTTTGTTATAGTATGATTCTGAAACTTCTTCTTAGAGTTTATGTTATTATTTAAGAGGTTGTAAGCTCATTTTTCATCATCAATCAAAATTTACAAATTTTATTGAAATTATTTTCTATTTTCTATCTCTTCTCATGGATTCGAGGCATCTGTATGAGTCCAAAGAATTTACATGGATTTGGAAGTTATCCCCTAAAAAAGACGGTGCTCAACCTCTACACATCCTTCCCTGTGTCAGCCACGGTGCCAAAAACAGGTGGACGGGTTAGAAAATTTCAATCACGTTTTCTTAATTGTTCTTTGTTTTTTTTTTTTTTTTTTGTTCATAAAGTGTAGCCCATCTAACCAATAAACTAACCTGATTAATGACTCATAGTTTATGGTACCCCTCAAATGAATGGATCAGATCTCGTATTGATGTTTTGTGTTGGCACATGCCCCTGCCTTGCTGTATTTTATATTTTAAAAGAGGTCTTAACTCTTAAGTCCAATCATTTAGACCATGAGTTAGCATCACCTGGTTGAATAACTTTCAACCTATTGGGTGTACTACATGCAATCTAAAACATTCAAAAGGTTAACCCCACTACTAGGATCACTTTGTGTAAAATCAGTCCATTGAATTGATGAGTTAGTATGATCAAAGCAGACTGTAGTTGAATCCATACTCAGAAGATGGGCCAAGAACCTCCTTGGAAGATGATGGAACCCCACGGTCAGATGACCATGAATGGGTCCATAATGAGTTTGCCTCATTTCCTTATTTGCAGCTCACTTGAGTTTTGGATCTTTCTCGTGTTTTAGTCCATGTCTTAATATGATAATCTTGCAAAATGGATGAACAAAGTGAACTTCTCACAAGCAACATGGTGACTTACCTAACTTTCCATCGTAGGAATTCATGCGGAAAACCTTTATAGGCAATTGGTGCCTTTAAATATGTTTTTAAAAAAGAAATATTATTTGGAGTTTATTTATTTATTTATTTATATGGTTGTCTATTTTTCTTTTGATAGTGTGGCATACCTAATGCTCAAATAAGCCTCAATTTTTAGAACATCCCATCATCATATATCCCATCCAAGCACTACCATACAAAACTATCTACATGTATGCAAAAACCTTAAAATTCAGGTAGTGGACGGTGATGATTGGATCCGCGGCTTTAAAATTTTAGTGATGAGGTGACCCTGCTTGTACTCGCTCAATGTCATGTACCCAAATCAGTGGCCCCAGGGTTAGCTTGTAGAATAAGTTCACCTAACAACAATTACTAAAAAGCACGCTAGGCAGGAAAGGTGGGAAAGGGATTCGATACTCCCACTGCCACCAGCCAATGGCGCCTAGTAGTCAGTGTTATGCGGCCCCCACCATGATGTATGTGTTTCATCCATGCCGTCCACCCATTCTTCCTGATCCTTGTATGGTATGAGCCCAAAAATGAGGTTGATCCAAATCTCAAGTGGACCGCACCATGATGTATGTGATTCATCTATGCCGTCCACCCATTCTTCCAGATCATTTCATCCATGCCGTCCACTCAAAAATATATATCGAGCTGATATATATATATATATATATATATATATATATATATATATATATATATATATTTCCTTCATCCAAATCTGTATAACGTAATCAACAGGTTAGATGTTAAATAGCCATTACAGTGGGCTTAGCAAGTTTTTAATGGTGGACATTCAATCACTACTATTTTCCCATGGTGCAGCCCACCTGAGATTTAGATCTACCTCATTTTTAGGATCAAGACCTAAAATTATCTTTCAAAATAGATGGACAACATGGATACAACACATACATCATGGTGGGGTACACAACACTGACCACTAGCCACCTGACTGGTGGCTTCGTCACTAGCCAAACCGCGTACCAAAAGGTAAAGAAAGAGATTCGACTCATAGCTTGTAAAAGGGACACCTATTTGTGGGTAGATACTTGACTAGGGGGCCCATCGTGATGTATTTGTCTTATAGCCACCCCTATCCATCCGTTTCACCAACTCATTTTAAAGAATGAACCCAAAAATGCAGAAGATACAAATCTCCATTGAACCACACCATAGGAAACAATCGTGATTGGCCATTAAAAACTTATTGTGGGCCATTCAAATTTTGGATCAAGCTGATATTTGTGTGGTCCCTTCATCCAAGTGTTTATAACCTTATTAACACGTTGGATGGAAAATAAACTTTCCCATGGCCCCCCGAAAATATTTTAATGTTGGGCATTCTATCATCATTGTTTCTGTGGCGTGGTCCACATGAGATGCGGATCCGCTGTATTTTTGAGATCATGCCCTAAAATGAGATGGTGAAATGCATGAATATAAGACAAATGCATTACAAGTGGGCCGCACAGTTAGGGGTCCGAGATCCACAACAAGCAATCTCCTTGTCAAAGATTGTTACATGAGATTTGTTCATTCGACAATTCTACTTGCCAAGAGATGAAGTACTTCCTCTTCCTTGGACGTGAAACCCTCCTATGGCTCTGTCCATGCCTGAGTTGTTGTTCAGATCTTACAAGGACACCTTTGAAGCACGATCCCGTACAGGATCGAGCGCCTTGATTGGAGACCTGCAAAGGAGTCCCTGTCCCATCTGATAAGATGAAGAGAATGGTCATCCATGATGTCGCTTGTTTTGTCAATGGAGGGAACTTGATCTCAATCCTCGGACACGGCCTTCGCAGGCAGGTCGCAACCAACTCAGGGACCTCGTTCTTAGGACAACCGTGGAGATCATATTTTAGTTGGTCGACCTCAATCTCCCACCACGTGATTTTAGATCTCAACCACTTGATCTTATCATCATACATTAACTTGCGAAACGGTTGAAAAATGTCTGTTAAATGCATGCCTATTATTTAAGAAATGTTTCTCTCAACGCAATCAACTCATGACCTATAAATAGATACTCTATCTACATTGAAAAGGATGCACTTGTGAACTCTTAACTCTATTAGACTTGGCTTACTTAATTCTAACTTACGAGTCTAAGGGTACCCTGCTATACTAAGGTCTTCTTTACCTCCTCGGTGTACAGGTGATTTGAAATTTAGCTAGGGTGAACATATTTCACATCAACCGAGGTGTTAAAAGAAACTAGGCCCACTTGTTAGGACAACGATTACCCACAAGACAAAGTTCATTGTCCTATGCATTTATCAGTTGGTGGGCCCCCCTCTGACCAACCACCAGACAAAGATCATTTTCCTATACAGCGTACGTCCTGGTGCATGCCCCGTACAGTAAAGAGTCATGCCCGGCCGGAGTAGGAGGGATGTAAGGAGGGGAGGCATGGGAGGACATTGAACCCTAACCGTACAACCAAAAGGGTTGAAGTTAGTTAGGAGGGGTTAAATGCGCCAGCTCAGGATCCATGTGCACGTGACAGAAGCCCCCAATCATTCGGTTGGCAGGCACGGGCGCACATTAGTGCATTGCGGGCTCACCGACCAGCTGTCGTTCCATCTCTGACCTCACGTGCACCACGGAACCCGATTCCTCTGCAACACATCTTTTATTGCACATCCAAGCTTGTGGGGTCCACTATGTTGTATATGTAAAATCTACTCCGTCCATCAGGTTTTATCCAAGATTATAACACCTGGTACCAAAAATTAGATGACAGAAAAACTTATTTGGGCCACACTAAAGGGAACAATGAGGATGATTCTAACCATAGATTTGTGTACGGAGCTACCAAAGTGTCTGTCGTTCATCAAACCGTTTAATCAAAATATAAATCACGATAATAAAGTGAAGTTATAAAAAGATATTTTATCCAAATAGTATGAGGCCCACAGCTTTTGAATTAGTGGGTTTAAGAGAACTTTTACATTTTTCACATTGTTATTGACATCCAGAACTTTTCATCAGAATTATGTACGTCTCAAGTAATGGTTCTCACCCGATGGACAGATTAGATTTACATATCAAATATGGTGGGACCCACGGTGCCTGAGAGTTTTACGCAGCTGTGTAGAATAGGTGTTGCAGACTATTCCGGTCCTGCGCCACATGCCACTCTGCGCCACGACTGACCTCAGGCGACCTACGCTCATCCCTATTCGTAGAAGGATTCCGTACGGATGAGGGTGATCCCCAAAATCAATCCGGACCAGATCTGGTGCACCTAGAAGTACAGGATGTATGGTCCCTCCATGTCAATGGTGCACATGTGGCATACATAGTCTAGATCTAAACTGTTCATTTGATAGATGAAATGATGTACGGATTTTAGATAAAATTTCAGAGGGTTTAGTCTTTTAAAATTCTTAATAGGTGCAGGTAATTAGACACTGAAAGAACGGTTCATATTCAGCTAAATCAATTTCCATTTATTAGATGGTTAGGATATCGTGGTCAAAGCAACTTTTGAGTAGTGAACGATCAGTGGTGAGGCCGGTAGATTTCTTCACTCTCATCGTTATACACATGTGCCACGTGTGTGATAATGATCTACAAGCACAAAAATGCCCTACCACCGGAGATAGTTATGGATCGGCTCGCAGATCGATGTAAAAAATTGATACCCTGCCAGAGCATGACCATCTATGCATGAGCGTACGAGTGTATATATACCTGTAAAGACATGCATATAAAACGATACAAGTAAACAAAAATGGTGGGCCCACTCTACATGGATCATGACCTTTGAAAAAAAATGAAATATGGTCTTATTTTTATATTATGGCTTGAGAGGAACGGTCTAGATGGAAGGAGTCAGAGGTTAGAGTTCAAAAAACTAAATTTACTACTAGGTCACATCATTCGATCAGGTAAACGGATTGGCTACCCCACATACCACTGGCCCGGTGGCTAGTGGTCAGTGCTTTGCTGGCTCCACCATGAAGAATGTCTTTTACCCATGTTATTTATCCATTTTTACCTATCATTTTAAGGTTTGATCTCAAGGGATGGATATAAATCCCAGGTGGACCACACTGTAGGAAAATAATAGTGATTGGATATCTATCATTAAATTCCTCTTAAAGCTCACTGTACTGTTTATTTGACGTCCAATCTTTTAATTAGGTCCCTTCATGATGGGAAAAAACAAAGAATTGCTTAATCCAAAATTTCTATGGCATCTAGAAAGTTTTTAATGGCCGACATTCAATCAACACCATTTCCTATAATGTGGTCCACTTGAGATTGATATATATCTCATTTTTGGGCTCATACTATAAAATGATCTAGAAAAATAGATGACAACATGGATGAAACACATACATCATAGTGGGACCCCTAGAGCACCGACCATTAGCCATCGGCTAGTGGCTGGGGAGGTAGCCAATCTGTTCTCTTCAATAGGCAGCTGTTTGCAGGCATATGGATAGTAATCCCATGTCAGTGTATCAAAATAACTTTTTTAAAACCAAATCTCTCATAATAGTTGCAACGTAAGGTCATGGGTTTAAGTACCCATGGTAGTGAAATTTCAATGCCGTGTAAGTATGTGCCCTTGTAGTGTGTAAGCAAGCATGTAAAAATAAAAATAAAGAATAAGTCAGGTGATCTAGATAAAAATTGGATACAAGGACAGACTATGATGGATGATACACTCGCACGGATCCAGATCATACAATGAGACGCTCACCATCCTTTCTTGTGGTGTGAACTCCATGGGGCCCCTGTAATGTATATGTTTTATTCATGTTGTTTATTCATTTTTTAGCTCATTGTTGGACGTCAACTTAAAATTGAAGCATATATTTTTCAGCTCATTGTTAGACTACATCAACTTAAAATTGAAGCATATCCTCGAGCAGACCACACCATAGAAAAGAGTGGGATAATGATGTTCATCTATGAAACCTTCCTAGGGCCTGGTGTTGTTTATCTATTACTCAGCCTGATCATAAGGTTTTATGGACTTGGACCTTAGTAAAAGGAAAACACAAACATCAGCTAGATCCAAAACTTTTGTAGCCCCTAATAATTTTTTAACAATAGGCTTTCAATTTCTATTGTGGCCTACTTGAGCTTTAGATATACTTTAAATTTAGTTGTGCTTTTGAAATGTGCTGTAAAAAGTGATAAACGGTGGAGATAAGACAAATACATTACAGTAAGCTCGACAGAGTCTTCACATCATGGTAAAGGTGGATGAATGCCTCATTACACAATCTAGCTCAATAACTTTTTAAATTAGTGAGAATTTGCATACATGACATAAATTAATTCGAGCTAAACCGTCCAAAATAAGGGTACCACTTTAGATGCACTATTAATAAAAAAAATGTGCTTTTATGGTGATTTGACCATTAGTAGGGGTGTCAATGGGCCGGGCTCAGGCCTGAAAAATCAGAATTTTGAATAGGGCCGGCCTGAAATAGTTCAAAATCTGGGTCAGAGTTGCCCAAGCCCGGCCGTTGAAAGCCCTAACCATTAGATTGATAGATAATTATTGGACAGTTATATCCAATGGTCTTACTTCTAAAAGCAAGTGTCCATGAATGAGAGGCTAGGATTGTTCATCTTGAGTTTAACTTAGGTTGGGTAGATTCCAAAATTCAGTATGTTTAATTTGAGTTAATATTCGCACATTTGTTTAATTTCAGTTAATATTCACCACGTGTGCCATTTCTAAGTGCTCGTGTATCAATCGCCATGCACGGGCAGAATATTAATTAGCTACCCACAAAAAAAAAGAGTTACGGTTGGAGACGGATTGGCTACTCCCCCTGCCACTAGCCAATGGCTAGTTTTCGGTGTTCTGTGAGCCTTACCATGATGTATGCGTTTCATCATGTTGTCCATCTATTTTTCTAGATCATTTTATAGTACGGGACTAAAAATGAGGTATATCCTAATCTCAGGTGGACCACATTATAAGAAACAGTGTCGAATGAACATTGACCATTAAAAACTTTTTGGTGGCCATAAAAATTTGGGATCAAGCTGATCTTTGTTTTTTTTCCTTTCATCTGGCTCTGTATGACCTAATCAATAGAATGGATGTCAAATAAATAGTACATTGGGCCTTAGGAGGATTTTAATGGTGGATATCTAATCACTATTGTTTTTCTGCAGTGTGGTCCACCTGAGATTAATATGCCTCTCATTTTTGGGATATAGATGAACGAAATGGATGAAACACATACATCATGGCAGGGGGAGTAGCCAATCCATTTCTGTAACTGTTTCACTCAATAGGTGGGGACCAGTAGCCCTATGGTCTGATGACCAGCTGTGGCCTGCTTGTGGAAATAGAAAACCCCAGTATACTAGGGCTGTACACGAGAAGAGTCAGCTCGATTAGCTTGCTCGACTCGTCTCGAAAAAGCTTGATTCAATTCGGTTCGAAATTAAGTTCGAGATGAGCGAAGCTGATTTTTTTAGCTCCAAAAAATTTCAAGTTTGAGCTCAACTCAACTCGGATCAAACTCGGCTCGAATCAGAATCGGATCAAATCAGTTCAGTGACTCAGTTACTGTATCATTGATGTTGCTCACCAAGTGTTTGATGAAAATAACCCAACCAAGTGTTGGCTGGTGGCAAGGAAGGTATGCATGTGAAACAAATACCCATTTTTCTTGATTTTCATGTTGTCTATAAGGTGTTTGATGAAATACCTGTAAAAATTGCTGCTACTGTTTTACAAACAGTGAAAATTTGAGATGCAATCCATGTGTTTGTGAAAATGTCGTAGAGGCGAACTCGGCTCAATCTTGGCTTGAACTCGGCTCGAGCTGACCCAAGCTATTGACCGAACCGAGCTGTGCTGGCCAGTCGAGCTCCAAGACCGAGCTGAGTTCAAGCCGGGGTCGGCAAGTGGCTGAGCCGAGTTGAGCTGTGCCAAGCTCGACTGGTTCGACTCGTGTACACCTCTACAGGATACCGTGTCTTGGAATGCTACTACGCACGCGCATACATATGCCAATTTTGTAGGATGATCAGGATCGTTGGCTTGGTGGGACACCACTTGGATAGGCCAGCCCCCAAAACGATCAGACTGTAGTAGCCATCTTATTAGTAGCCTAAAAAGATATGTTAACACCACCAAAGGATGGTCAGAGTTATCGAGGTATTGGCCCACCAAATCAACGTCTCTAATCAGCATGCATATGTTCCACGCGTTGGGTGGAGACTTGAGACATCACTTCACAGAAATTGTGTGAGGCCCACGTCCTTATAGTACTCGTACCGAGCGCAGGTTGATCGTACTATTTAAAGGGACAGGCAACACAAGTGCCAACGTGGTATACGTGGAGGGTATCCAAGCCACGCTCCTAATGGGCCCACCATGTACTCTGTCCTATCCCACCAGACAAATAGGATCCACACATCAAGTTGGTCACATGGGTATAGTAGCAGATGGAGTGTGGTGTCAAACGCATGCATCATAGTTACATATGATTATTTTTTGTGCAATTGACACGGCAGGATTTGATTGGTCCACAGCCCCAGTCACAGTTGACCCAATATAAAAAGTATGTTGAAAAGGGTCGCGGATTGAGTACGACCACAGGATAGAGGACGGTCTTCTCAGGGTCCCCGTCGGGCCCACTGTCACTCGCGTAGTTCATCTATTCGAAATATTATTTTAAGACATGAGCCTACAAAGGAGGTAGATGGTGTTACAGATGTTTTAAACCGTGAGTAACAAAGTTTTCGATGCCATCGTGGAGCAGCTTAATGCCCTTGAGAAGAGTTTGATGTCATCGAATAGGTATCCAATTAGGGCTGAAAGTCGGACGGGTTGGGTCAGGTTGGAGCTCAACCCTAGACAAACCCAAGGTTCCTATACCTCAATCCCAACCCAACCCAACCCAACCTCAGGTTGAGAATTCTCAACCCAACCCAATCTCGGATTGAGAATTCTCAACCCAAGCCCAACCCAAGCGGTCTCGGTCAGGTTGGTCGGGTTAGTTGGGTTGGTCAGGTGGATACATACTAATGTTTTCGTTATTACATTACTTTATTATATTTCTATACATGTCTTACTTTTTGTACATTTGATTTTATTAATTATACATGTAATTATTTATTATAAAGAACTTTATTTTTTCTAAATAAACTAGCTAAAATATAAGACAACCACTCCTTTAAAAGCCTTGTTGTGTAGCATGCAATCTATTTGGGAGAGAAATTTGGCATATCTTGTTAGCTTGGGTCATTGGAAATAATGTGGACTAATGAGACCCGACGGCACTGGAATTTCTCATGCCTTCAACACAAACGATCCACACTCAATTATATATCAATCGGGTTCGGGTTGGGTCAGGCAACCCGAGACCTCAACGCAAGCCCAAACCAAGTTTTATCGGGTTGGTGTTTATATAACCTAAGCCCAAGACCAAACTCAATAAATATTACCTGAGCCCAACCTAATGTTGGGTCGGTCACGGGTTGGTCAGGTTGAACCTGCCTGACTTTCAGCCCTATACCCGATGCCATTAGAAAAATCTAAAAAAATCATATTTTCTTGTTAGAATGTTTTAGTGATTTCTCAATGCAATCAAAAGATTTCAATGTCATTGATAAATTGTCGATACCATCAAATTTCCATTGAAAGTTCCATCAAGTGCGCACATAGAATTGCGTAAGCGCGGGATTTGATTCTGATTTCAATTGTGATTCTCATAGAAGTTATATATACTAGTGTAATTGGGTTTTGATGTGATAGAACGGTGTTCTAAGTTTTCTAAATTCATTCTTAAGGGTTACAAATAACATAGCTTGGGGAGATTCGAGGCTTATTCGAATCAGGTAACCTCTATCTCATGTAATTTTCTACTTTCATAGTGCATTAATGTTGCTTGGTGCCATGGGCTTTTCCCGCAAGGGTTTTTCCACATTAAATTCGAAGTATTTTTTATTAGACTTGATTATGTGATTGAAATACTTTTCTTGATTTATGAGGAAGAGCTTGATATCTCTTAGAGTACTTGGGGCACCTTGGTGCAGATTCAACAGTTTTGATCGTGTTCATAAAGTTTCAAAGGGGGCACTCATAGTCATAAAGGCGCAAAAGAATAAAAACCTTTATAGGTTGATCGGGAGCACTTCATCGGGTGGACTGCAGTGCCTGTAGCGGATTCTACGCCTGTACGTATGTGGCATGTAGTCTAGGCCACATGAGCGAGCGGTGCATAAATATACTTTCTGACTGTTGTTTAATATCAAATTTTAAAAGTTTTAATTTGAGTATACGTGAGCATTGTATATAATGTAAACAATGTATGTTGTCTTTTAAATCTAGTAAACATGTAAATGTGTTCTTGATTATGTGCATTCTGATGTATGGGGGTCGGCACCTGTAGTTTCTAGTAGAGGGTCGTCATGGTTCATCACATTTATTGACAACTATTCCAGGAAAGTGTGAGTTTATTTTATGAAAAATGAATCCAATGTTTTCACCAACTTCAAGCAATGAAAGGCAATGGTGGAAAAATAGTCAGGGTGAAAAGTGAAGGTACTAAGGACAGATAACGATAAGAAATTCACTTTGGGATAATTCAATGAATATTGCAAAGATAAATAGATCATGAGTCACAACACATTGTGCCACACACTAGAGTAGAACGGTATGGCTGGGCGGATGAATCAGACTCTTTTGGAGAGGGCCTGAAGCATGAGCAGTAATGTTGGGTTAGAAAAGGACCTGTGTACTAAGGCCGTTAACACAACTTGTTACTTGTTAAATCAGTTTACTTCTACGACAACTAATTATAAGATTATAGAGGAAGTGTGAAGTGGTCAGAAGGCATAATACTAGAGATTGTGAGTATTTGGTTGCGATGCTTACTCTTATTTACTGTCAGTTAATAGAGATAAGCTAGACTAAAGAGCAAACAAAAATACATAGTTATTGACTATCGTGGTGGTACGAAAGGGTATAGGTTGTATGACTAGGTCACATAAAAAATCATTCTTAGTTGTGACATGAAATTCGACAAGAGATTTTTGTTCCATATGGATGAGTAGGAGGTGTCGGAAAAGTTGGTTGTGGACATACAAGTAGACATAAATGAGACTCAGGCTAATATAGAGACGCATATGAAGGTATAAGAGAATGTGAAGCAGCCACCTATGAGAAGGAATCCGCCAATAGATCACAAGTTATGGAATATGGGGGTCACTCAAATGTCAGGGATGACTCAAATGTTGTGTTTTCCCTCATTATAGATGATGAGAATCCATATACTCTTCAGGAGGCTCTTGATGAGCCAAATGTCGAAAAGTGTAAAGTAGTGATGGATGATGAGATGGACTCCTTATATAAGAACGAGATGTGGGAACTAATGGAGTTTTTCATTAGCCATAAAGCGATCAAGTGCAAGTAGATCTTCAAGAAGAAACATGATAGGTGCATGGTAAGGTTGGTAGCGAAGAGATATTCTCAGAGAGAAGGTGTTGACTTCATCGAGATATTCACGCCAGTTGTAAAGTAAGTATCTATCAGATTCTTGTTAGTGCTTGTTACCTAATATGATTCAAGCTGGAGCAGATGGATGTGAAGACTGTCTTCTTGCATGAGGAATTGAAAGATCATATTTACATAAAGCAAATAGAAGGTTACAAAATTCAACGGGCATATAACATGGTTTGTGGGTTGAAGAGGTCATTGTATGACTTAAAACAGTCGCCTAAGCAATGGTATAAATGTAGGAACTCTATTTAGTGGGCCTCACTGATCAACGGTCTGGATTGTCAAACGGTTGGATGGATGATTGAGTAGACCAGTGGGCCCCACTTCAGGTGATGTGCTGCGCAGCTCTGCATACCAAGGTTGGAATGTTATAGCTGTCTTACGCAGACAGCAGTTTGAGTTAAACTGGGATACTACAATGTGGAGCACGGGAGGGAGAGTTTTGATGGGTCTCAAACTCTCTCTCCACAGTCTCTATAAAAGAGAACTGGGTCCCCGATCCACCACCACATGGCAGAAGTCTAATCTCATCTATAGTTTTGTAGAAAGGGTGGAAGGAGAGGAAGATCCCAGCTCTGTCGGAATTTCTGGTATTCTATCTTCAGTAATGGCGTCTCAGACAGGTAAGCCATCCAGTCCCTTAATCACCATGTTTTATGCACAGACATATCCGTGGGCCTATTCCGCATATAGATTAAATCCCACACTTGGTATCAGAGCCTCTATGCATAGGTATGGATGATCACATCCAGCTATATCTGATCACATCAAGGTTTTTCTAAAATAGTTGTGATCAAAGATTTCCGAATCTCTGAATCCAAAAATATTCAGAGTAGGGATTTGAATTTCGAGAACCCTAAAAACAATTATTCAAATTAGGAATCCCCAAATCGTGATATTAGGGCTTTCAGATTCGAACCCCCAAATCAGATATTAGGGATTTTCAAATCCCTGAATTTAGAATTCCAGAATTGAGGATTTCGAATCCCAAATACAAATCAATTAGGGATTTCAAACCCAAAATCTGCAATTGGGGATTTTCAATTTAGAATCCCCAAATCAGGGTTTTTTTTCGAATTTGAATCCCCAAAAGTTAAGACCCATATCAGTAATCTAGATTCCCGATCCCTAAATCTAGAAATTAAATAGGGATCTCGAACCCTAAATTAATTTGGGATTTTCGATTTTAGAAACCCTAAATCCAGTTAACAATTAGGGATTTTTGAATCCCATTGGGGATATCTGATCCAGATGGATATCAGGGTTTTCCAAATCCCAAATCAATTATTAGGGTTTTGTATGCCCATACCTGTATATTGGTGGAGGAAGCCATGACAGTGTGATTGCTCCACCAATGCTGTCTGAGAACTTCGATTTCACTAGATCCATCTGCGTTCGTGGCTGATGCAACCTTGAGGATGCCACATCGTCTGACGGTGATCATCATCCATAGCATTGACGCGCTCCTCATTCATATTCGAGGAGGGTAACGTGATCGCCGTTCTCGAATCAGCGTCGAGGAGGATGGATGACGAAGGTATCAAGATCTTCGACTGACTGCGGATTCATCTCAGGAAAAGGATTTTTTTTTTCTTTTCTCTCTCGTTCGCTGCTACCCTCAGTCGGTTGAAGATGAATGTTGCCTGGGCGAAAGCAAACCATCTTTACAGCAAGTGAAGGTCGAAATCGGTTTCAGGTCTTTGGACCCGATTACACGAGTAATTGGGTTCGACTCCTGTACCCACGAAGGGATATATTCCCACTCTAAAGTGGGCTTATCACCGGCAATGGGCCCAATATATTGTTTTGATGGTGGGCCCTGAGTTCAATCTGGTCCATTAAATTCCTAAGAAGGGACCATCAAATATCGTTTCATGTTCACAATTTATTTAGATCTGGGCTGTCTTATGGGCATATTATATGGTAGATGATACACATGAACTTTCATCTAACAAATATTAAGTGTTTTAAACCTGTCCACCATGTGGACACCAATGCGTGGACCTAACCATCCAATTGTAAAGTGTCATACTATTTGTCTATCACATGGACATTAGGAACTGGATTAGTCATGCTCATTGAACACTTCCAGATCATATGGAGTCCTGGTGTGGCCCTACTATTGGCCCATCACCCATCTTTAAGTGTTGGTTTGGACCGTTGGAATATAAGGTGTGAAACATGTTTATATGTTTCACTTTAAGGAATTCCAAAAGGGTCGGTATCAACTGGCTTATGGACCGCATCGGACTAATTAAGTTATAATCCATTGAGAGGCAGGATTATAATCGTAATCCTAAGTCTATATTTGTAATGTTGGATTCGGTTGTGTTAGCCACCATAGTGACCTCAATCGATGAAAAATTTACAAGTACAGACTTGTAACATTGGGATAAGGAGGATTGCATATAGTTGCGTTCAATTTTCATGCGTATGGTAATGAAAACGCAGACGATTACCATATGGCAGATACATGAACGGGTGAAGTAAAAGGTGCTGGTAATGTAAAACTGAAAGACTCATCTCACCCACAGGTCTTGAGTGTCTCAGATTTACATCACTGACATCACTTAGCTTCATGTTCAGGAGGATCACTAGCATATTATTATTACCACCCACAGGAGGAATGATGATGATGTAACAGATTCTCACCAGGATGTGATGGTTGGGCCCATCTTCATCCTGGATGATTCAGTTGATGCCTCCCTTAACAACTGAATTGATTTAATTTGCCTGATATTCTTTGCTTATGATCACGAAATTATTTTGTGAAATAATGAACTAATGTGAGTATATGTTCTCTTATATTTCAGTCTCAATTTCCACTAATATACATCAAGTCCCTACCCTAAATGGGTCTAACTATGCTAAATGGAAGAACGCCATTGAAGTTGTATTGGGGTGTCTACAATTAGATCTTGCCCTGATAACACCAGAACCGCCAAAGCCATCTGATAATGCCACTGAAACTAATTATAATCGATGGCTTGCATGGTTTAGGTCAAATGATACATGCCTGAAAGTCATTAAGTATTTGATTTTTGAATCTATGAAAGGCGTCATGCCTGAAACAAATAAGGCCAAAGTTTTTCTGACTGAAATGGGAAAAAGGTTCAAGAAAACGGATAAGTCTGAGGTGGGCATTCTTTTGAATAAGTTGACTCGCTCGTCCTACGATGGAAAAGGCAACGTCCGCAAATACATTGTAGAGCAGATCGAAGTTATTTCTAAGATTTGTGCTCTAGGGCTTGTACTCACTGATGATCAGCTGGTTCATTTGATCATGAATAACCTACCTCCCCAATTCGGCACATTCCTGGTAAACTATAACACTCTAAAGGACATGTGGACATTGGATAAACTTATCACTCAGTGTGTCCAAGAAGAAGACAGAATCAGACAGACGGTTAAAGTTCAAAATGTAAATATGGTGACCTCAGGTCATTGGCAAGGGCAAGGGAATAAAGGCAAAAGGAAGAGGAAACAAGGTTCTAATAATTGATTCTCTGGTCCTCCATCTGGAAACCAGAAGAATCAATCTGAAAATGAATCTAAACACAAACGGGTTAAGGGTAAACCATGTTTCTTTTGCAATAAGGCGGGTCATTTTAAGAAAGAAAGCGAAGGCTTTAAGAATTAGCTCATAAAGAAAGGTACTTATTCTATTCTTGTCTGTTTTGAATCTAATTTAACTGATGTGTCAGCGGATTCCCGGTGGATAGATTCAGGAACTACTATTCACGTATGCACTTCTATGCGGGAATTACTACAGGCCAGGCCACCAACTAATGCGGAGCGCTCAGTATACGTAAGCAATGGTGTCAAGGTTGATGTGGAGGTAATAGGAGTCTATAGGCTTAAGTTAAAGTCTGGTCATTTTTTGGATTTAGTAGATACATTCAGTGTGCCATCTGTAAGGCACAATTTAGTTTCAATTTCCTGTTTGGATAAGTTGGGATATTCATTCCACTTTGAAAATAAAAGTTTTGGTATTTACTTTAATTCGATTAAAGTTGGAACCGGCTCTTTAGTAAACAACTTATACCAGTTAGACTTGATTGCCTTTCACGTCTATAATATTAATACCTTGCATGGAAATAAAGTGAGATCCAAGCGAAGACTAGATTATGAGAATTCTTCCATGTTGTGGCATAGATGGCTATGCCATATATCTCGTGAGAGATTAGACAGGCTTGTGCGAGAAGGAATTTTACATTCTCTAGACTTCTCTGACTATAAAGTATGCATTAATTGCATAAAAGGAAAACAGACTAGAACGAGAAAGAAAGGTGTAACCAGGAGTGTAGGTCTGTTAGAGGTTATACATACAGATATCTGTGGACCATTCCCTACAACCTCATGAAGTGGCCACAAATATTTCATTACCTTTATAGATGACTACTCTCGCTTCGGGTACCTATACCTTATCAGTGAGAAATTAGATGCCCTATATGCTTTTAAAATCTCTAAGGTCGAGGTTGAAAATCAACTCTATAAAAGAATTAAAGTTGTCAGATCTGACCGTGGTGGTGAATACTATAGCAGATATGACGAATCAAGATGTAATCTAGGGCCATTCGCTAAATACCTACAGGATTGTGGTATTGTCGCTTAATACACTATGCCTAGTACTCCAGAGCATAATGGTGTGGCTAAGAGACGTAATTGCACCCTTATGGATATGGTGCGAAGCATGGTCAGCAATTCGATATTACCAGAATCTCTGTAGGGTGATGCGATCAAAACCGCAGTTCATATACTAAACAGGGTTCCCAGCAAAGCAGTAAGTAAAACTCCTTTTGAGTTGTGGAATGGGAGAAAACCAAGTCTCCGATATCTACATGTTTGGGGTTTTTCTACTGAGGCCAAAGTTTATAACCCGCATGAAAAAAAGCTTGATCCTAAAACCGTAAGTTGTTTCTTCATTGGATACCCAGAAAGATCAAAAGGCTATCGATTCTACTGTCCTTCTCACTCTATCAGGATTGTTAAGACTGGGAATGCCAGATTCATTGAGGACATTGAAAATAGTGTGAGCACGAACATGAGAAATTTTGTATTTGAGGAACAAAGGACTGTGACTCCTGTCATAGTCAATCCAAATCACGTGGACATTAATGATGCAGTTAATTCTGCAGTCACTGCAGAGTGCCACGTAAAACCTCATATACAAACCACTGATGAGGAAAATCAAGATCAGACCCAACAAACTGAACCATTGAGAAGATCTGAAAGAGAGAGAAGGCCTGTAAATTGAGACGATTACATCGTATACTTACAGGAGCATGACTTTGACATAAGGATGGAAAAGGATCCTGAATTCTTTACACAAGTCTATCAAAGTGCTGATCCTTCTCATTGGTTTGATGCCATGAAAGATGAGTTGAAATCCATGCAGGACAATAAAGTATGAGATCTTGTAGAATTACCTACTGGAATAAGGCTGATTGGTTCTAAATGAATATTTAAAACTAAAAGGGACTCCAAGGGTAATGTTGAAAGGTATAAAGCTCGACTTGTTGCCAAGAATTTTAACCAATGTGAGGGCATTGACTTTAAGGAGACTTTCTCACCAGTATCTAAGAAAGACTCATTCAGGATTATAATGGCTCTTGTAGCTCATACGGATTTAGAGTTACATCAGATGGATGTAAAGACTGCATTTCTCAATGGAGATCTAAATGAGAATGTATACATGTTGCAGCCCAAAGGTTTTGTAGCTACTGGCTCAGAACATTTGGTTTGCAAACTTAAGAAGTCCATCTATGGGTTGAAACAGGCATCGCGACAGTGGTACCTTAAGTTTCATGAAGTAATTTCCTCCTATGGATTTATAGAAAACACTGCAGATGAATGCATCTACATTAAAACCAGTGGGAGTAAGTTCGTTATAATGATTTTGTATGTTGATGACACTCTGTTGGCTAGCAGTGATACCAGGATGTTGAGCGACACCAAGAAATTCTTATCTCAAATGTTTAAAATGAAAGACCTTGGTGAAGCTTCTTACGTCATCGGCATTGAGATTCACCGTGACAAAACACTTGGACTGCTCAGCCTGTCACAAAGAGCCTATATTACTATGGTATTCGAAAGATATGGCATGCAAAATCATACGTCAGGAAAGTCGCCCATTGTGAAGGGCGAAAAATTTGGTCTATTTCAGTGTCCAAAGAATAATTTAGAAAAGAATCGAATGAAGGAATTTTCGTACGCATCAGTAGTAGGGAGCATCATGTATGCTCAAGTTTGTACACGACCGGACATTGCCTTTATCACTGGAATGTTGGAAAGATATCTATTTAATCCAGGAATACAACATTGGATAGCTACAAAGAAAGTGTTACGATATCTTCAGATAACAAAAGACTTCGGACTCACATACAGAAGATCTAATCAGTTGGAGTTGATCGGATATTCAGACGCAGACTTCGCAGGCTACATTGACACTAAGAAGTCTACTTCAGGATATATCTTCATGATGGTAGGAGGAGCTATGTCGTGAAAAAGTATGAAACAGTCTACCACAGCCTCATCCACTATGGAAGCTGAATTTATTGTCTGCCATGAGATATCTAATCAGGAACTATAGTTACAGAGTTTCTTCTCAGGTTTGCGGGTACTGGAGCATAACCCGAAACCATTAAGACTATTTTGCAATAATTCGGTGTTATTTCCTTCTCTAGTAACAACAAGCATTCATCAAGGTCGAGGCATATCGACATCAAGTATCTTGTTGTAAAGGAAAGGGTTCAGAATCATCAAGTGTCCGTGGAATTCATCGGCACTAAGCAGATGATTGCAGATCCGCTCACTAAAGGGCTCCCTATCACGTCGTTTCAAGAGCATGTGACATTCATGGCAGTCATTGATCCCACAGATGTTTTCAGTTAGTGGGAGTTGAGCGTATTTTGATTTTCACAGACATTTAGAGATCTCATTTTATGCATTTTATTTTGGATGATTTTGATATAAAGATTTATTTCTACTTCTCTATATATATGCGCAAATTTTGAATAAGTAGAATTATAGTCGTGTCTCGTTGGAGACATGTAAAAGCTTCAGGACCTCTTAAGGATGGGCACATATCATCACACTAAAATGTGTAATCCTTATACCACATTTTCAAGTTCATGATCTATGTCGTTAAGATTGAAAGTATTTGTGATCACGTTTAGACTCACTTTGCCTAAATTAAATGTTGTGATGACTACCGTGTTTCGATACTGATTGTCTTGATGGACCAGATTGAATAGCATTACTCATATTGTCCAACTGTTTTTATTGGTTAACCATTTGGATATTTTCTTAAAAGATCAAAATTTATTTTTTAAAATAATTCTATATGACTATCTTTGACATTGCTCAATGAGGCCTAAGTGGGAGAATGTAGGAACTCTATTTAGTGGGCCTCACTGATCAACGGTCTGGATTGTCAAACAGTTAGATGGATGATTGAGTAGACCAGTGGGCCCCACTTCAGGTGATGTGTTGCGCAGTCTATTTGTGCAGCTTGCGTACAAGGGCTGGAATGCTATAGCTGTCTTACGTAAACAGCAGTTTGAGTTGAACTGGGATACTACAATGTGGAGCACGGGAGGGAGAGTTTTAATGGGTCTCAAACTCTCTCTCCACAGTCTCTATAAAAGAGAGTTGGGTCCCCGATCCACCACCACACGGCAGAAGTCTAGTCCTATCTATAGTTTTGCAGAAAAGGTGGAAGGAGAGGAAGATCCCAGCTCTGTCGAAATTTCTGGTATTCTATCTTCAGTAATAGCGTCTCTGACAGGTAAGCCATTCAATCCCTTAATCACCATGTTCTATGCACAGACATATCCGTTGGCCTATTCTGCATATAGATTAAATCCCACAATAAAAAGTTTGATTCTTTCGTGATGAATCCGAGGTTTAACATGAGTGAATATAATCATTGTGTCTATTATAAGACACCGAATGATGATAAATTCATTATCTTGGTTTTGTATATTGATGACATGTTGATCGCCAGTCAGATGTCACATTAAAACTAAAGCCTGAGGCCCACAAATCGGACTCATCCATTGTAAAAGTGGGCCATACCAAGGGAGAACTTTTTGGAGGGTAATTATTGCCCTATACATTGTTTTCAATCTTGGGGTTCACCTGAATCACTATTGGGGCTGGTTTTTTAACTATAGGCCTAAAACTAAGTCACTTCCCCATGGCAGGAGTGAGTTTTTTAAATAAATAATGGTGGGCCACCTAAGCTAAACCACCTCTTAAGTAAATGATTTTTACGTAGAGAGGAGGTTGATTGTGCAGGTGCTCACCATCCTTTAAATGGTGGTGAAGACTATATGAGACCCAACTTGATGTATGTGTTTTATCCACGCCGTGTGTCTATTTTTTCAGTTTACTTCAGGGTATGACTACAAAATTAATGCATATCCAAAGCTCAAGTGCACCACACCACATTAAAAAAAAATAAAAGAAGAAGAAGAAGAGGAGTAAGGATAATGACCTCCACCTTTGAAACCTTCCAAGAACCCACAAAGATACTTATTTGTCATCCAACGGGTGATAAGGTCACAATGACCTAGATGAATGCAAAAACACAAATATTGGCTTGATCCAATGATCGGTGGCTCCTCAAAAAGTTTTCAACGGTAGGCATTCAATTCCCATTGTTTCCTATAATGCACGGTGCACTAGAGCTTTGGATATATTTCAGCTTTAGTCTCATGTCCTGAAATGATGGGCCAAAACGTATGGATAGTGTTGACAAAAACATATATCATGGTGGGCCACATAGAGTCGGCACACCACGAAAAAATGGTAGTGACTCACTGCACAATCAAGGAACCATGGCCAAAGGGTTTTTTGTTACACACGCACACACACCCCACACACTCACGCTGGTGGAATCTCACCACCTATGGGTACTCAAACCCTTGACCGGGAGTTGAAACTCCTAAGAGTCTACCACCCGGGCAAGAGTAAGGACCCTTGAATCACGCATAGGACTGATCTTTAGGCATAGCCCTAACTTGAGATGCTGCATTTGATGCATGGAGTGTTTTTCAAATACACATCATGGTTGGTGTATAGAGATCAACCTCATAGAGAGCTCCCATGGGATCGATATATATATACCGAAGAAGAGAAATTTACCACTGTACGACCCATTTAAGGCTCACTTACCGGATGAAGCCCACCCCATTTTACCTGAGCAGAATAAACCCCGATTGTACGGACGACTTGCGAAAGGTCGAAAATGCGCCTTGCTTTTACCTTCAAGCGGATCGACTGGTGCTCGAAGACGAGCGCTTACGCTCCTCGAACTCCCAGTTGTACGAACAGTTCAAAAGATATCAACATTACGTGGGCCCCACAGTTATGTATTTATTATATCCACAACGTTCATACATATTTCAAGATTATTTTGGAGCATTATCCCAAAAAAAAAAACCATATCCAAAGATCAGCTGGACCACAACACAGGGAACATTGAGAAAATTGATTTTTACCGTGAAAAATTTTGTAAGGCCCATCATAACATTTATTTTCCATCCAATATATTCATAAGGCCACAAAGACCTGGATGAAGAGGAAAAACAAATTTCATAATGATCCAAAACTTCTGTAACCCCTAAAAGGGTTTCAATGGTAGACGTTCAATTCCCCACGGTCTTTTACAGTGTGGTCCACTTGATACTTAGATCTTTCTTATTTTTAGTTTCAAGTCTTAATATAAGCTCGCCAAATAGATGGACGGTTTGGATATAACACAGACCTCATGATGGAACCCACAAAAGCAATGAAAATTCTACAGCGATAAAAAACACAGTTTTTTTTTTTTTTAACAAGGAGAAATTTTTCTCCTTATTCTTTTCTCTGATACATAATTATGCAAATATGTATATATAAGTATATAAAAATATTTTTCTATCTTTCAATTCATTTCTTTGCCTATTTATTTAACAAGCATATCTACTAAACTAGATTGAGTTACTTAACGTACCAAATATGATTTTTGGGTAGGAGAAGCTAATTTAGCCAACCAACATAGTTATTTTTCAAGATTCCATCAGGTCAATGGTCAAAAATTCATTTTATTCACTTCGTGATTAATTTCATTCATTTTATTCACTTCGTAGTCAATTTCATTCACTTCCCGGTCAATTTTAATTAGTTCGCGGTAAATTTCATTAACTTCATGGTCAATTCCATACATTTTGCAGTGAATTTCGGTGAATTTCCTCCACTTCATGGTCAATTCCATGCATTTCACGGTCAATCCCGGTGATTCCCCATCACTTCACGGCCAAATCCATGCATTTCACAGTCAATTCCCTTCACTTCAGGGCCAATTTCGTATATTTCACGATCAATTCCCTTCACTTGCATTTCACAGTCAATTCCCTTCATTTCACGGTCAATACCTGTGATTCCGCTTCACTTCACGGTCATTTCCATGCATTTCACGGTCAATTCGATTCACTTCACAGTCATTTCCATGCATTTTACAGTCATTTCTGGCGATTCCATTTAGATTCACGGTCATTTCCATGCACTTCACGGTCAATTCCCTTCAATTCACGATTAGTTCCATGCACTTCATGGTGCCATGAAGTGCATGGAAATAACCGTGAATCTAAACGGAATCGCCAAAAATGACCGTGAAATGTATGGAAATGACGGTGAAGTGAAGCAAATTGAACATGAAATGCATGGAAATGACCGTGAATCTAAACGGAATCGCGAGAATTGACCATGAAATGCATGGAAATTCTCCGTGAAGTGAAGCGAATTGACCATGAAATGCATGGAAATGAACTTGAAGTGAAGGGAATTGACTGTGAAGTGCATCGAAATGACCGTGAATCTAAACGGAATCGTTGGAATTGACCATAAGATGCATGGAAATGACCGTGAAGTGAAGCGAAATGACTGTGAAATGCATGAAAATGACCATGAAGTGAAGGGAATTGACCGTAAAGTGCATCGAAATGACTATGAATCTAAATGAAATCACTGGAATTGACCGTGAAATACATGAAAATGACCGTGAAGTGAAGCGAATTGAACGTGAAATGCATAGAAATGACCGTAAAGTGAAGGGATTTGACCGTGAAGTGCATCGAAATGACTGTGAATCTAAACGGAATCACCGGAAATGATCGTAAAATACATGGAAATGACCGTGAAGTTAAGCGAATTGACCGTGAAATGCATGGAAATGAACATGAAGTGAAGGGAATTTGAACATGAAGTGCACGGAAATGACCGTGAATCTAAACGGAATCGCCGGAATTGACCATGAAATGCATGGAAATGAGAGTGAAGTGCAACAAAATGACTGTGAAATGCATGAAAATGACCGTGAAATGAAGGGAATTGACCATGAAGTGCATACAAATGACCGTGAATCTAAACGGAATCGGTAGAATTGACCGTGAAATGCATGAAAATGACCGTGAAGTGAAGCGAATTGACTGTGAAATGCGTGGAAATAACCGTGAGGTGAAGGGAATTGACCGTGAAGTGCATGGAAATGACAGTGAATCTAAACGAAATCGCCAAAATTGACCGTGAAATGCTTGGAATTAACCATGAAGTGAAGCGAATTGACTGTGAAGTGCATCAAAATGACCGTGAATCTAAACGAAATCGCTGGAAATGACTGTGAAATGCATGGAAATGACTGTGAAGGGAAGCGAATTGACCGTGAAATGCGTGGAAATGACCTTGAAGTGAAGGGAATTGACCGTGAAGTGCATGGAAATGACCGTGAATCTAAACGGAATCGTCGGAATTGACCATAAAATGCATGAAAATTTTGGCAATTCCGTTTAAATTCATGAATTTCATGGTCAATTCCGACAATTCTGTTTAGATCACGGTCATTTCCATGCACTTCATGGTCAATTCCCTTCACTTCACGGTCATTTTGCTTCACATCACGGTCATTTCGCTTCACATCACGGTCATTTCCAGTGATTTCGTTTACATTCACGGTCATTTTAATGCACTTCACGGTCAATTCTCTTCACTTTACGGTCATTTCCACACATTTCGCTATCAATTTGCTTCACTTCACGGTCATTTTCATGCATTTCATGGTCAACTTCGGCAATTCTATTTAGATTCACGGCCATTTTCATGCACTTCATGGCCAATTCCCTTCACTTCACGGCCATTTTCATGCATTTCACGGTCATTTTGCTTCACTTCACGGTCAATTTCCTTCACTTCACAGCCATTTCCATGCATTTCACAGTCATTTTCAACGATTCCGTTTAGATTCACGGTCATTTCCAACGATTCCGTTTAGATTCACAGTCATTTCGATGCACTTCACGGTCAATTCCCTTCACTTCACAGGCATTTCATGCATTTCACAGTCATTTTGCTACACTTTACGGTCATTTTCATGCATTTCACGGTCATTTCCAGTGATTCCGTTTAGATTCACGGTCATTTCAATGCACTTCACGGTCAATTCCCTTCACTTCACGGCCATTTCATGCATTTCATAGTCATTTTGCTACACTTTATAGACATTTCTATGCATTTCACGGACATTTCTAGTGATTCCATTCAGATTCACGGTCATTTCGATGCACTTCATGGTCAACTTCCTTCACTTCACGGTCATTTCCACGCATTTCACGGTCAATTGGCTTCACTTCACGGTCATTTTCATGTATTTCATGGTTAATTCCAGCGATTCTGTTTATATTCATTGTCATTTCTCTGCACTTCACGGTCAATTCCCTTCACTTCACGGCCATTTCCATGCATTTCACGGTCAATTCGCTTCACTTCACAGTCATTTCCATGTATTTCACTGTCATTTCTGACTATTCCGTTTTGATTCACGGTCATTTTGATGCACTTCACGGTCACTTCCACGCATTTCATGTTCAATTTTCTTCACTTCACGGTCATTTCCATGCATTTCACGGTCAATTCCCTTCATTTCACGGTCATTTCCATGCATTTCACAGTCAATTCCCTTCACTTCACGGTCATTTCCATGCATTTCACGATCAATCTCGGCGATTCCGTTTCATTTCACAGTCATTTCCATGCATTCACAGTCAATCCCGGCTATTCTGTTTCATTTCAAGGTTATATTAAGTTGTGTTTTCTTGAACAAAGAACTAAAGATGAGGTGACCTTTGCTTATCCTATAGATGTTCAGTACAAGAATGCTACTGAAGTGGGGTACAAATCTATGACTTAGTGGTTATGAGAATAGGCATCATGATGGTCTATGAACTCGGACAATCCAGTGATTTTCTGGTTTTCCTATGTATTCTCAATTCCAATCGGTCATATTTTGGATTCACCAAGTTATCTCATTTGACTTGTATTTGAACATGATCCCTACTCTTGGTTTTCATCATTTCATTACAATTCCTCATTTACAACTTCTAAATTAGCAAAATAAAGAAATCAACAATTTAAAAAGTATAACCTATTTCTAGCAATATCTTCTGATATCTTGCTTTTTAAAACTTGCAAAATCCTTTGCAATGAAGTTGGGTTGAACATGGCTTGGGATTGGATGGAAGAATGACCCTTAGATTAGCTTAGGATCTCTTTCCAGTATTCATTCATGAATTCTTGCTTCATTGCTCTCTTAAAAGTGTTTCCAATGTGTTGGGTCAGGCAACCCGAGACCTCAACCCGAGCCCAACCCAAGTTTTATCGAGTTGGTGTTTGTATGGCCCAACCCCAAGACCAAACTCGATACATCCTGCCCAAGCCTAACCCAATGTCGGGTGGGTTACAAGTTGGTCAGGTTGAACCCGGCTAACTTTCAGCCCTAAAATCATATATGGTACGTCAAGTAACCAATTTTGGTTTTGAAGATATTCTTGTTATATGAATAAAGAAAGAAATGAAAAAAGGAGAGAAATTTTTTTTTATATACTTATATATACATATTTATATAAATATGTGTTAGAGAAAATTCTAGGCAAAATAAAATTCTCCATGTAAAAAAATTTTAAAAATTATTAAAAAATTATTTTAAAAAAGTGCACAGGATACAGCTATAGCTACGGTTATAATCCGTAGCCATAGATAGCCGTGGCGTTTTGTTTGAATCGACGATGAATTGTGGATTCTGCAATCCATCCCCAAATCCTACAGCGAGTTGTGGTGGAATCGCGAAATTCGCGATTCATCGCCGATTCAAACAAAAGGCCACAATTTTCTATGGCTACGGATTATAACTGTAGCTATAGTCATATCCTGTGCTTTTTTTTTTTTTTTTTTTACATAGAGAATTTTATTCTACCTATATTTTTCTCTAACACATATTTATATAAATATGCATATATAAGCATATAAAAAAAATTCTCTCCTTTTTTTCATTTCTTTCTTTATTCATATAACAAGAATATCTTCTAAACCAAAATCAGTTACTTGACGTACCAGATATGATTTTAGGGCTGAAAGTTGGGCGGGTTCAACCTGACCAACCTATGACCCACCCGACATTGGTTGGGCTTAGGCAAGATGTATTGGGTTTGGTCTCGGGGTTGGGCCATACAAACACCAACCCAATAAAACTTGGGTTGGGCTCGGGTTGAGGTCTTGGGTTGCCTGACCCAACACGAACCCGATTAATATATAAGTTCCTTATAAATTAATTATAATTGAGTGCAGATCATTTGTGTTGAAGGCAAAGAAAATTCCAAATGCCAACTGCTTTTATTGGTCCACATCATTTTCGATGACTCATCTCACATGTAGACTCTTGCATGTCAACATCACATCAGGGGACAATATATACATTGACTTCCCATTCCAAAATGCAACCTATCAATGACTTAAAATAATGAAGAAGATGAGGATAGAGAGAGGAGAAGAGGAAGAGAAAGGAAAGAGAAAACATTAGAGAGAGAGAGAGTTTAATGCAGTATTTTTTATTAATAGAAATAATGCAAAAGACCAAACTACCTTTAAAGATTAATATAAAAGGAAAAAATATTCCAACGATGCATAATAATTTCAACAAAAATCATTATAAAGTAAAGTAGTCACATAACTTGAAGATTCTGAGAATTATCGCAAGATACTTTTGTTACCATAATATTTGTTAATTCTTGCAAGATACTTTTGTTACCATAATATTTTTTAATTCTTGCAAGATACTTTTGTTACCGTGAAGTGAAACGAATTAATCGTGAAATGAATGTAATTGACCATGAAATAAAGGGAATTGACCGTGAAATGCATTGAATTGACCATGAAGTAAAGGGAATTGACTGTGAAATGCATGGAATTGACCGTGAAATGAAGGGGAATCGCCGGAATTGGCCATGAAATGCATGGAATTGACCGTGAAGTGAAGGGGAATCGTTGAAATTGACTATGAAATGCATGGAAATGACCGTAAAATGAAGGGAATTGATAGTTAAATGCATTGAATTGACCGTGAAGTAAAGGGAATTGACCGTGAAATGCATGGAAATGACCGTGAAGTGAAGGGAATTGACCGTGAAATGCATGGAAATGACCGTGAAGTGGAGTGAATTGACCGGGAAATGCATGGAAATGGCCGTGAAATGAAACGGAATCCCCGGAATTGACCGTGAAATGCATGGTAATGACCGTGAAGTAAAGAAAATTGACCGTGAAATGCATGGAAATGACCGTGAAGTGAAGGGAATTGACCGTGAAATAAAATGAAATCGCCAAAATTGACCGTGAAATACATGAAAATGACCGTAAAGTGAAGGGAATTGACCGTTAAATGCATAGAAATGACTGTGAAGTGAAGGGAATTGACCGTGAAATGCATGAAAATGACTGTGAAATGAGATGAAATCGACAGAATTAACCGTGAAGTGAAGAGAATTGACCGTGAAATGCATGGAAATGATCGTGAAATGAAACGAAATTGCTGGAATTTACTGTGAAATGCGTGGAAATGTCTATGAAGTGATGGGAATTGACCGTGAAATGCATGGAAATGACCATGAAGTGAAGGGAATTGACCGTGAAATGAAACGGAATCGTCAGAATTGACAGTGAAATGCATGGAAATGACCATAAAGTGAAGGGAATTGACCATGAAATGAAACGGAATCGCCAGAATTGACCGTGAAATGCATGGAAATGACCGTGAAGTGAAGGGAATTGACCATGAAATGTATGGAAATGATTGTGAAATGAAACGGAATCCCCAGAATTGACCGTGAAATGCATCGTAATGACCGTGAAGTGAAGCGAATTGACCATGAAATGCATGGAAATGACTATGAAGTGAAGGGAATTGACCGTGAAATGCATGGAAATGACCGTGAAATAAAACTAAATCGCCAGAATTGACCATGAAATGCATCCAATTGATCGTGAAGTGAAGGGAATTGACCGTGAAATGCATGGAATTGACCGTGAAGTGAAGGGGAATCGCCGGAATTAACTGTGAAATGCATGGAAATGACCATAAAGTGAAGGGAATTGACTATGAAATGAATAGAATTGACCGTAAAGTGAAAGGAATTGATCGCGAAATGCATAAAATTCACCGTGAAGTGAAGGGAATTGACCGTGAAATGAATTGAGTTGACCGCAAAGTGAATGAAATGGATTTTCGACCATCGACCTGATGGAATCTTGAAAAATAACTAGGTTTTTTGGCTAAAGTATCTTCTCCTACCCCAAAATCATATGTGGTATGTGAAGTAACTAATTTTAGTTTAGAAGATATTCTTATTAAATGAATAAAGAAATAAATGAAAAAAAGAGAGAAAAAATTTTATATGCTTATATATACATATTTATATAAATATGTATCAGAGAAAAATGTAGGTAGAATAAATTTTTCATGTAAAAAAATAAAAATAAAAATAAAAAAATAAAAATAAATAAAGAGAGAAGAGAGTGCATAGCACTATGATTATGGCTACGGTTATAATCCGTAGCCATAGGAGGTCTACCCGCCTTGCTCTCCCTCCTCTTGCAATCAGGGGCTTATTGCTACGGTTATAATCTGTAGCCATAGGAATCCCTTCAACTTTGTCAAAAAGCTGAAAAAGCAGGGGCATTTTCGACCTTTGGCATGTCGTCCGTACAGATGGGGCTTATTCTGATAAGGTAAAATGGGGTGGGCTTAAGTGGGTGAATGGGTCGTACAGTGGTAAATCTTACACAAAGATTGCTGACGTGCACACCTTCTTACGTAAGCACCCTAAACACATGTCATGGGCATAGAATCTGAATAGTTCACATGATGCGGCACCCCGTGAAACTCTATGGAACCAATTTTCATTCCGATCCAAAACACTAGTGGACCATAGCAAAGGGAAATGCAAATCAATGGAGAAAATATTTCCTTTAGCCATGGCCCACCAAGTTTTGTATCAATCTAAAAATTGGCCTTGTGAGGTTTCAAGAGGTGTTGCTTCATATGAACCGTTCGGATTCTGTGCCCATGACACGTGTACAAAGGTGCAGACGGGTGCTCATACAAGATGGTGTGCAAGTGAGCATATATATACACACACTGCTCTCCAGTGCACCTTTCCACCCTGTAATGGGCCTAAAATCCGATTAGACCATGTGATGCGGCACCCATAACCCCTACTGCCAAACTTTCAACCTAATCCAAAAACTCCGGTGGGCCATAACAAAGAGAGGCAAATCAAAGGAGTAAACTGATTCCTTTTGTCATGGCCTACCAAAGTTCCGGATCAGGGTAAAAGCTGGGACCTAGAGGTTTTACGGGGTATTGCATCATGTGGACGGTTGAGATTTTGGTCTCATATAATATGAGATGAGTTTTCAAAAAAAATTCATCAGTTTTCACGAGTTCTTGAAAAGTTCTCACGAGCTTTCACTAGCTTTCACGAGAACTGGTGCACGTGTGTACACACAAAAGGATATGGCTCTATGCGGTCGACATCATGGGAACTTCTCATGAGGGCCAGCTGTGTGGGCCTACCATGATGCATGTCAAACATCTACCCCATCAGTTAGATGCATCATTCCATTGTGGGCCTCGGGTTTAAAAATCAAGTTAATCCATGACTTCTTTGGGCCACACTACATATAGAAGTTAAGAGGGGTTACCCTCCCATTAAAACATTCATAATCATTTGTTGGGCCCACCGAGATGTGGTTCACAAATCCAGCCCATCCATTATGTGCATCCCACTTGGATGAGGGGTCATACTAGGTTTCAGACCCATCTAAATTTCAGGTGGGCCCCACCAAGTGCTTGTATATGCCTTAGGCATGTATTCACATGATTTTTAGATGGCATGGCCCACCCGAGTTCCGTATAAGGTCGATTTTTGAGATATCCCATAATTTAAAGGGGACCCATCGAATTCCTGGTGTTGATGTTCGACACACATCAAGGTGGGGCCCACACATCCCATGAGGTCGACCGCATAAAAACTTTTCCTATATATATATATATATATATATATATATATATATATATATATATATATATATATATAACCTCATGGGAACTTCACATGACGTCAAGTTATGTGGGCCCCTGTGTGATGATCCAACATCCACACCGTGAATTTGGTGGTTCCCTCTAGGTTATGGGATATTCTAAAATTCAAACATATTCGGAAGTCAAGTGGGCCACACTATCTAAAACTGTGTGAAATCATGCCAAGCACTTGGTGAGGCCCACCTAAGTTTTGTATATGGATGATAGTTGGTGTGACCCCTCATCCAAGTGGGACACACACAATAGATGGGTTGGATGTCTGAACCACATCTCAATGGGCCCACATAAACGATCATGAAGGTTTCAATGGGTAGGTATCCACTCTCAACTAGTGCCTGTGTTTTGACCCACCTAAAGGCATGATTGGCCTAATTTTTAGGCCCATGGCCCATCATGGAAGGATGCATTTGATTGATGGGGTGGATTCTCGCATAGATCATAGTGGTGCCCACACAACTCAACCTCATTGGAAGCTCCCATGAGGTTGACCTCATAGTACCTTTTCCATATGTGTGTGAGTGTCAAGTCAAATAAAAATTCATCACGGTCCAATTGCACATTAAGTTTTCGAGTGTCTGAACAATGTGTGTTGTATCATTTATAACTTTACTCATGCTTGTAAAAACTATAATTGAAGTTTTTTATGTTAATCTTATTTATGTACGGGGATTTCGATTAATCGAATTAGGGATTTCGATTCGATTGATCGAACAGGCTGCTCAATCAATCGATTAAACTCGGGATTAAACGGCTTGGTCTTTGGACAGTTTAGATAGGTTCAATTGATTGACCTTGGATGTTTGAGCGATCGGCATAATTTGAAAATTTTATGTTAATTATTTGAACACTTTTGAGCATGTTTGATTAATCGAACACGGGGGATCGATCGATTAAGGGTTTTTCGATCAATGTCAATCAATCGATGCATAGATCGATGGTGTGCACGGTTTTGCATAATTGCTCAATTTGTTTTATATTTCGGATATAACACTGTATATATGAGGTGTAATACGGGATCAGGGTGGAATAAGGAGAGCGAAATCATGTCTAGGGTTTTGAAGGGAGGAAAGTAGGGTTTTCGCATTTACAAGTTCATCTAATTTCTTGTACTTTCATTTTTATAGTGGATCGTTGGTCACTTTGTGCTGTAGTTTTTTTTCCACATGGGTTTTTCCACATAAAATTGTGTGTTCTCTATGTTTCTTTGTTTGCGTTTATTTTTGTTTTGTGATTCGACTCGAGGTTTGTTTTATGGCACCCAGCAAGTGGTATCAGATATATATGTTAGGATTCGAGTTTGAATCTAAGACATGACAATAAAAGGATCTAAAGTGAAGGATGAGACAAAAGTTCACCGATAAAAAAAAATAACTTTGAACTATGGAAGGTGACGATGAGAAATATTCTAGTTTAGCAAGGATTGCAACATGCACTCCTTGGTATAGTGAAGCGTCATGCGACTATGAGCGATGAAGAATGGGAAAAACTTGATCATAGGGTAATTAAATCTATCCAGTTATGTTTGGCAGATGATGTTCTTTATAATATCCTTGATCAAAAGAAAATCATAGGGCTTTAGACGAAGTTAAAAAGCTTGCACATATCGAAATCTCTCTCAAATAGTTTGTATCTGAAAAGAAATTCTATAATGTGAAGATGGTGGAAGGGTCCAATCTTAATAAATATATTGGCGCGTTTAATCAATTACTTTACAAGTTGACGAGTATGGAGGTGAAGATCGACGAAGAAGACCAAGGCATAATCCTGTTGAATTCTCTTCCAGAATTGTGTGAGTGTCTCGTAGACACTATGTGCCACGGTAGGGGTTCCTCTGCAAATATGTTAGTTGCTAGGAGAAGAGCTTCTGAGCGAGAGAATAGAAATTCGTGATCTAGGTACAAGTCTAAGGGCGAAAGAAAGATAAAGTGTTGAAATTGTGGGAGGTTGGGTTATATAAAGAAGGATTGTCGAAACACTAAAACACGGAAGAATGAGAAATTAGAACAATCAAGAAGATAGGCCAATTCACTGGAATCTAATGTAGGTAAGAGTTGTTGTGAAGTGTTGTCAATGTCCAAGGTATACAGTGAACATAAGAATGAGTCGATTTTGGATACAAGGGCATTATATTATATGTGTCTTCATCGAAGTTGATTCACCACATACAACAAGTCAGATGGTGGCGTGGTTCTTATGAGTAATGATCATACTTCTATGATGATTGGAATTGGATCTGTTAGCATAAGACTGTTTAATGGAGTGAAGCGTACTCTAATAGAAGTAAGGCATTTTTCAAAGTTGAAGAAGAATCTGATATCTCTACGTGCTCTTGATGCACTAGGATGCAAGTTCATCACTTATGATGGTGACTTAAAAGTTTCAAAGGCCCGTTGTTATGAAGGCACAGAGGAGCGACAATCTCTATAGTTTGATGGGGAATATTATATCGGGTGGATCTACGGCGTCTACAGCAGATTCTACATCAGCACGATTGTGGCATGTGCACCTAGGCCACATGAGTGAGAAAGGTACAAAGGTATTACTCGATCATTGCTCGATTCCTGTATTTAAATGTTTTGATTTAGATATATATGAGTATTGCATATACGGTAAACAATCAATGTTATCTTTTATAATTAAAAAGCATTGTAGTAAATGATTGCTTAACTATGTGCACTCGAATGTGTGGGGATTGTCACCCATTGTTTTTGTAAGAGGATCGTCATTCTTTATCATATTCATTGAATATTTCTCCAGAAAGTTAAAGGTTTATTTTTCTAAAAAATAAATCCAATATTTTTACCACTTTTAACATGTGGAAGGCGATGGTAGAAAAATAGTAACGGCAGAAGTTGAAAGTGTTGAGGACAGACAATGGTGGAGAATTCACTTCAAAGGAATTACAAAGATGATGGGATAGTGAGGCATAATACAGTAAGGAATACACCATAATAGAATAGTGTGGCAGAACAAATGAATCAGGCTCTCTTGGAGAAAGTTCAAAGAATGTTGAGCAATATTGAATTGGGCAAGGAACTATGAACTGATGCCATTAATATGGCTTGTTACTTACTAAATCAATATCCATCTATGCCTATTGGTTGTAAAATTTCAGAATAAGTGTGGAGTGGTTATGATGTAGACTACTCAAGGCTGTAAGTATTTTGTTGCAATGCTTAATCTCATGTACCATCAGTTGAGAAAAATAAGCTAGACTAAATGACAAGAAAGTGTACCTTTATTGGCTATGGTGATGGTATGAAGGGATATAGACTATATGACTGGGTACATGGAAGATCACAATGAGTTATGACGTCAGAGTGGACAATCATAAAAATTTGCTCTTCATCATCAATGGGGTTTCTCATCCTAGCGGCCATGGCCTGCCAACGCCCAACATACGC
Source organism: Magnolia kwangsiensis (assembly GCA_037074715.1). Taxonomy (NCBI): domain Eukaryota; kingdom Viridiplantae; phylum Streptophyta; class Magnoliopsida; order Magnoliales; family Magnoliaceae; genus Magnolia; species Magnolia kwangsiensis. The sequence goes on from CM073573.1 coordinate 45,395,172, forward strand.
AGACAATGATTCGTTATTTTTGTCTCAAAGTAGCCAAATCTGCTCTCATCAGGGCCATGTTTAAATTGTAAGAAAATCGATCAATGAAGGCCTGGGAAAGTCATTCTTAAGTCCAGATTTGATGGCCATCAAGCAATGTATACCAATCCAAGGCATCACCCTTTAGGGGTTTCTGAAAGAGACATATCAATGCTCCGTTATTCTCTGTTATTGCATTGAGTTCCCATAAAATGCTTTCAGACGAGTTGTGGAGCACCCACTACCATCATATCTCTTGAACTTTGGTACCTCAAAATTCCGAGGCACCCTGGCATCTGGAAAGGGACATAAGTCCCTAAATTTGGTGGATGGATGATCCACTCTTTGCTACCTTTTTAGCTGACTTTGCATCAATTGGAGTTGTTCACGTAGCTCCTCGATTTCTGATCGGCTTGCTTGAGGGTATCTTGCCCCTTGTGGCATAGCCTAGGCTGCTTCTTCATCATAGGGATCTATCTTGTTGACCCTATGGCTCCCATGAAGGGGAGGCTATTGAAAAGAGATTGGGCTCGGAGTTGCGGGAGATATCTCGAATTAAACGCCGCTCCCTTTCAAGGGAGGGTGTGAGACTCAGAAATGGCTCCCGCCTGGGGTATCTGTCAGATCCCGATTGTGAATCTCGTAAGGGGGAGTACGTTGGATTCGAAATTGGCCCCCTTCATGTGCTTCTGTCGCTTCTTGTCTGTGGCTTCCGTTAGGGGGAGCCTATGCTGAGATTTGGTTAAGGTTCCCATTTTCAGGTGCTGGAAGGTTGTTCTCGTTTGTGGGAAGATGTTAGAGATCTTGTGCAGACTCAAAAGGGAAAGATAGGATTGGATTTGCTGCAGGAGGGAGGGAAAAAGCAAGGGGAAGCTGTGGGATTGAGTTGTTCTAAGCACTAGGCTGCGATGCCTACATACTTGGTATGATTCCTGGCACGAGGCAAAGTAGTAACTCTTGCATTACCTTAAGGTTTTGGGCTATCTCATTCATGGTTATTGTAGCTAGCAAATCTGTTGGATTTGCTACAGATGTTGGCTCCGGTGCTTTAGGACCTGATAGGGCTATTAGTTCTTCTTCTTGACTTGCCATCATTGCATGAGATCGAGTTGTTATAGTGGAAGTGGATGCCCAACCAAGTGCGAGCCAAAGATTGGTGCTCTTTTTTTTTATGTGAAAGAAAATGTCAATGTTTCTGTGAATAATATCCTTTAAGACTAGATTACCACACTCTTTCAAATCAGGACTCAGCTGGTGCGAGCTAGCAAGTCCCCAATGGAGTCATCATTCTGTGAACGTTGGAAATCGGTGTCCATGCTGATGTATGCTTGTTTCTGAGGTGGTGTAGACTTGGAGTCGCCACTAGCCGCTTAACTCAATATCCTGCAGTCGGTTAGAACCTACAGAATATGTAAAAGCCAGAGAATCCAGAGGCTCTCTTACTTTAAGTTAACTCTTGATCTGCGACCTGGGATTCCGAGTAAGGGACCTTTGTTACAAAGAGGGAAGGTGTTATTCACCTTCTCTGCCCGTACAGATGTACGGTCTCTACTTTATGTGGCAAGATAGTCTTAAGAGATAAAATGACAAGATATGAAATACTAAAATGAGACTAGACAAATTTGGATTTCTGATATAGCATGGTCCATAATTTCAGCAAGTTGTAGAAAATACGTCCAGAGAATTTCTAGAGGAGAAAGGAGGTTAAGAGTAGATGCGATGATGCTGGAATATTATATAAGAGGACTAGGCTAACATGAGTTTCCGATATGACACAATCCGGAGTTTTGGCAAGTCACGGAGCATACGTTCAAAGGCAACCTAGAGGAGTAGGGGGGTTAAAAAAGGGAAGTAATGATGCGATGTGAATACTAATGACGAATGTGTGATCCTTGGCTTGCACTTGAAAACGTTTGGATGTTTAGGTGTATCATGGTTGAAAGGTTTGGCTTAAGTGGAAGTACGAGGTTAAGGTATGTGTTCACTCCCCAAGTGCAAAGTTGTGATGTAGTAATAAACTCGGTAAGACCGAGGTCAAATCCTAAGGGACTGATACTTGTACGTTATCTGAAACTAAGTAGAAATGGAACTAGGCTAAAATATAATCTAAATCAAATAGAATTTAAAGAATAATTGTGAAAGTATTAATCTAAAATTTATAGAAATCAGAGGAAAGAAAACTAAGGATTCAGAGGATCCACTTGTAGAGATCAGGGAGATCTTATGCCTGCTTTATGGAAATTAAACTGAACTGCCATTAATATAGTTTTCAAGAGATGAAAGGTATATGAATTAGAATGGATTCCATCATCAAACTATGCCCATGAGACAAAGCAAATAACAGAATTAAACTAATTACCAACCAATCGCATGTATGAAGGTTAGGAAGGGTACCAACATCCAACCATGCCCAGGATACAATGGTGAACAACAGGACTTCCTGACGTCATAAACATAAAAGGCAAAGAATATGCTCAAAGCCATCACAGACCCATTGTAATTCTTGTCACAACAGACCATTAACAACTAAAAAAATTACCTTAATTAAACTAAAATTAATATCAGTTCAGTCTGAACAAAAGGCTCAAACAAAGTCTCCCATCACACTACAGACTTCACCTCTTAGCCCAAGCTAAGAGGTTCAGCCATGCATAGGCATGATGTGGCTTATCTCTAAAAAAATAAAACACAAACAAAGAAAGTTAAAAGAAGAAGAAATCACAACTATACTCCCTTTCTCTCTCTCTCTCTACTCCACATGTCCTCTTGTGCACGTCCAGCCCCGAGCCGTGATTCTTCCTCTTCAAGATTTGATTATCCTCCCTCCCACGTTTTGTCTCTTTCTTCTTTATAGTAGGAGACTGTCGTTCATGTGAGATTGGAAGTCGGTGAAGAAGGAAGTCAGCTGGAGTCAGGTTTTTACGCAGCCAGGAAAACAGTGTCCCAACTCCCTTCGATCCTTGCTTCCTTTCCAAAAACTCCACGTCCCTTGGGACATTTTTGCACAAACTAGACGATGGACGGTCCAGATCGACCATCCGATTACCGTTAAGATCATGTAATGGCCCACAAAACCGAGCAGCGTCCGGCTGTGAAAACAGAGCCACAGATCTTCTGTTGAGGTGTTGGTGGGGCCTCTGATCATCATTGAACGAGAAATCCATACCGTTCATTGAACTCCCCTCGAAAAACCAGTCGAAAATGACGTGTTCTGGCTTGAATTCAAAGTGGCCCACGGAACTTGTGCTTCTACTGTCCATCTTCTGTTTGAAGGGTTAAAACCTGATCTTTGCTACTTTTTGAAAATTTCCCACCTAGGTCTTGATGAGTGGGCATGTAGGATTCTAATCGACGGTCTGGATCGGACCATTGAACAACGATGGTGGCCCACAATGAAAGGCCGCAAGTCCCTGTTCTGTTGTTTCGCAGCCAATTTGAAACTGGCCAAGAAGCTTGCGGTCAATACAAGTTGAATACTTTTTAGTGGCTCGGTGCACCTCGAATGCACAACTTGTGTGCACGCCCACTCATGCAAAGTGGGTCCCATATTGATGTTTGTGAGAAATCCAATCCGTCCATCCATTTTATAGTATCATTTTAGATGTTGAGACCAAAAGTAAAATAGATCCAAATATCAGGTGGGCCCCACATCGCTGTTTTATGGGCTGATTTGTCCATTGGGCCACTTCCAAAGGGATTCAATGGCTGAATTTTAACATGTATGGTTAATTTATGGTCTTAAGGGCATGTATGAATTTTCGAGCCAATTGGATGGTGGGAACTATATGATTTTGCATTCTGCACCAATTTCAGGCCATTTAAAGGTGAACGATTTGATTTCCTCGGATCCCTAGCATGTAAATCCATCAATGTTAGTCCTCTAGAGTCCGTCCCCTACTCTGAGTGTCAAATCTACTCTTTTAGTACTCTTTTTTCAGTCCACACTCCTGATTACATCCTTCAAAAAAAAACACAATTAAAATATGACATTAAGCATTATCATGTACGTGAAATCAGGTAATAACTGGGGTCTGGTATGCAATATTTGACCCTCAACAGTATGGATGAATGAGGCTGATGAAAGCTAAAAAGGATGAGAGCTTTATAACTTAAGCACTCCTCCTCACTCTTACTCACTTTCTATTTTTCTCTCCCTCACTCTCCTTATCTCTCTTGATTAGTAGTTGCTAGTGATTCTTATTGATGTGAGATGAGGATAAGTGAAGAGTATTTATAGCCTTCTGAGATGATATTTAGGTAATTCTCAGAACTTTGAAGGGTAAATGATGATGTGGTGCCTTGGGATTAATGGAAGAAAGGGTAATATCACATGGCACTTCCTTATTGGTTTATAAGCTTGGTAGAATGGTAAATAGGGTGAATTTTTTAGTCAAATAGATCAAGATAGTTGACTTTAGAGGAGAGCACCAGTTGTGAATTTCAAAGGCACATCTATCGAGGTAGGGATTACCGCCCCTTCACGGCTATTTTCGAAATTCAGTTGGTGGGCTTTCCTCGGGCCGTGGGTGTGGCCCAAAGCCTGTTTTTTATTTTTGGCTCAAAATGGCTTGAAAATGGCTAGAACATGGCTTGAAAATGGCTTGAGGGTGGCTCAAAAGATGCATGGATTGGGGGTGAAGGTTTGGGCATGCTTTGGCTTAGGTGATGGCCTGAGTTAAGTTATGGTTTCAGATAATGGAATGGCTTAGGTTTGGTTAGGGTTTGGATTAGGTTTGGGGAAATGGTTGTAGGTTTAGGTAGGGTGTGGGATTCAGGTTCAGTTCTTAAGGATCATCCATGCCTTATCAAATTGCTAGCCTGGGTGGGGTGTCTACAAGGGCATTTATGTACTCTATATCCACACCATTCGTCTGTTTTGCTAGGTCATTTTAAGACATGTATAAAAAAAATGAAGCATATCCAATTCTCAGGTGGACCATATCATAGAAAATAATGGTGATTGACCATTAATGGGCCACAAAAGTTTTGAATCAAGCTGAAATTTGTTTTATTTTTTTCCTTCATTCATCAGGTTTATATAACCTTATCAATAGGTTAAATGGCAAATAAATATTATGGAAACATTGCAATGGTCCCTAGGAAGCTTTTAGTGGTAGGTCGTTCAATCATCACTGTTTCATATGGTAAGGTCCACTATCTACTTTATTTTTGAGCTCATATCCTATTAATAAAAATAAAAAATTTATATAAAAAACAAAAAAAAAAAACAGATGGATGACATGGATATAGAATAAATACATCTAGGTGGACCCTATGGTAAGGGGCGGAGCTAATCTGCTTCCTTTACGCCTTCTTTTCATTTAAATTTCTCTAATATAACTTCTTCTTTTTTGGGGTTAGCTTGTTAGTACACACACTCCATGTTAGCCACCCCCGTTAGGGATCGATACCAAGACCTCTAGTGTTGAAACGAGGTATCTCCACTCAGTTTTCCAGTTGAGCTATGGATCTGGGTGTTCTAATATAACTTATACTTGAAAATGAAAAGTCACTTTAAAATAAAAACTTATGAAAAAGGTAAAATAATAGTTAATTTTATTCCTAATTTTAATAATGCTTAGAAACTAAGATAACTGATGATTATCGTTAATGATATGGACATTCGAACCCCACAGTTGGATGTTTCTGGACTAACTCTTCATCATCTAAAAGTGGTGGCAAATTCCCACCCTAATCTAGTTCTCAGTTCGAAGTGCTTCTCTTCAACCTACATCGTTTTTAGATTTTATTCAAGAGACTTAAAGACTATGGTTCGCCATCATCGATTAATGATTGCCAACAACTATAACTATACGGGCCCACACCAGACAGGACTGCATGTGCCATGTGTACCGCATTTTGAGTGTATATAAGACAAGTACATGGATGACCATGTGGCGTAGCGTAGTTGAGTAGACTAGATGACCCAAAGGAGTTTTCACTCTCCCATGCGACAAGACAAAAATATGCCACTTGTAGAGAGAGAACCCACACAAGTTGAACGGTCTAGATACGTCAACACTCAAAGCAGCTTGAAGTGGGCCACAATGCATGTATCAAAAGAAACTCATTTATCATGCTTTGAAAATGAACTGCTTGAAGAATGTAATGAAATGCATGTAATAAAATTAGTGATTGGTGTTGTACCCTATTTCTAGAAATTCTGCAGAAGATAATATGAGTGCGACATATGGCAACACATGAAAATACGAAGTGGATGAAAAAGTTTTCAAAATGCTTGGAGCACTTTTGTGGGATTATATTTTGTATAAATCTAGTTTTATAAGTTTAAGAGATGGTCGACAAAATGTTGTGGTCGAGTTATGAGTGAAGAGAGAAATGTGGTCGAGCTCTTTGAGTACAAAGGCAACCCGGATGAACAAAGTCTTAGCCAATAAAAGATGAACTTTCGTAAAAAGAAACATAATAAAAAAAGATATAAATGAAAGAAGGATTTAGAAAGATTTTTCGACTACTATAATCATTGCAATAATAGAAAAAAGGTATGGAAACTGCAACAGAACTCTATAAATAGTAAAGGAATTTAACAGAAAAAATAATCAATCTAACACAATAACCAATCAAATCAAATCTATCAATTTATCTTTTATCTCAGCTTATCATATGAGTAGCAACAAATCTAGTAGCAGTAATTCTTAATTATAATCCTTAGTTGTAATCTAAATCTATGCTCATACATTGGATGTGATCTTTTTCACATATCACGCAGTTCTTTCGAGAGACACATTCTTGTAGTTGTTCCTAGTGACCGATTGTGAGTTTTTCCTTATATTTGATTGCACTAGTATTCTAAAGGTTCTTTCTTAATGAAGCATAAAGTAACCCATCTTCGGAGGAAAAACTCTACTTTTCAATTAACACATGATCATCATCAAATTCTGCAAGTGGCTAAGTAAGTGACCTATCTTCTTAAAATCTAGTCATATATGTTCATATTAGACATATCTACTTATTTCGGCACTTGGGGTTGAAGTTAATCGGTTCAGATCGAGCCGTTATATCAATTTTAGCAGGCTCATGCACATCATGAGAGGATTTACAAATCACCACACTTCTCTACGTGGGTGAGAATATCTATTTATAATATTGTACAATTGTACAATTTGACTACACACTTATAGTATCTACAATAAAGGGAAATAATCAAAACAGATTTGTGTGACATCTCATAAATCAAGTAGGATCCCGAGAGTCAATGGAGGAGGATCTATAGGGATTCTCAATACCCTCCCGCAAGCTGAGCGTGGGATTACAGCCAATGCGAAGCTTGGATCGGAAAAAAGTAAATAACGGCCAGGAAACACTTTTGGTGAATATATCAGCGACCTGCAAATTCGACGAAACATATTGAGTGCAAAGGGTACCAGCAACAACAAGTTCTCGTAAGAAATGGTAGTCAAGGTCGATGTGTTTGGCACGCTTGTGAGAAATAGGATTCGAGCTTATGTGAGGGTGACCTTGAGATCACGTAGGAGATGAGTAAGCCATAGAACCTCAGCAGCGGTAAAAGCGAGAGCACGGTACTCGAATTCACAACTAGAGCGGGAAACTGTAAACTGCTTTTTGGCACTCCGTGAGACAAGATTGTCCCCAAGATAAATGGAATAACTAGAGGTGGAACGCTGAGTGTCAGGACACCCTGCCCACTCGACGTTAGAATAGGCCAAGAGACCAATAGATGACGATGCAGAAAAGGTTAAGCCAAAGTGAAGAGTGCCCTTGACATAGCGCAGGATACGTTTGACAACCTAAAAATGTTCTTCAGTTGGAGCATGAAGAAATTGACTAATGGAGTTGACTGACTGAGCAAGATCAGGGCACGTGATGGTCAAATACTGTAAGGCACCAACTAAAGAGCGATAAAGAGTGGGATCCGAGAAGGGTGCACCATTAGAGGAGAGGCGCTGAGACACAACCATTGGTGTAGCAACAGACTTACTGTCAAGTAATTGAGCACGAGCAAGAATGTCATGAGCATACTTAGTTTGACTGAGAAAGATTCCATCCGAAAGAGAGGAAACGTCAAGGCCAAGAAAATAGCTCAAGGAGCCTAAGTCTGTGAGGTCAAATTCCTCGTGCAGCTGTTGAATGAATCGGTTGAAAAGTGCTGGATTATTTCCTATAACAATGATGTCATCAACATAGAGTAATAAGTAGATGAGATCAGCTTTCCGACTGAAGGCAAAGAGGAACGTATCAGCACGGCTGCAAGAGAATCCAAGTTGTAAGAGAAATGTACTAAAACGATTAAAGCAGGCCCGCGGAGCTTGTTTGAAGCCATAAAGAGCTTCTTTTAATTTGCACACATGAAGAGGGTATCGAGGATCAACATAGCCGGGAGGTTGTTCCATATAAACATCTTCACAAAGAACACCATTAAGAAAGGCATTCTTGACGTCAAGTTGACATAAGGGCCAGCGATTAGACACGGCTAGAGAGAGAACAACCCTGATGGTGGAAGCCTTGACCACGAGACTAAAGGTGTCGGTGTAGTCAAGTCCGGGAAGCTGTGTGTAGCCCTTGGCAACTAGGCGAGCCTTGAAGCGATCAATGGAGCCATTAGAATGATATTTGGTCTTAAAAACCCATTTGGAGCCCACAATATTTGTATTGTGCGGTCGAGGAACAAGAACCCAAGTATCATTCTTGAGCAATGCTGCAATTTCTACATCCATGGCGGCAAGCCATGCAGGATCCTTAGCTGCAGAGAGAAATCCTTTAGGCTCGGAAGTATTAAGCAAGGCATGTAGAAGGGTCGGAGGTTACACGGTGCTAAAAAGAGCCGAATGCTTGAGCCTAAAGATCCCATCTCGAGCTCAAGTGACCATAAAGTGACGAGCAGGTGGAGCTTGTTTAGACACTGAGGAGGATGGACCAGATCCGATGGAGAGAGAGCCAGAGCCTGAGGAATCACGAGGCTCACGTGCAGTAGGAGCCAAAGAAAAAGAGGATGGGCTAGAAACCTGCATGGACTCAGAAACAGGAAAATCATCACAAATTGTGCAAGGGTAGGCAAGGGGCCGTGTAATAGTGGGCACAAGAGATGGAGCCAGAGGGGTAGGAATGGAAATGAATGACTCTAAAAAATTAGAGATGATCAACTCTGAAGGGGGATGTGTACGTGAAGAGTCTAAAAATGAAAAGAAAGACTCATCAAATTGAGCATGCCGAGTAATGTAAATAAGAGAAGTAGTGGTGTCCAAGCAACTGTAACACCCTGAAAATCGGGGGTCGTATATAAACTCAACTCCCGAGTTCCAGACCGTCACTTATGCAACAAAAATGGTTATGATTCAATGTTGTCTGATTTAAAGCATTCACATGAGTAAAAGTATACCAAAACTGTAATTCATACTTCAGATCCAGTGATAAAAGCAAGCGGAAGACTAAACAATATATATATCACTGTATGGAAAAACAAAGTAATCTCATCTGTCTCCAAAGTATGACTACATCTCTGAGTCTCATATACATGTAAATAAACAAAAGAATAAAGTTCAAAATAGTCCCACTGAAGTCCCCCTCGATCCAGGTCACCTACGGGAAGCCGTCGTGATACTGCATATACGAGAACTCATCCTGGTCCTCGTCAATCTCCGGCTCCACCTCCTGGATCTCGTCCTCACCTGCAACTACGACAGGGTCTAGTGAGTGTTGCAAACACCATCCCGTAACGTAGGAATGAGTGATTAACTCAGTGGAATCATAGAGCAAAGATTAGCATGTTCACAATTCAATCACGCGATAATAGTAAAGCAGTAAATCAGACAATCCTAATACTGTTGTTAATGCAAGATGATATGACGTGATGTATGCCCTCACCGACGATCACCCTCATGTGGCAACATCTTACGACCGCGGCATGCCACACTCCCTAGAGTGCTCCACATCTTCCAGGCACATGCAATGCTATGGTGATATGATTACCAAGTTGTTATTAGTCCATTCAAACAGCAGGATTGGGAAACTAAGGTACTTCCCTTGTATCAATCCCAACACGGATCCTGTCTAGGGTCGTCACTCCTAGTAATCTCATACGATGTACATTTCGTAGGTCACTGCAAGGGCTGTCAGGGCTGTTGCTCGCACTCGTTGCACCGCTCCCCCATCACCTTATCAATACAGTCCTACTGTACTCTACTGCACGGAAGGGTCGTCGCCTCCCGTGGACTCAGAATACGCTCGCGGTCACTACAAAGGGCTCGTCGCCTGATCAGTGTAGGCCGACAGCTAGAATATAGTGTCCCATACCACCATAATCTGCTCACGAGTCAAGGTGCTCACTGGTCACTACGGGGAGGTTTGTGGCCCCAGCGTAGGCCGACAGCTCGACCACGGTGTCCCATACCACCATGCCCGGCTCATGAGTCTTCGTGGATCAAGGTACCACGGTTAATAGGGTTTACAATGGTAAGTTCAGTACCCTAGGTTCAAGCAGTTATGATACATACAAGGTGAACAAACATCGGCCAGTCGGGTTACTTGACGGGCTCGACTAGCGCGATCGCATCTCGAATTGAACGACATGAAGTGCGTGAAACACTTTGCGTGGCCTAACCACTGCCGCCAACTCTCAACACGAATCACATTCATCGACGCGTCGTTCGTGGCTATGACCAGTCAGCCACGAATTCGCTCGGTTACCGACTGCCTGGACTAGGTCAAGTCCCACACATCTATGGAATTTCATTAACATTATATACCAAGGTATTGGAATCGAAATACATCATGTGAGCATGTTAGCACATGTTAAAACATTCAACTTAAGCAAATCTTCAAGGCATACTTCCCATGTATATTCAACTTAAGCAAATCTTCAAGGCGTACTTTCTATGCATGTAGTGTAATCATGCATAAGGTAAGCATGTAGGAAATCATCTAGGTCAGTATATTAATCATGAAATCAATCTCAATCTACTACATAACATCATATAACTCAATACATAATAATACAAGCATTTATACAAACACATACACTACACACTTAAGTCCACATATAGTATGTCGACCCAACGTGCGCAACTTGGCGAATCTCTTCGCCAAACTAATTATGCAAACATTCCTAACTCTCTAATGCGGCGACAAATCATGTCAATCACGTCAGCAAATTATGCATGGAGACCGTACTTCCTACAAATGACTAAAATGCCCTAAATCTCATATTCTTCGTTAATTTACGAAACAGGAAACGGAGAGCATGTTGTACATGTCAAACGGCGATGCCGTCGATGATCTACTATTAAACGACATTGAAAGCGTTGTAAACCGTCAATCAAAGCGTCTAAAATCCTCACCTAATCTCTTACGGTCGCGGGATTTTGAACGGAGCGTGTACGCTTCGTCTACGACAGTAGGAGAACCTGATTCATGGATTACGTTAGCTAACATGTTCAGAATCTACATAAACCCTAAATCAGCAAGTTTTTGGGATTTTTCTATACCTGAAAAAGTGGAAAAATCACCAGCCAGGTGATTGGAATGAAGTGTTGAAGCAGCACTGTCAGGGGCTCGGATGCGGGAAAAATCTCCTCTTCCCTTTCTCTCAAACTCTCTCTCTCTTTTCTAGGGTTTGTGAAATTCGTATGCAAGGAAGGAATGAGGGTTTCAACCCCTTTTATAAGCTTGGAAACGCCGAAAATAGGCTCCGGGACGAAGTTTACTTATTGCCTATCCAATTCGGGACTGTTTCGGTCCAAAAACTGATTTCTGGTGGTCCCCTGGTCGATTGCGATCAGACTTAAGCTCATGGGTACCAGATGTACCTCGTATTAAGTTTTCAGTCTGGCAGGGTTCGCAGATCGCACGTGGCGGACCAGTTTCAGTTCAGCGGTCACCGCACATAGATCAGGGCTGAAAGTCCCATGATAATAAATAGATATTTTTCCTGATCCGAGGGTGTAATCTGGATGAATTCTGACGGTCAGGACGCTTAATACTGACGCGTCAAGTCGTGTGCCAGATCTAAATTTGAAATTCCCAATTCGTCCCTATTCGCGGTCGCTTCAGTCCGGGTTCAACGAAATACTTTGTGATTATCGGTTTGACTTGATTTTCGAGATGATTGTCAAGTCCAGCTGGGCGGTTCTAACGGTCTAAGCTAGGAGGTATCGGACCTTCGACGCGCGGTCTAAATCCCATACAAAAGTTCAATATGGTCCAGAGGACAAACCTGCTTAGAGTTTGATCCAAGGTTATAGAGTATTGTAGAGTTGTTTGTTCTACTCGATTTGGGTCTTGTAGAACGTATTTAACGTGATCAGGGACTATTTCCCAGCTACTCTAGCGTTGCGCTAGCCAACTTACGTTTAATTTCCATGGAAATTATTTATACGCGATTTCGGGTCAAATCGGTACTCGATTCCAAGTACGGATTTTTCACGGGCGTTACAGCAACAGAAGCCCTTATGAGATGAACTGTAACCAAGAAAGATGCAAGGCAAACTACGCGGAGTAAATTTATTAGAAACATAATCACGTAAACAAGGATATACCCGACAATCGAATGGATGAAAATGCTCATAATTAGGAGACTTACCATACAGAACCTCAAAAGGTGAAATACCGCCAAGGATCAGCATAGGCAACCGGTTGATAATGTAAGTGGCAGTGCTGAAAGCATCAACCCAAAAGCAAGGGGAAACATGGGAATGAAAGAGAAGAGCAAGACCGGTTTCAGTCACATGACGGTGTTTGCGTTTTGCACGTCCATTCTGGGAAGGAGTATATGGACATGACATTTGATGATGAATGCCATTGTTCTGAAGATGAGATTGAAAGCGAATACTGGTGAATTCGGCTCCGCCATCACTTTGAAAAAAAATTATTTTTGCCGAGAGTTGATTTTTCATAAATCATTGGAAGTGGAGGAAAATATCAAAGAAATTAGACTTAAGTTTCATGGGGTAAAGCCATGTGAAACGTTAGTGGTCATCTATAAATAACACATAATAGCGAAAACCCACATTTGATTTAACAGGGGATGGACCCCAAATATCACAATGAGTTAGGCCAAGCATATAATTAAATCTACTATCGTTAGAAGAAAAAGGCAATCGATGACTTTTTGCTAACTGACATGTAGAGCACATATGCGGAGTGGGAAGCAAAGAGGTAAGAGATAAATGACCTTTTTTATTCAATAAAGATATAACAAAAGGATTGACATGTCCAAGTCTAGCATGCCATAAATCAAACGAGGCACGTAGAGATTTTTTATCAAGAACAGAAATAAAAGCCTGATTTCCGCGTTCCAGCACATAAAGACCACCTTCTCGTTTACCGGTTGCCACCGCATTTCCTGTTATTCGGTTCTGTACAAGAAACTGATCATTGGTAAATATAACAGTGAATGGAAAATCAATAGTTAATTTACTAATGGATAAAAGATTTTTGGTAAGGCGAGGGATAACAAGCACATCTAATAGTTGAATATTTTGAGAGGGGTAGACACTACCAGTGTGGGTAATTGGAAGAGAGGCTCCATTGCCAACTAGTACACGGTCCTTACCAGAATATGGTTCCAATGTGTCCAGTTTACTCAAATGAGGGGTCATATGTGTTGAGGCGCCCGTATCCATGTACCAATCAGACTCAACTTCAGTTGAAAGAGAGCAATCAGTAGTAAATGCTTCAGCAAGTTGAGCATCAGCCTTATCATATCAATTTCAACAACGATCAGCAGTACGACCCTCGATTTTGCAGATCTAGCAACGGGGATTGTAATGACGACGGCCACGACCCTGTCCACTGTTTCGCTGGTGTCCTCCACAGCCACGAAACTATTTAAAATGGCCACCACCGCAAGAGTTAGAAGAGGAACCATGGGTGGCAGTGAACGCAGCAGGGACAACTGGAGATTGCTCCAGAGATTTTTGAAAAATGGCAAAGTTTTCAGCCTTAGAAACCAGATCGGTGAAGAGGGAAAGGGGTGTGAGCGACATCTCGGTAGTAGAAAAGGTGGAGAAATCAGCACCTAACCCCCGAAGAAACCAATGAGATTTGTCTATATCATCAATCGGATGACCCATCGCCGAGAGTTGATCACATAACGCCTTGAATGAGCGAGAGTATTCGGAGATGCTACGGTCTCCTCGTTTGATCAGTTGCAACTCATCTTTGAGATGGAGTTCACGTGTTTTGGAACGATGGTTGAAAGAGTTTTCCAAGGCAAGCCAAACGTCTCTGGTAGTAGTGAGACCGAGCACTTCTACCATAGCTTCTTCGGTGAGAGAGGAAAAAAGCAAGTTGAGGATGCGCTGATCTTGAAGTTTCCAATCTGTGTATTTTTGGATTTCTGTAGAAGACTCAGTAGTAGAGGTGGAGTTTGTGGGTGGAGCAACGATGGACCCATCGACATAGCCAAGAAGTCCTTGGCAGTCAAGAAGCGGAATAAGCTGATTGCGCCAGAGAAGATAGTTTGAGGAAGAGAGTTTAATGGTCACCATGTGAATCTTGAAGTTGAAGAAAAGGAAAGAATTGGAGGAATTGGGAGCCATGGAGATCGGTGGGAGGTTGAACCTGTGAGGGGCTCTGATACCATGAGAGGATTTACAAATCACCACACTTCTCTACGTGGGTGAGAATATCTATTTATAATATTGTACAATTGTATAATCTGATTACACACCTATAGTATCTACAATAAAGGAAAATAATCAAAACAGATTTGTGTGACATCTCATACAATCAAGTAGGATCCCGTGAGTCAATGGAGGAGGATCTACAGGGACTCTCAATACATCACACATGACAGCCACTTCTTTTAATCAAAGTAACCAACATTCCTTACCTATGATGATGAGATCACTACGTAAATGTAATATAACAAGACCCGAATCATAATCTGCTAATCTAAGCTAGTTTCAATGACAAGTCACCCAATTGGATATTTATCAATCAAGAGTTTTAACAGGAGGACGGATCCTCTACAAAGGTTTATAGAAAGCTTTATCTAAAATACTCCTTCACATGCGTTTTATTGACATGAATATAACTTAATCACCTATATAAATGTGATTCAATTGTCTGTGGAGTCCGTTATTTTGTATGCGCGGCATTCAATCCATACATCAAGAGAGACCCACCATGACAATAAGATAGTCCAAAAAATCAAGACTATTTATAATCATTAGATTGCAATGGACATGGGTTGGATTGGCCTTTTTTTTTTGGGTGTCCCACTTTCTTCGCAAGGCAACTCTCTGAATTGGCTGGACAGTACAAAAATCACCGCTAGCCTATATGCATGGTTGTAAAAGAAGCTTTGTTCTACAAACGAGGTAGCGGATCCTGCCTCAACCAAAACAAGGGGAGTTATTTGATACTCCAGTTCTGATAATACTTGATGCACAGGCACTTCAAAACAGCATATGTGGCATATATTAACTCCAATTAAACCAGCCAAATTGTGAAACCCGGTGTCCCCAAGAAACGGTCCAAAAAATCCATTGGTATAAATACTTTTATTTGCATGCAAATTTTAAATAATTTATAAATGCCTGATTATCATCTATTGTACTCTTCCAGAGTAATTAGAAAGTAATTTCTCAGAAAATAAAATCCCACAGATATTGCACGAACAATGCATTTCAGCTTATCTCAACGCCAACGAGAAAGTGCTGACATCGGATGTTTGACTCCGTTGGCACGGTACGCTCCTGACTTTCTCTCTCTCTCTCAACGTGCCCGTGTACAGGTGTGAAAATAACTTATTTTATTATATAAACTATGGACTAGACTTCTACGGATATTTAACACAAAATTCTTTAGAAATTTATATTTGTTTAAGGATGAAATTATAAGCTTATTCTCTTTATTTTATCTCTTGGAAAAGTGATAAAGTAAAATTTTGCGGGCCCCATGTTTATGACTAGAGTTGTACACTAATTGAGTTAGCTCGGTTAGCTCACTTGACTTGACTGGAAAAAGCCCAGTTTGAGCTGATGTTTTGAGCCTAAAAAAACTTCAAACCAAGTTTGAGCTTGCCCGAGCTTGACTCGGATCAAAACCCAACTTCAATCGAACTCAGATCAAATTAGTTCAGTGACTGGGTTATTTTGATATTGATGTTGCACACCTAGTGTTTGATGAAATGACTCGACGAAGTGTTAGCCGGTGGCAAAAAAGGTATAGATATGAAACAAATACCCATGTATCTTGATTTTGATGTTATCCATTGGCTGTTAGATAAAATACTTGGAAAATGTTGCTTCTGTTTTATATACCGTGAGATATTAAAAGTGCACTCTATGTGTTTGTGAAAATGCCGCAAAGGTGACCTTAGCTCAATCTTGGCTTGAATTGGCTTGAACTGTTGATCGAACCAAGTTAAGCTGGCCAGTCAGGCTCAAGGACAAAGCCAAGCCGAGTTCAAGCTGGGGTCAGCTAGTGGCTAAGCCAAGTTGAATTGTGCCCAGCTCAACTGGGTTCAACTTGTGTACACCTATCTATGACATCCAATCCATCTAAAAGATGAATCCTATCACAAATATCAAGTGAATGAAATTCAAACATGTCCAATTAGACCACTGTTTCCAAACGAAAGAAATGTTAATAACTATCATTTCCTGAGTGTTTACACAATCTCTTGGAAATCAAACACGCCGTTAGTGTAGAATGCACTTCCTTCCTCTCTGTATCTCTCCGCGTGCGTCGCACGTGCCATGCAACCGATTTTATTTATATACCACACGTACCACTGGAGGTATGCTGTTACAGAGAAATGTTCACGTTCATCCGAATGGACAACAATCGTATCGTCTATTGAGTTGTATGGCAGCCAACGTTTCAAGTGTATAGGACATCTGAACCGTTCGTGCAGGTTAGACCCACCTTAAAGATCATCAGGTAAAAAATCAACCTGTTCCATTCATCAGATGGGGGACACTGTAGAAAACCATAGAAAACAATGGAATACCAAGGGCTTGACTCACTATAAAAGTGTGTCCTACCTGATGAATGAATGGTCATAACTTTTTCAGATGATAATATTTAAATTGAATCCAACCCTTTTAAACGGTTCGGATGTAGTCTACACATGACACACTGGCCATGTACAACTAAATGGATGGTGGATTTACCGTAGAATTGAGATTGATACGATCATTCGTCAATGTTACATGGGGAACCATATGATACTCGTGGTGTGTATGGCGCTTGATACGCAGGCAATCAGAAATTGTGCACGTGGTATACATTAACTAAAATAAGCCGACTAAGTTGTGGAACCCACTGCCGTCAGCTCACATCCATAAAAAATTCGTATGGTTATGACGATTCTAACCAAAAAATCAGATGGTTATAATAATTCTAACCGTCCACTAATTGTCCACTAATCTGATAATAAGATAATTAAATAAGAGTAATTATTTTTTGTTAATCATGCATCTAAAGTGGAAAACATAGTTTGGACAGCTTGATTTTAATGAATTGAATGTTAGGTTTGCAATTTCTAGGCGCCTGCATATCATCCACCACTCCGCGAGAGTATCAAAGCTCTTCTCATGGTACATATGCTATAAATGAAAGAAGCACTATGGCCGAGAAACCATATCCATCCCTCCATTCATATCTTATCCTCTCCATCCTCAGCGCGTGGGGCCTAACGTTGTGATTTTCGAAAGGGAAGTTATCTGATACTCTGGCAGATCATAACACTTAATACACAGGCACTCAAAAATTATACACATATCATAATATTTACTCAAATTAAACCGTCTAACCTGTGAAACTCATCATATCTAATACAAAAAGGCAAAATCAGATCAGTTGAGTAATCCTAACCTATGACTCGTTGACACTTGTTTTGACCATTTGACATTCTTCAGTGTTTAACCGTCCAATTAATATCCACAAATCTGATAGTCAGATAATAAAAGAAGACTAATGTTTTCATTAATGACACATCTGAACATATACCCATAATTTTGACGGTTCAATTTAATTAATTGTAAGCCATATATGAAATTTTTAAGTAATTTACAAGTGCCTAAGTATCATCCATCACACATTGTCAGAGTATCAATTTATTTTCTCTTTTTGAAAGAGGGGATACAGCTACACTTTCTTCAAGGAGAGAGAAAGAGGTGACCCCATGTTCTGATGTCTCTCTCTCTCTCTCTCTCTCTCTCTCTCTCTCTCTCGCATTCTCTTTCATCACTTCCACGCATTTTCGTACATATTCGTAGTAAGGTGCACGGCCCATGATTAATGTAGATTCATACATAACATGGAACAACAGTTCCAATGCCTATCATACATACAAACGTAAATATCATACATGCATGAAAAAAGCTCAGCTCTAGCTGCCTATCATTTCATACATTTAATACTCGACCCTCTCTCCCTCCCTATATATACTTACATTTTCCATTGCTTTCGCTTTCGTACCATCTCTCTCTAATGAAAATCATGAAGTGGAGGTTTTTCAAGGCATTCCTCTATAAGTGGAAGAGGTTGGGGTCTGAGGTCTCACCTTCAACGGCCCTTGATGACTGCTGGTGGGCCCAATGGTCCTGTTTCCAAGGAGATGGGCCCATTCCAAGAGATGTCCCAAAGGGCCACCTCGTAGTCTATGTAGGTAAAGATTACAAGAGGTTTGTTATCAGAGTAACTTTCCTTGACCACCCTCTCTTCAGGGAACTGCTCGATCGAGCACGGGAGGAATACGAATTCACTCCCGACGCCAGGCTCTGTATCCCCTGTGATGTCAGCAACTTCATCAACATCGTCCATCACATCGGTGGCCAACACCATCGGAAGATCTGGCTGGGTTTCTAGTGGGCCACATGGCCTATTTTATATATATATATATATATATACTATTTTGAATTCTAACTTTTTTTGTGAGATCAGAAGCGAAGGGCTTGTTTGGATGTATCCAAATTGCATTTCGCATGGGATAATTTATTTTTCTGAGACTGTTTTTCATACGGATCTGAATTGGGACATCCAAACACAGCCTACGGATTGTGTTGTATACTATTGTAAAAGGTTGATGTAGCTTATTAACATAATTCATGTGTTTTATTTTTTTTTCTGTTTTGTACGGTGGAGATTCCATTCGGCTACAGTTGAGATGCAATAAGTTCCCATGTGATTCTTTTCATGATTTCAAACTAAAAAAGAGGTGTATTGCACCTACCAACCATGCACGTTGTAATTACAATACAATGAGGTGTAGTTTACGTCATCCTTTTGGGCCCACTGTTGATGGGCCCTGGCTCACAAAATCTGTGATCTGATTTGTCTACCGTTTATTGATGGCCTGTAGGCGGAAGCTACGTGGGGCCCACTGCACTGCCCGTCATAAGGTGGGCCATACCACGGGAAATAGTGGGATGGAAAAACCCAACACTGAATCCAAACCGTTCATAAGGTTACTCCTATTGGGATGAACTGAAAATAAAAATATTACCCTGAAATAAAACTTGTGTGGGCCCACGAAGGTTTCAATGGTGGGCGTTCAAAACCCACAGTTTGCTGGAGCATGCCCCACTTGGGTTTTGGATCTGCCTCATTTTTGGACTAATGTCCTAACATGAGCTTGCGAAACTGAGGGATGGAGTGGATGTCACAGAGGCATGGTAGTGGACCCCACATAAGTTAAATTCCTCCTACAGGAACTTGTAGTAGGCAGGAGGACAGGCAATAAGCATCCCTTAAATGGTGGATCCCAGGTCCGACTTCAACCACCTTGAAATTGATCAAATTTCTACGTCATGTGGTGAATATTCATAATCCATCCCTTGATCATGTGGGCCGCACATGCCCGAAGAAACATGCTTTCAGAAAAATGAAAACCAAGTTCTAAGTTCTACATACCAGATCATGTGTTATTTAACTGATGATGGGAACGGAATGTGTGTAGAATAGAACACGCGTGCACAAGAAACTTCTCTGGGCCGGGCTAAAATGACCTAAGCCCAAGGGCCATACATGCCAAGCCCAAGGATGGCCCACAGGTGCAGCTCATATGTAAAGCCAGGGTTCAAACCCGGGC
Organism: Magnolia kwangsiensis; assembly: GCA_037074715.1. Taxonomy (NCBI): domain Eukaryota; kingdom Viridiplantae; phylum Streptophyta; class Magnoliopsida; order Magnoliales; family Magnoliaceae; genus Magnolia; species Magnolia kwangsiensis. The sequence continues at coordinate 45,415,210 of CM073573.1, forward strand.
TGCGATTGCCAGACCAGGAAGGCCGCCTGTCTCGTCACCACCTATGCAGGAAGCTGATCGGCCATTGCTATATGTTCCTCTCCATTCAATTCGATTATGCCGCAAGTGTGAACAGGGGTCTAGATTTAGATGTGCGTGTGTGAGTAAGATTCACATGTGTGCTAGAGTTTGTTCAATTCAGAGGTTTTGACTGAATCACCAGTGTTTCCAGCCCCCAGATGGACAGATTGGAAACTGAATGAGATCCAGTTATCCTATCGACCATCGGTTTGCACTACTGTCCATAGCATTAAAGACTTTTCTTTCAACATAATTCTCTACCATAGTTCAATAGTAAAAATAAATAAGGAATATAGAAGCTGAAAGTATTTTTCTATTAATGATATTTACAATAATAGTACTAACGATCGGCTTGAAGGATGACGATTGTTCGTTGCCCAATGAGAATCAAGCACATGTTGAGACAGTCATAATTTGACTATCTATTCGTTGTCTGGTGTGGACCAAACCTTGTAGTAAGATGGCCAACAAAATCACCTAGTACATAATAAGAAAGCCTCGCAACTTTCCTTCCGAAACTGAGCAATCATGCTTACGATCCATCAAGATACTGTGGATAAAGCGTGGAAGGATAAACTAAGAACTAAAACTAACTGTGGGCCATATATTATGGGCAACGATAGGCTAAATTAAAATAAATATATAAAAAGATAAACATCTATGGTGGATAGGAAAATAAAGTTATGGTTGGTTGTAATGGCGTAAAGCCCAGAGCTCTTCGTAGAGTGTTGCTTATATGAGCTTTTGGGAGGCAGTGGCCTTGCATAGTCTTCAGCATCCCGAATGTCTCTTAAAATTCCCTTATTCTTTCCATGTCAGAGTAACCTATCGATCCAACCACATGTACAAGAGATAGACTCTCGTGTGCCTCGACTGGAGTCTTCCCGTCTCTAAACTCTCACATAGAAAGGTTGTTAGAGTCATTACATCGCTTGGCTTTAGCATCCATAGAGAGTACTTTTAACATGACTCTAATATTTAATGTTAGATAGAGATCTCATTTGATAGGATTCTGGCATTTAATGCTAAAAGAGAGATTTATTTTAACAAGAGTTTTACTTTTTACAAATAGTAATTTTTTTATAAAACTTTCACATTTAATGTCAGATAAAAATCTCATTTAATAGGATTCTAGCATTTAATGCTAAAAGAGAGATTTACTTTAACGAGACTTTTACTTTTTGTAAATAGTATTATTTTTATAAAACTTTTTCATTTAATGTATCTCTCATATGCACATCTCTAATTCTTACTCTTGAAGTCATTTACAACACATATGGCATGGCTGCCATATGGGGTCTCCTGAATTGTTTATTTGAGCGCACTATATCAAATGTGAACAACACTCATAATACACGAGTAATATTTCGTCTATCATTTAGCACATAATCCCAACATGTGATAGCATGTCATTGGTCTATGTAGGTATGCCAAAAATGGGTATAAACACTGTATATATCTTTTAACCATCCATTTTTTATTCACGACTATGTAGCCCACCTGCTAAGCAGATCAGCCGATTTACGAGGCAGGGTGCAAAGAGTGGAGAGTATTTGATGAAAATCCCAAGTTCCTCACACTCATGGAGCGAGAGAGCGTTAACAAGTGTACAAGGGCCTCGTAAAACAATCGATAAGAGCGGAGGAGAGACTTTACAAGTAGGGGTGTAAATAGGCCTGACTCGACCCGATAAAAACCAAAATTTTGAATAGGCCTAGCCCGAAACAGTTGAAAATCTGGGTCGAGACCAACCACAGGCCCGGCCCGTTGATAGTATAAGAGACAAGAAGAGGTAAAATAGAGCAAGATGCACCTCACTCTAGTGCAGCAACTCACAGGCATGTGGTTGATGTAAAAAACCAAGTAGTCAATCCTTGCAGTCCAAATCACAGGGTAGTTTGGATGGGACATCTGCAGAGACCACTGTTATGAATAAAATTGGGCTAACCCACTAGAGTGACCAAACGACTCTAATCAGATGAAAGCAATGAAGGCAAACAGCTTGAATGAGAGATTGAGAAAGAGCTCGGCCCCAGATGCCAACCACACAACCCCTGTGACTAATCCATGCATTATGAGTGGTGGCCTTGGTTGCATAGTCGACATTTCACTGTCACGACTAAGGGACATAACTCAATCTCAATCTTAATCATCAACTAAGCTCGGTCTATAGGACCTCGACCAAAGCAACTTATAGGTCAGCTTCAGCTATCAACCAAGACCTCCTCGGATGCCGACCACTAGGAGATGTCCCCTCCGTATACAGGATAGATTACCTCCCCGAGATCTTCGCTGAGAATCATGCTAAGATAAGCACCATATACCTAGAGGAAGATCCCTTGTGTGATGCATATCTACACAGAAAATTCATTGCCATACACGGAAGAGGTCTTGAAAGGCTATAAATAAGAACTCTACCTATAGTAGAAGGTATGCACTATTACCCTCATTCGACTAGACCCAAAGTGTGCTTATTCCGACTTAAGTCCCCGACTACAACCAAGCCATCCATTGTCACTTGGTTTTGTAGGTACACGACAGTATAGCAAAGATGACCAAATCTCAATATTAACAATTTGGCGCCATCTGTGGGAACGACAGTAAAGTCATTCCGAATTCACTTTTCATATCTCCATCTACCTTATAATGGCTAAAGGGAGGAAGAAGGCCTTAACTGTCATTGCTACACAAATCCTCGTACCAGAAGAGCAACACGTGGATTTTCAGCATCCACCCTCACAACATCATACTGACTCTCCCCCTGCGATGGCAGCACAGAGGTCTCGCAATCGAGGAGGTCGGCTCATCTCCTAGGAAAACCAGGTTGAGCCTTAACAGGCAATATAAACCACATAATGTAAATACTGGAGAAGCAGAATCAGCCTCCCGACCATGGAGCGAGAGCAGGCGCGGCAACTGAGTTTTCTTGACCGCCTCAAGCACCTAACGACTCGCATATAGTCAAGTAGCGACCAAGGCAATATAGCCATGCACCCACGCACACAACGAGAACCACCGCACTCGCCGACTTTGACCTACGCCTTACGCTAGAGAAAAGAAAGTGCAGGAAAGCTCCCGAGGTAATAGCAGAGAACGAGGTCCTGTTAGAGGCCGAGCTTAGGGATTCCTAAGGATAACTCAACAACATTCAACAAGCATACCGTGCTTAGGTTCCGACGTCGATTGAGGCCATGTTGGAGGAAACATAACCACTGTTACTGATGAAATCATGAGATCTTAACTTCCGCCAAGATTCCAGATGCTTTAGATTACTACCTACTATAGAACTGGAGATCTGGCTGAGCATCTGGATTCCTTCAGATCAGCATGGATGGAGTTACACGGTGCTTCAAGTTTAGTAATGTAACAAGCATTCTCCCTGAGCTTGTCAAGGGTGACACGTAAGTGGTATAGGCAGCTCAAACAAAATTTCATTAGCTCATTTGTCCAGCTCAGCAAGACCTTTATCATGCAGTTTATCAGACGGAAAGATAGAATGAAGCCAGCAACCCACCTTCTCATTGTTACCCAAAGGAAGGACAAAGTACTAAAAGATTACATCATCCTCTTCATCGAGGAAGCAGTCCAGGTGGACGACTACTCCGAACAGATAGCTCTAGTCATCATGATATCCGGTCTACGAGAAGGGAAGTTCCTCTTCTCACTTGGCAAGAACCCCCCAACCACCTTTGCTGATCTCCTTAACCAAGCACAAAAGTACTCTAACGCAAAGGAGCTCTTTAACTCACAGAAAGCTACTCGGACTACAGGCAACTCGACTAAGGATAGAAAACTCAATGACGAAAGGAAGCCGCTCAACATCAACAACAAGAAGAGAAGGAATGAAGATCCAAACAAAGGCTTGCGTCCTAACTAACGACTAGAGAGCAGGTTCCACTCTTATGCCCCACTAAATGTAACTCACATGTAAATTCTTATGGAAGTTCGCTACAAAAGGATCTCGAAGTAGTTGAGCTAGATGAAGGCTAACACTGACAAGAGAGATAGGCGGGAGTACTACCACTTCCACTATGACCACGGCCACACTACTGCCGAATGTTTCGATCTCAAGGAAGAGATCGAGTCTCTCATCCAGAGCAAGCACCTAAGGGAGTACATTAACAAGAGGAGGGACGAACGACCCAACAAATGGGACATCTAATAATGTGACAGACACAACAATGAAGCGACAGGAGAAATCTGCACAATATTCGAAGGACCCATACGAGGTGGGGGTCGAACAGAACTCGCAGGGCTCATGCCTGGAACATCAGTAGTAGCAGCACAGAGCATCCATTCATCTCACAAGTAAAATTAAGAAGGAGAAGAAGTTGATTCCCTACAACCTAACCTTCACTAAGGAAGAAGACAGAGAAATCCATCACCCACATGATGATGCCTAGGTGGTGGCCATGACCGTGGCCAACCACAAAGTGCATCGCATTTTGGTGGACACCAGTAGCTCGGTCAACATTCTTTTTATCGACGCCTTTGATAAAATAAAATCAGGAGGTCTAGACTACGTCCTATCCACACTCCCTTACTCAGGTTTGCAGGGGAGAGAATCACCTTCGAATGAAATATACTACAACTCATGACTGCAGAAGAGGGTCATAATCAGACCACTGTGATGATCGACTTCCTCGCAGTCGATTGTCCCTCTGTCTACAACATAATATTGGGATGACCATCCCTCAATGTTATAAGAGAAGCGGTATCTACCTACCACCTCGTGATAAACTTTCCGACCGAGCATGGTGTTGGTCAGGTCAGAAGCGATCAACCCAAAGCCCAACAATGTTATTCAACGGCACTCAAGGCAAAAGCGCATTAGCAGACGATGGCGATTACATCTCTCAACCTCCAAGAAGAATCAGTCGAAAGAGGGTTTTCTGTAGAGGACCTGGTGGCTGCACTCCTCTACAAGACCGACCCGACCCAACCCACACGATTCAGGTCAGCTTGTTACTAACCCTAGGTCAGCGAGAGGAGATTGTCAAATTACTAAAACAGTACACCGACGTCTTCGCATGGTCACATCAAGACATGCTTAGCCTCAACCCAGAGGTAATGGTCCACTAATTAAACGTCAATCTTGACCACCGACCTGTGAGACAAAAGCGATGAGCTTTCGAACCAAAGTGGTACGCGATTATTGGTGAGGAAGTCAATAAACTTCTCGAGGCCGGATTCATTAAAGAAATCTACTATCTCAATTGGATAGCAAATGTCGTGCTAGTAAAAAAATTAAATAGAAAATGGAGGGTATGTGTCGACTACACGAACTTGAATAAAGCGTGCCCAAAAGACAGTTTCCATCTACTAGGGATCGACCAGCTGGTCGACATCACAGCCGTGCATTAGATCCTTAGCTTCATGGACGCCTACTTGGGTTATAACTAGATCATCATGAACAAACATGACAAGTAGAAAATGACGTTCATCTCTAACAAATGGCTCCATTGTTAAAAGGTCATGCCTTTCGGATTGAAAAATGTCGGAGCAAAGTATCAATGCCTTGTCAACAAGATGTTTGCTAAGCAAATCAGGTATTCTATGGAAGTCTACATCAACGACATGCTGGTCAAGAGCACCAAAGCGACAAACCATATGGCCGACTTCGAAGAAATGTTCATCATTCTGAGGAAATACCAGATGAAGCTGAATCTGACTAAGTGCTCCTTTGGGGTAAGCTCAGGAAAGTTCCTCGGCTTCATGGTGAATCAGAGGGGAATTGAAGAAAATCTCCACAAAATTCAAGTATTGCTGAACATGAGCTCGCCCAAAACTATAAAGAAATTCAATGTTTCATAGGTAGAATTGCAACCCTCAATAGATTTGTCTCCAAAGCTACCGATAAGTGTCTACCATTCTTCCGACAACTGAAAGGCAAGACCAAACTGACTTGGGATGACGACTATGAACATGCCTTTTAATAGCTCAAGCAGTATGCAAGGAAATATGATAAATGTCAGCGATTCACCATGATACCTCGACAACTTTCTGAGCAGTTGATCCCCATGATTGACCCCTGGCCATTCACCAGTGGGGGATTAACATCATAGGACCACTACTAATGGGTATAGGTCAGACTAAGTTCGTTGTCGTAGCTATCAACTAGTTCAACAAGTGGGTCGAGGCCGAGTCACTGGCCAAAATCACCGATCAAAAGATCACTGACTTTGTCTAGAAGAACATTATCTGTAAATATGGTAGTCCGCACACTATTGTTATGGACAACGTCAAATAGTTTGATAACGTGCAATTTCGAGGACTTTGTGAAAGACTTAGCATTCATAACGCATACTCATCACCTCGGCATCCTCAGGTCAATGAACAAGTAGAGACGGTCAACAAGATCATAAAAAATCATCTAAAAAAAGCTTGAGAAGTCCAAAAGGGGCCTAGGCCGAGGAGCTATCACATATTCTCTAGGCATACTGAACTACTGCTCAAACTTCAACTGGAAAAACTTCATTCCTCCTAGCCTTTAGTGCTGAAGTCGTGATACCAGTCAAAGTATGACTTCCGACTACACGCATTGAATCATTCGACATAAGTCAAAACACCGAGCAGATGGCTTAAATCTAAACCTTCTCGAGGAAGGAATGGAATGAGTACGGTTGAAAATTGCCACCTATCAACAATGAGCCGCCTAGTACTGCAACTCTAGGGTCAAGGTGCGCATATTTCGAGTAGGGGACTTAGTCCTTCACGAGACCTTCCAAAGCACCAAGGAGCCTAACTCGGAGACATTAGGGTCGAGCTAAGAAGGACCCTACAAGGTTACAAGCATAACATGACCAGGCGCATATTGACTTGAGGATATGGATTATCGGCACTTGCCTCATCCATGGAATGTCGAGCACCTGAAGGTCCACTATTCCTGAAAAGCAATTCGAAAGTTCTACGAATATGTCAACTATGTTAGTTGACTCGACGATTGCCCAATCAATGAAGAGTGCCTCCCTTTTTCAAAGGGAAAAAGGTGCTCATGATATTGTTATCATTTCATCTCTATTATAAATTCTACAATAAAAGAACTTCTCCAGGTCAGGGAAAGAGAATTTCTTTTAATATTATTACCCCGACTACCTAAGCTATATGACCAACCACATGGACTTCCCTTAGTTTAAGTGAAGAAAGTCCTTCCGAGTGCTCGGTCTACTACTATGTGGTCGGCCTATCGATTCTATCGCGCACAACCTACCATTACATAATTGGCTTATCAACCCTACATTGCTCAAGCTACTAGCTCTACTTTGTCCGACCTAGTAATTTTACTAGCTTAAGAAGATCATACACACAACATTCATGGCCAATCATGACAAAAATATATCTTTTCATCGATAGATGAAAGGACATTACAAAGCAAAGATCAAAAAAAAGTTTTACAAGTATTGGAGGGGGAAGACGCTTTATCTAATCCTTATGGGGTTGCTCAGCTTCGGCTGTGGCAGGCTCTTTGGGGGACTGCTTCACTTCGGCTACAGCAGGGGCAGAATCTTCGGGAGACTCATCAACTAAGAAATCTACATCGAGCTCAGGATACTCTTGCTTAACATGCTCCTAGCACTGCCCGTAACCAAGGCTAAAGTACTTCATCTCCTCAGCCTGTTCCCCGGAAGCCTTGTATGCCTCCACTGCTGCTGCATGCATCTCTGGGATGGAAGCCTCAACCTCTACCAACTTGACCGTCACCTCAGCTAACCCGACCTCCACCCTCGCGGATTTAGCTTCTACCTCTGCCCGCTTATCCTTAGAGATGGATAGGCGTAACTTTAGCCCGTCCGATTTAGCCCATAGCGGAACCCTCTCCTGCCACATTTCAGCTAGTTAGGCCCTGAGAGCTACCCACTCCTCCCCAACAACCCGCAGAGCCTCCTAGAGAGACTCGGCCTAAGCATAATGGCATCCCTAGCAACGACAGATGCCTCGAGCTCGGTGGCCTTAGCTCGGAGGTCCACCCACACCTCCTTGAGCCTACTCCCCAACTCCTAAAATGCTCGGCAAGCAGCTATAAGCCCAGGGGCAATTCAAAAAAGGAAATAAAATCAAGAATAAAAAATAAAGAAGGGCAGAAGACCAGAGCGAATAGCAAGTTAGATAATGAGAAGATGGAGACCTATTTTGAGGAATGAGGCCGACAGCTCTCCTAATAGGGTCATCAAGTGGAGCGCCAACAGCATCGAGATGTCATCCTTGGTCACATGTCAACTTCCCCACTAATCCAGGAGGGCCATGTGTTGACTAGGGGAGAGCTGAGAGCCCGACCCACTAACGGTGACCTCAGGAGCTCAATGCCTCAAAGCACCCCCCACTTTGCTTATTAGTCGCAAACGGTTGTGATCCCCTCAATAGGATGAGCATCGTCCCAAGCTAAGGACTACTCTAGATCCACAACTTCCCTTACTATCGACTGAGGAGGACGGGCCATGGGGAAGCCTCCTGACTTGGCCCACTTGCAACTGTCAAGGTTAGTTGCTCGACAACAAGCCCCTCGAGGATGGGCTCAGGTCTGTCCTCCGCGATCTTAGAGGACTCCCCCCAAGGAAACGGGGGAGGGGTAGGAAACTTCTTAACTATCCTCCTCAGTCTCTCTAGTTCAGTTGTGGAGGGAAGCTTTATCTTTTTCGAAGGGCAGGGACAATCTGCCATTTCTACAAAAATTTACAAGGGTCAAACATGAAGAAACAAAGTCTTAACACAAGAAGTCCAATGAAAACTCAACCAGCTACAATATACATATTGTCTTGACCAGAGATAGGCCGAATTGGTACAAAGAATGAGGGGTGATCAGCCTTCTCCAATTCCTCTGAGTAGCGCTTTGCTCCTTCACACGATTAATTTGACGAAGTTGCAACTGGGTGAGCTTGAGTTGTTTTCGAGGAAGAGCTACAAAAAGGCACGACCGGAGCCAGCAAATGCGGACACAAAAATAATAAATAATACAAGGTCTGCAGCTTGGCAACCTTCGACCTAAGAATGTGAATTTAGTAGGGACCCAAGAGCATAGTCTGCCCAACTCAACTAGCAGGGCCTCCCATTTTTCTGATACAAAGAACCACTTGTCCTTCCAGTTCTTGTTGGAGGACGGGTTGTCGATGATAAGGGCTTGGCCCTTGTTCGCCCAAGTAGAGAAATAGTACCATCCCCGAGCACTAGGGCTGACCTTCTCTCTGTACAAATACAAGAGCTCGTCCGCAGATAGCTTGGCATGTCCGAGCTTATACCATAGAATGAAAGTGCAAAAAATGGCCCGCCAGACGTTTAGGATCAACTGGCCTAGGGCGAGCCTAAGGCGGTGGACAACCTCCCCCACGATAGGGTGGAGAGGCAGTCGCAAACCACATTGCAAGGCCATGTCATATATCGTCACCTCGCCCTCGCGAGGATGGCCAGGATCTTCCCCGACTTCGAGAGCTTGGAGTATCATAGAGTTAGGGATCTGGAACTCCGACCTGAACTGAACTAGGTTTACATCTCACAGCCTCGACCAAAGGGGCCAACATCCGAAGATGACCCCTCGATAGACACTAGCCCCAACCTGCTCGGGGTCGAAGTTACCTCCTCATGGCCTTCCGTCATCGGAGACGGTATGCCAGAGGGTGCACCTAACCAAGAATCTATACTTTCCGAGACAGACTCCCCGTGAAAGGCCCCGGACACAAATGCTCTATCAGAACCGTCTTACATTTTGAAATAAAAATGAAAAGAAAAACTAAGAAAGAATAAAGGAGTGGCCGGAGAATAAGGACAGGAGGCCGAAAGAGCTCATCAAAAATTGCTTAAGTTTAGCAACTAGAGAAGGCAGAAGGAGCAAATGGGGAAAATAAGAGGGGCTACGGCATCCCCCTCCCCTATTTATTCGGCCTCAGGTTGTTGCATTAAATGTGCTCATTTAATGCTGCAATCTGAAGAGGCACCTCAGTACACACCTCCGTCCACATGGCCACTACTTATTCGCGGACAGACTCCACTATCGAGGCAAAGATAGGTGTCCTCATGCTATTCACCCAAAGACAGAGGCACTACTCCACGCACGCCTCCTCGTATGACTCATTGCTATCATTACTGAATCATGCTCAATTCCCGCACTTGCCGCCTTTTTCTCTTCCACTATAATGACTGACTGCCATGTTCGAGCCAACCTCCCCCGCGTGAGTCTTTCCTTATGCTCAAGCGTCAGTCCAAGTCCATTTACTTCATGGGCTCCTAAAAAGCACTCGGAAGTAGGGAGCTACTGTTATGGGTAAAACTGGACTGACCCACTGGACTGACCAAACGACTTTAATCAAATGAAAGCAATGAAGGCAAATAACTCGGATGAGAGATCAGGAAAAAGCTCAGCCCCAGATGCCAAGCACAACCCCCGTGACTAATCCAGGCATTATGAGTGGTGGCCTTGGTCGCCTAGTTGACATTTCATTGTCGCAACTAATGGACAGCTATGGATGTTGACTTGATCACAGAACTCAATCCCAATCCCGATCATCAACTAAGCTCGATCTGCAGGACCCCGACCAAAGCAACTTAGAGGACAGCTTCAGCTATCGACCACAACCTCCTTGAATGCTGACCATTGGGAGATGTCCCCTCCGTATACAAGATGGATTACCTCCCCTAGATCTTCGCCGAGAATCACACCGAGATAAACATCATATACCTAAAAGAAGATCTCTTGTGTGATACACATATACACAGCAAATTCATTACCATACACGAAAGATGTCTTGAAAGACTATAAATAAGAACCCTACCTATGATAAAAGGTATGCAATATTACCGTAATTTGATTAGAATATGCTTATTCTAACTTAGGCATCGGAGGATCCCCAGCTAAAATCAGGGCCTCCATTGTCACTTGATTTCGAAGGTACACGATGGTATAGCAAGGACAACCAGATATCAGCATCAACGACAACAATGATTGAGGATTCCTATTGTAATCCTGTTACTGATTATCAAATGAACGGCCAGAAAGAAAATTGTGAGCAACCCGTATTTAATGGCCTAAATCTGGATAACTACGCCAGAAAACTGGACGGCTTCTGCATCACGTTTAGATCTTTAGCCGAGACATCAGGCTCGTCCATTCAGTAGGTGGTCCATGCGCCTACATGATTGTGGCCCATAGAGCTTATTTTAACTTTCCATTGCTTTCGCATATGGGGCGCAATCCTTCATTGACTTAATGGACCGACCAGATTTCTGAGACATGGGATGTATATATTCGGCCCAAAGAATGAGCGGCTTGGAACTCACACACGTGGCCTATTTAGGCACGCATTTGGCCCAGTCTGATATTACACGCGTGTGACTCTCAGACGTATGACGCGGCTCATTAGTACCCGGGGCAGGAGTAAGCTTAGCCAGGATTTTTTTTATTTGTTCGGGCACGGCCTATTTAAAATTTTGATTTTACGTCGCGTGGGAGATCCCCAGTGCATCTAACGAGTATTTGTGAGGCCTACGTTATGCACGGTAGGGATCTCCAACGCACTGGACTGAGTGTAGTAAAATTCCACAATTCGACTGCTGCTTCTTTTCTTATTCTGGAACAGGGTCCGTTTGATCGCTTTCCTAAATTAAATTGACTTTTCCGAAAACAAGTTTCTTTGTTAATGATAATTTTGAAAATCAGTTTCTGAAAATTGATTTTATCTGGAATGTTGTTTGAAAGAGACGAACCTTTTTATAATAAAAAAAATCTTTTCTTTTCTTTTTCTTAAAATGCTATTTGAATGTCCGTGTTTGAACCCAAAAAAATAAATAAATATAAAAGAAAAGCAGTATGATGTTATTATTAACCCGATTGGACACATGCAATCCTCAATTTCCGATGATCTAATTGGAAATAAATCAAAATAGTTACTATTTTTCTTTTTAATTGTTCATTTTTCAGACCATAATTATCTTCCGCAAGGAAGACCATCATGCACATGGCATAGTTTTGTGGATAGTGATAACCCTACTACCGGTTGAAAAACCAAAATATTACCCTGGCGTATTGTCTAATTTTGTCTTTGGAGTTGAGAGTAGTCACTCCAGTTTTTAACCACCACTATGATAGTTTATCAATTAGATGGTTAGCATGTTCTAATCAGTATAATTTTAGAGATGGCCCATCCAATGTGCCCCCACAAGCTGAATTGTTTGAATGGGGCAGTGTGCAGTAGAAGTAGTGAAAGATATGGAGCACGTGGGTCTTTTGCTTATTGTTGCCACAAGCTTTTATGAAATCCCTCTTCATCAGTTGTTCTTCCCTGCCCATTTAGTTGGGGGAGATTTGGTGCTGTGGAAGGCTTTTGCTGAAGCATTTGTTCAGTGGCAGGTTAAGGGTAGAGACGCAATGTGATGTGCATAAATACAGGCTAGGCTGGCTTTGCTTCTCCATTTCATGCTAACCTCTGCATCCTAGATGCATTCCCATGATATGTGTTTCATATTCACGTGGATGTATGTGCTTTATATCCTCGCCATCCATCCATTTTTCCAGCTCATTTTTGGACATGAGTCCAAAAATGAAGCAGATCGAAAGTTCTAAGTAGACCACTCCACAAGAAACAGTGAGGATAATGACACCCACCTTAAATGTTTATTTGCCATCCAACCTGTAGATAAGCTCACACAGACCTGGATGAAGGGAAAACTCAAATATCAGCTTGATCCAAAACTAGTGTGACCCCAAAGAGGGTTTTAATGGTGGGTGTTCAATCACCACTGTTTCCTGTGGTGTAGTCCACTTGTGCTTTGGACATTCTGGATCACTGTAAAACTACTGAATGTGCACTGCAGATGACTCCACCATTTTAAGTAGACATTAGGTAACCATCTGGGAAAAGAAGAAACACAGCCATTACTCTCTTCCTCTCTCATTTCTTACTCTTCATTTGCTCTTTTCATATATACTCACCCTCTTTACATTGGCCACATTCTCTTCCTTCTGCATCTCCTGTCTACCTCTCCTCACTCTCCTCACCCTCTCCAGTCTCCACCACCTCCACCCTCCACAATTGATGTGGGTTCTTATCCAGATGTCGCACATGGAACCTGACAACAACACCAACAAGCTTCAGCTCTTAGAGCCCTTCAGGTCAATTGCCTCAGAGCTCCAGTCATTGACAGGGTCGGCAGCATCAATCTACATTTAGGAGAAATCCCATTCGAAGATCGGGAGCTTGAAACAGCGGACATGGTGTCTGGAATGCCAACTTACAATGTAAGAGGTTCAGTTCTGCCAAGCTCACCGATGGACATGACCAAAGGGTGTATGAGAGCATCAAAGAAAACACCATGGCTCCAAGTCCTAGACGCTTCGAGTCAAGACTTGAAACAACAGGAACAGTCACTAATAACATACATGGTGCCTCAGGCATTGACTTCCAGGGTAGAAGATAACTCAGTCACGAGAATGCAACGAGAATGGTATAGAGTTGACAATGATGATGATAGAGGGTTGGTAGATAAGTATATAATGCAATGAGAATTCTATTTCGATTGACAGCAGCGGACAGATGGATCTACACTGGGAGATAATAGAGGATTACAATTGCCTTGATGAGAAGGAGAAGAAAGCAGAAACAGGTAATAAAGAAGAGGACGACCAAGAGATTGATGCATGGTTACAGCAGTTATGTTTCCTACAATCAATGCAGTTTGGTAACTGAAAGGTGGGTTTTTGTTTTGGAAAGGTGGTATCCAAAATGGTGGCAAGGAAGATGAGGAAGGCACTGAAGCGGAGGGCCCCATCTATGGTGAGACTTATCAGATGAACATCTAGATCACCAAATATGGCCTCACTTGCATGGGGTATTGAGCAACCAACAGACTACAGGCTTGCTGATGAGCAGGACCCTGCAATTCCACAAGTGTAAACTCTGTTAAGAGCCGTATGTTTGTGCATCCATTTCAACAAATCTCCACTATCTTAACAAATCGGAGATTAATCATGTGTGTAAATACATTTTCAGTAGAGATAATGGTGACCTACGCTGGAGGAGATGAGCTTTTCAACATCCAGATGAAGCAAGTTGCATTTTGGAACTAAACAGGCCAGACCAGGCTTGGTCTGGGCCAATAGGCCTTTAAACATAGCCCACGCCTGGACTGACTAATGAATGGACTTCAATTTTAGGCCCAGGTCCCCATCCCTACAGCCTGATATGCCAGCCGAACCCGACCTCAAATGGGCTGGACCCAGAAGCCCAACAGGCCAATCTGGCTCCAATCCAATGGGTCAATTTTAAGATCCAGGCCCATTGATTGAACCACGCATCATTCCTGAGATTGGGCAATCTAGGGATTCCCCAACCATCTGATTCAAAACAAATCCTAGGATTTTGCAAATCCAAGATTGAGTAATGAGCTCCATGAAATATCTGGTCATCAAATAGCTTATAAATGCACCTACGAGTATCACTCTCATAAAGTGGTCATATCCAAGTTGTAAGCTACTTCCTTTAAATTCATATCTAGTGTTATGATCCCAAATTGCAGTTAAATTGCTTACAGGTTGGTCTTATTATGAATAATTGGAAGCATAATAGGTTTTGCCACTTCCTATTGACTAAACTGGATGTTCGCAATTCAATTCACTTCACCATCCAAATGCTGCCTCACAGTTTGTTCCCACTTCAGCTGCCTGAACTACTAGTAAATAACATCGAAGCCAGAAGATTCAAAAGCATATACATTGTTGAGAAGTGACCATTACCACAGGTTTCACTACCATAAAAAGTTCATCTCCACTAATAGAAGGCTGGTTTGGAAAGCATAAGTATGTGAGTTATGGTTGAGATGCACACATCAATGATGAGAGCTTTGGGTTTCATGGTTTCACTAGCCAGCAGCAGGATGAGGTGAAATGAGAGCAGCAACAAAAAAGGAGAATATAAGTAGTAAAACTAGGAATTCTGGGGGGTTTAATAAAGCACGAGTGGTGGCGCCCCAAGTAGAAGTTCGCCCAACCATAAGAGATATTAGCTAATGAAGTTTCTTTCCTGTGGGGTCCACAGAGAAATGGGGGATGAAATCAAGCCATCCACCAAGTACTTGTCTTGGTCATTACCAGCAATAAACACCTCATCCAGGGGAATACAAGAACACAACTTTTTAAAATTGCTGTGCAGTTGCAGGAATAGAAAGCTGGTAGCCATGTTCCGCTCCTGCTTCTAGTCATCCATACTTGCTAACATTTTGTTGGACACTTCCCTGGTCCCTATCCAGAATCCGTTGCTGCTTTCCCTTGCCGCCTAATGCAGTTAACTAATTGTTGAACATGTAAGGAGAGAGATGACAAAAGAACCTATGTTTTTTTTTTTTTTTTGCCCCTCCTCCTTCTCTTGGTACTAGTACACTATCTATATGTTTCTTGCTGTGATGTCTAATAGGTGAAATAATACGAACACTACCTGTATAGTTTTTGCTTCCATTTATCCATATAGATTGTTGCATAAGAAACAGACAATGGTGTAATCATACTTTCCTAGCATTTCCATTTCCAACACTAGTATGCCACCAATGCACGAGAAGCAACATTAGAATTTCAGCATCATATAAATTATTCCATTAGGGCATATGTTTGGTTGCCACTTAAAAATGAGTTCATCTCATTCTAATCTCATTCTAGTTAAAATCAATTATATATCAGATATCCCATGTTGGTTGCATATATATATATATATGAGATGAACTCTTTTCTTTTTTTAGCGGGGGGGAGTGGAGCAGCAGACCCAAATGGACTCTTGGAATTTTGCAAAACCCTACACCAAATGATTTCCCTCTCTGTGAACAATGGAAGACAGATATTGGTGAATTCATCAAAACCTTATATATGATGCCCCAAGACCTCTTTTAGGATGAAATTCCAAATGACATTGTAGGAAAAAATTTCCAATGGTAAAACCCGAATTGCATGACCTCCCACTTGATTTCCTACAAAACCCAAATCAACCACCTGCCCAACATCATTACAGAAAGATCCACATTGTTGTGTTGGTTTTTACTTTACTTTTTTCTATTTTAAAGATTTTAACAAGTAGGCACCAGAATCCAAGCACAATAGAATCAAAATTTCTCCATCCTAGAGATAAAGTCAAACTTGATAATTTACCATAAATGAAGCGAGTGGAGGAAAGATCATTCTCTCCCTCTTTTTCTTGCCACAAATTCCTTCCATCATGAAACCCAATTTCCATAACTCAGAAGTCAGAACAACTCAACCAACACTCTCTTTTCCTGCATGTTTTCAACCATTTTCAGTAGCCAATTAAAAGGCCCACCATTCAGTTCATGATACTGTCATAAGTGAAAACCATGATTTCTTGGCACTCTCTATCCACAAGCTGAATTTCGCTGGTGCCAACAGACATGATACAGGTACTATACCAACCCAAGATCAATCGTTCTCCCTTTTATTAGTCTCATAAACTCCTGTAACAGCTTACCTATCACCTACCTGTGTTCCCTATGGATGCAGATAGTTTTCCAGAACTTAATTTCGAGAGGAATCTACATTATTAGCATATATTTCCAATTTATCATCACCAGAATCATCTTAGCCTTTCTCCAAGCAATTCAGATCAGCTTTTAAATGGTAGATTGGTAAAAGTTCTATGATCACCGAACAACAGCCTACCTCTTTTATCCGGGCTCTGGAACCGACAATCGCAAAGGCTCATGTGACAACACTCACATGCCAACAATTCCACCAGCTAATAAGTCCCCAGTTTAACAAATGCATGCACACTTCAAACGGTGAGCACGCAAAGGAGGAAAGGTCACACGTGCGTGCATGCACACACATGCATACACACCTACCCACACACCCGCCGGCACATGCGTACACACACAAGCACACCCCTGTCAGGTAGGCAATCAAGGTGGCACCAACGTACATGTAGAGAGATGTGTATTGTGTGTGGATGTGTTTATGTAATTTTGCAGACTGCTATAGTCCTTTTGTTCTTAATAATAACAGGTTAGTTCTCACAGGACTAACCACTATTTTGCCTTCTCTCTCTCCCTCTCTTTTCCCTTTTCTCTTCTTCACTTCTTTCCTTCTCATCTTGCCATCTTCCAATCTTTCTTATCTTCCTTTTCCACTTGGTACAGAGTGACATTTTCTTGAGCTCATTGAAGTCTACACTGATGGAGCCCACTGCTGATGTCATTTGCCATACAAGTGACGCCAGCAGTGTAACGACAGATGGCTCCCTGAAGACAAGGAAGTATGGAATCTGAAAGAGGATTATTTTAGAGGTATATTAGATGATTTTCTATAATTTCGAAGTGAGTTTTAAATAGTGCTTTGTCAGAAAAAGGAAAATTTAGGGTGGGGGGGATTCAAGTTGCGCTTGTCTGAATGTGTTGCTTCTTTTTCAGATTTCTGAGGAGATTTTTCCACTCAAGTGCCATTTGATAAACTGAAAAATAAGCAATGAAAACTAATTGAAGTGCTGAATTGTAATTTGAAATAATTTTAGGGATATTTTAGTCAAAAGTGAAAAGAAATTTTAATGCACCAACCACCACTTTCATTATTCAGCCTTCAACATTAAGAGAAGGGGAGCTGAAAAAAGACCCAAATTTTCATCAAAAAATAATTTAGGCATTAAGTTGGATTTTCCAAACGATCTGGAATAAGTGAAAACCACGGACAGTTTCAAATTTCAGTGATAAGTGCCAAAAATAAATGTCATCAAACGGCCCCTTGCCTCATTGAAAGTTAGCTAACACCATAATCAAGAATCCTGCAATTCTGTTGATTTTGAAATATTTGTGATGAAAATGGTTCAAGTGTTTCATTGTACAAGCATAAATGGCTAAGTTTTGGGGACTGTTTTGCATTGATACTCTAGTTGGGAGACATATGGTAAGTGATGATGAATGATGCCTGTTTGGATAAATTTGGGGCCTGTTTTGCATTTCGCTTATATGAACTCCTTCCAATTGGATTGCACAAGGGGAATTTTGCAATTGTAAAACTTTTGGGGCGTGTTTTTCAGAATTGTTTATTGCCTGAGCTATTATGGTGAGTTGAAGGTGTTCTTGGTGCTCTCCATCCCTGCTTTTAAGTATCATCGCAGGGATGTGTATCAAGTATCGGTCTTGTGGAGCGTGGTACGACACATGTTTTGAAAGTATATCCAGTGTGAACAGATAGTTTTATTCAAATTATTGTGATACTTTCTCCTATCCGTAGAGTACTTGCATACCATGGAGAAACATAGTTCATGTAGTGGAAAGCAAAGCGCTCAAGGTAAAGAAGGCGGTGGCTGTTTTCAAGGTCAGTCATATTGAGGTGTACGATCAGGTGGGTACAGCTGGGTTCGTAATGATTTTGGTCATAGTAATTTGATATCTTCGAGTGGTGTTAGCAAATATCCAGCTGAAGAAATTGCTGCCCTCAGTCGTCATCTGGATGCTCATGAAGGCACATTATCATCATGTCAAACTACCCCTAGTCCATCAAGTGATGTATATGCTTCTAAACATCCTGCGTCCCCATCCTCTACAAGTCCATGCAGGATCATTGATTCTAGAGGGTTAAATCACAAGCCTAGTACTAACTCTCAGTTCATCTCTTATCCTGCCTTACCCAAGTCTCCTAATTGTGTTAAAATTGCTGATGGGGGTCCTATAAACGGGTTGAAAGAATAGGGACAATTAATGTCTCCCCCTAGTTGCCTTTTAGCTCCATCCATGAAGTTACACTGAAAATTTCCACCATTTTCCTGCAGTTTCCTCAATGAAGTAACCATTCAAAATATAACCGGCATAAAATCCATCGTTTTTCAAGAAAGAAAAAGTCCATTGTTTCCCTTAAAAACTTGCAAAAACGAAATCGTGAGATCTACTGAGAATAAAATCTGAGAGATTTGCTGAACAGAGCATTGGCTTTACCCCAATCCTGAAATGATCTGAAAATTTACCCACCATATGATGAACCTGGGATTTGTGACTTCTAAAAATTCTCTTATTTCTTTCTAGCTAGATAACCCAAAGGGTTGCTAGGCACGCCATTTTCCAAAGGATCTTTTCTGTGGCACCCCACATAGATGAGGTCCAGCCAACAACAAGATCAGCAATCGATCATGGCACAACCCGGGATAAAATTGAAGTTTTGCAACACCTGATTCCACACTTTCACTGCTACCAGAAACGGCAGCAAAAGACGATCCCTGCACCACAGTCATTCCAAAAGCTATTTGAGGATCCATCTCCCACACTGAATCTTAGGAGAGAATGACAAAACGGCTTCACCCACATGATTGCCCTCCAAATAGATGACCCTGGAGGCCTCCTTTAGTCCCACCCATTCTCCAAGGACCCATATTTGGTTGTTAGGACCTTCTAGAGAAGAGAGGAATCTCCATCACCCAACCACCACGACCATTTAGCAAGCATCACAACATTAGCAGTTCTGATATTATGGATTCCCAACCCTCCAGCATCCAGTGGTTTACAAACATCCTCCCATGCAACGAGATGGAATTTATGGCACTCACTGTTATTCATCATCATATAAGCCTTATCCCAATTAATTGGGTTCGGCTGCATGAATCTTGCTCCACCATTCCACTACATCAAGGGACAAACATTCAGCTAAACCATAGGTCATTAAGTCTTTTCTTACTACCTCTATCCACATCCTTTTGGGCCTTCACCTTGCCCTTTTAGAGTGTTACATTGCTCAGATTCATGATGAAAGTTATGGCATAACTTTGACACCGGCTGCCAACCTGACGCAGCCCTCCTTTATCCAGTCTGGAGACCGGCAATCAGATCACAAAACTCCCATAGACGCAACGTAATAGACTATTATATATGTTGATTACAATCAAGAGCTATCCAATAGTCTATTACATAGGTTGATTATAATCAACGAGTTTATGGCACTCATTGTTATTCTTCCACAAAAATCTTTTCTGCATAGCTTCTAATCTGGAGATTATCTTCCCCAGATGCCCGAAGAGAGACAACATATAGGTAGGCAGACCTGAGAAAATTGCTTTCACAGTCTTTCCAAAAAAAAAAAAAAAAACTGCTTTCACAAGGGTTACCCCAATGAGATGGCAGCACCTTTCCATGAGGCAAGCTTCTTTTGGAATCTCTCTATCACCTTGTTCCACAAGCAATTTCTACTTTTCTTAAGGCAGATCAAAATGCCTAGGTGATCGATATGGTCATCTACCACCCTACATCCAATTTCATTCACAATACCAACTACGCATTCCCTGTCCATACTGATCCCTGCAATGGAGATTACACTACCTCAAAACAAAGAAGGAAGCTCTGTACATCCCAGCTTCTTGCTTGGAGCCTTCTCCGAACAACATCGGATCATCTGCATATTGAAGGTGGGTAGCTCTGACCTCACTGATACCAACCATCATTCCTTTTACCAGCCGCAAATTCCTGGCTCTGTGAATGAGCCTTGAAAGGACCTCTCCCACAACTGAGAATAGAATTGGAGAATGAGGGTCTCCTTGCCTTAGAACCCTGCTGCTTTAAAAAAAAAAAACAAAATGTCTTCGCCGCTCCATTCATCAATATAGAAAACCATGGGGATGAGACCTGCCTTCATCCACTGTACCCATCTCAGATCAAACCCCATTTGAAGAAGGAAAAAGAGGAAATTCCAGTTTATGTTATCGTAGGCTTTCTCTAAACCAATTTTAAAAAGAAAGCCCTTACATCCTCTTTTCATGTATTCATCAACCAGCTCATTAGCAATGAAAGTACCTTCCATCACAGATCTACTGCAGCAAATGCATTTTGGGCCTCCAAAATGATATTCTTCTATACTTATTGTAGTCTATTCGCCAACACGTTTTCTATTATCGTGTACATGCTGCCACATAGACTGCTAACACTCCTTCAAAATCAGGGCTATGAAAGACACCCCTACCTATTTACCACTGACTGCATTTTCATAGAAATCACGGAAGGCAGCAAGCAGATCCTCTCTGTCTCAGGACACTTGATAAAATAAAACAGAAACACATCTGAGCCAGGCGTCTGGCCACCTTGGGCCTCAAATATTGCCGCTTTAATCTCCTCTTCAAAAAGCTGTTCCAACTGGACTGCTTACTACGACGAAATTGACTAAAACTGCAGATCTCTGAGCTTTGGCCTACTCTAGGATTCTTCTGCACCGAGTTCTTGAATGACAAACAAAGCAATCACTGTCCCCACTCAAGGACAAAAGAAAATCGTCGCCCCTCTTCAAAGCCAAAAGGCAATTCACCCTCCTCGATTTGCAAATTTGTGGACAAAGGTCATATTGCCTTCCCCTTTATTCACCCATTTTTCACAGGAGAGTTGCTTCCAATGAATTTCCTCCCTTCGAAGAATTTCTGCCAACTCTTCCAAGATCTAGTCCTTCCTGACCACATTCTTAGGGGGTGGCCAGCCTTCTTCCACTTTTCTTTTTCCAAATAAGCCAACTCACATTGCAACTCCGACTTCTTCTCACCTAGGTTTCCAAATACCATCTTGCTCCAATCTTTTAATTTACCTTTTTAGCAATCTCCGCTCCACTTTTCACAGAAAAGCCTTACCTTGCATAGTAAACAACACCCAACAATGTTTGAGTACAGGAAGAAACTGAGGATGGTCCACCCACAGGATCTCGTATCTATAAGGCTTCGCTCCCCAGGATTCAATCCTATTCCACAAACAAATCAGGTCACGATCAAACATGCGTCATAGTAGAGCTCTCAGGTTTGCTTCTGGGAACATTTCCTCCCACAAAGATAGGATCAGGAACTCAACAACTCTTCATACTACTGGATTCTCCTGCTTGTTTGCCCACATTTCGCACCATTAAGGGGGATACCAAATAATTTTTTATGAACTGGTTGATTTTTTATTTTTTATTTTTTTTTAAACACGCGCGCGCACTCACGCCTTAGTGGGATTTCACCACCTATGGGTGCTCGAACCCTTGACCAGGTGTTGAAACTCCTAAGAGTCTACCACTGGAGCAAGAGCAAGGACCCTATTTTCAACCCTGGTCAAGGGTTCGAGCACCCATAGGTGGAGAAATCCCACTAAGGCGTGAGTGTGTTGTGGTGTGCATGTGTGTTTAAAAAAAAAAAAAAAAAACGATCAAGGACCCTATGAACTGGTTGAACTAAACATGCTGGCAGCAAACCTGGTCCCACCCTTCTCATATTCGTCCACTCTAAGGGACTCCAATATTATTTTGTGGGCTTGTAATGGCCAAGGTGAACCGCAAAAGCTTGCATTCAAGTTTGACAAAATCCTTAATATTTCCTATAGGTTAAACATTTCATTTACCCATGTTGTGTACAGAGATGGGTTCGGCGCAATTAGTGCAATAAAATTTGCCATTCTCATCATTTGACAAGTTTCCATGGCCACAAACAAAGCAACCATAGCCCCCACCATGATCATCCACCTGTTGGCACATGTAACTAGGTGTGGGTGTTGTGGCCACATGGCCCTGATTTATCTCCACTTGAACGAGTCTCCTGCAACAAATAGGAAAGACCCAGTCATGCAGGAAAACAATTGAATTGAGGCAGCTTCTCCAATTCACAATACAACAACTAGAATCACATAAGTATATAAATGAGGGTTCGATTCCCCTCCTTGGCTTTAAGTATATAACGAGGTTTGGCCAAATGGTCTTCACCATAGGTTTGCTCCCTATAGGTGAGGGTTCGATTCCCCTCCTTGGCTTTACCCGATACCCGTGGTTGTGGGTGATTGAGTGTATCCGCAAGGATTAGTCTCACTTCAAAAAGAGGTGGGGATACCCTGTGTCTTCAAAAAAAAAAAAAGTATATAAATAACTGCACATAGCTAACGTGAAGGGTGTGCAACAAAGGAGGTGGTATAAACCATAAAAGGGTAGCGTAACGTGTGCAGACAGCGATCCAACGCCACATGGAAAATCAAGCCTCAATCAACCATTGATCTTCACACCAACTTTCTTCAAACGTAAAACCTTTTTTTTTATTTAAAGGAAAGAGTTTGTTGCTCTTTCCTCTTTTCCCCCTTCTCCCCCTTTTATTTATTTTACTCGATCTCTAGTGGGATTTATGATCAACAGCTATTAATACAAGTGGAGCCCCATAAGTCCAAGGGATCAAAACGTGTGTAGCCAACGATCCAACGCTCCACGGCAGATCAAGCCTCAATCGACCGCTGATCTTCACACCATCTTTCTTCAAATGTAAAAGCTTAGAGAGAGAGAGAGAAAGTCCGCCACTCTTCTCTTTTCCCCTTTCTCCCCCTTTTTTATTTATTTTGATCCATCTCTGGTGGGGTTTATGATCAACAGCTGTTAATGCAATTGGAGGCCGCCCCCCTTTCTTCCCCTTTTTTTATTAAAGGTCAATCATATCAGCGACTTGGTGAGTGGCTAGTTCGATTAAATTGGTGATAAATTGAGAATTATTTTGTCAATCAAAGTATTCGAAGGAGAGTATTTTTTTTATGGCGAATCAATCAAAGGTTCAAAACTATCAGTGTCCACTTGAAAATATCAAGGTACTTTCGAAGAATTCAAAGGGAGTTTATAGTATTATACTTTTTTAGATAACATCTAACCTTGAATCAAACGGCTCATCAATGTGTGATTTGGGGTTTTAGATTTATATTGGTGAGAATTTGGGGATTTTGTTTAAATTTCGATCAAATTAATACTCCTTTCAAAAAAAAAAAAAAAGAGGTGGGGACACCCTGTGTCTTCAAAAGAAAAAATTAATACTCCTTTCAAAACAAAAATACAAATATATTTATTTATTTATCACTTTTTTTAGCTAGTGAGGCGACTTGAATTGACTTATCACAACTGGACTTGGTGAGCCAATTCGATTGGCCTCAAAAAGGTGAGTTAACTTGACTGGACTCAATGAGTCAAGTTCACTCAAGTTGAATAACTTGTGTTCTCAGAATTATCGAGTTCTCTCTCTCTCTCTCTCTCTCTCTCTCTCTCTCTCTCTCTCTCTCTCTCTCTCTCTCTCTCTCTCCGGTTTGGTGAGTCAAGTTGATTGAGCTTGTTTGTGGAGCAATGTGTCATGAGTCAATTACATCTACCCTCCTATTTGATTTTTCTTTTTTTTTAAGAAAAGAAAAGGAAATTGTAATTGTTAAAAAAAAAAGGAAAAAAGAAATTTTGACCTTGACGTAGGAATTAATTATCTGGACAAATCGCCCTACGACTCTGATACCAATGATGATCGGTGGAGATCGTCGAATAAAGAAAGCTAGTGGGAAAATCAACAGTCAACTGAGGTTTGACCTGTCATGGGGCATTGGATCGCCAACTACACACGCTTTGATCACTCATGCTAGTATACTAATCACACTCAAACACTACCCTTTAATGGTTTATATCACTTCTTCTGTTGCACACCATTCACGTTTGTTATGTGCACTTCTTTATATACTTATGGGATTCTAGCCATTAAGGTTTTTCCATTGCAAGCCAGAGAAGCCGTCTCAATTCAATTGGTCTCCCGCACAACTAGGTCTTTTCCCAATTGTTGTGGGAGACTCATTCAATTGGAGATGAATCAAGGCCATGTAATGGCTAGAATCCCATAAGTATATAAAGAAGTGCATGCAACAAACGGGAGACCATTCACGTTTGTTGCGTGCACTTCTTTATATACTTATGGGATTCTAGCCGTTAAGGTTTTTCCATTGCAAGCCAGAGAAGCCGTCTCAATTCAATTGGTCTCCCGCACGACCAGGTCTTTTCCCAATTGTTGTGGGAGACTCATTCAATTGGAGATGAATCAAGGCCATGTAACCACAACACCCGCACCCAGTTATATGCGCCAACACCACCACAATCTATCTACCCTTGAAAGTAATCACCACCTCCTTTAACCTTATGCTCCCCACTATATGAGCTTGCCAGGAAAATCATTCAAGAGTACGAGTGTCTATATGCAATATAACCTTTTGAAAATTTTCTTCTCACTAAAGCAATGAGAAGACAATCCAAAGTGAAGGAAGGTGCTCCTTGCAAAAATTACAAATATTCTTAGACTCGAGATTGAGCCCTATAAAAAGATCAAATATTTGTTGCTCCTCGATATGAACTCAACGTTCCTTATCACAACATGGTTGTATCAGTCTCTGGTGGCTCAACTCCAGCTACATTCCTCTTAAGTGTTGTATAATGGTCCCCTGAAGATTTCTCCCCTTGTCAAAAATTTGCAATTTCCCTCATCAACTGAAATACTCTACCGCATTCATTTTCTTCAAATATGAGGCTACAATGGAATCCCAAATTTCCTCTACTGACTCACAATACATGAATCTTTTGCTTATTTAAGGTTTCATAGGGAGAAGCAACCAAGATATTACTATCCTATTATCTGCTTCACGATACAAATGAGTAGGATCATGCAATGAAGGAGGTTCCACAACCTCACCATCTAAATAACCAAGTTTCTTCTACCCACCAATAAGTGCAAACTTGGACCACTCCAGATAATTTTCATCATCAAACTTGGTGATGGTAATACGTCAACCTGGATTACTACCCACACTAGACACACTAGTTCCGTTCGATGCTAATAAAAGGGCTCTAAAAATCACTTGAACTTGAAGATATACCTTCCATTTTAACTAAATGACTATTCAACCTTTTCCAACAAAACTATCACAAACCCTTTTAACACGATGCACTAGTCACAACACCTTACAAAATTGATTTAAACATAACACACCGCACAAATGTACCTCCACATTGGGAAAACAATTTATATATATAAAAAAAAAAAAAAAACAAAGCTCCCTCAAAACTTCTCTGATCCACACAAATCCACTTTTAGGGCATTAAGATTTTTCATATGCATCAAATAGGCATGAAAAATCCCCTCCGAGTTGCTAACCGAACCGAGCCGAGCTGGCCAGTCAAGCTTGAGGACCAAGCCAAGCCGAGTTCGAGCTGGGGTCAACCAGTGGCCGAGCCTAGTCGAGCTATGCCAAGCTCAACTCGGTTCAATTCGGGTACACCTCTACTCATGATTAAATCTTATGATTGTTGGAATGCAATAGAAAGCCCGAAATTAAGGTAGATATTCAAGAATTCCATGGACGGTTGCATGTTGACAACTTCATCAATTAGCTAAACAAGGTGCAAAAGGTATTTAAGGACAAGAAGACCGTGAACAATCGAAAGGTTAAGTTAGTAGCTATGAAGTTTTCTATTCATGCATTAGGATAGTGGGATGATCTCCAAGGCCAACGAATCCATCAAGGTAAGGAAAAGGTAAATTCTTAGGAGAGGATGAAAAAGAAGTTAAAAAGGAAATTCCTACCCGCATCGTATGCTCGTGACCTCTATCAAAGATGCCACAATCTACGTCAAGGGAATGAATCAACAAATGAATACACCAAGGAGTTCCATACATTGACATCACAGGCAAAGTTATGTGAGTATGAAGACCAAAAGAGTTCAACATATTTTGGTCATAACCCAAACACCAGAAATGAGCGAGCTTTCAAAGATGCATTAAGATGTCTGTTGCATACACACTTGCATTGAAAGCATAACAGATAATTAATTGGGGACTTAGGAGACGATTCCATGGCCTACGAGGACCGTCATCCACGATGGGGTAGCATTCTAACTTCCCACATAAGGCAACCACAGGACCTCCCATGGGTCGAGGGAAGATGGGCCAACATCCAACATTTGAAGCCAAATGCCAAACCAAGGGGAGGTGGATATAGACAGGGGGCTAATACACCCGAGACGGCAAAACAACACTCATTTCACATGCCTTAAGTGTGGGCAACCGAGACATCCCTTTTTTCACTGTCCTGGACATCAGTCCACAATTAAAATAAATTTGGCCACGCAAACTGTTGAAGACACCTCCAACCGCGTGTAAATGAAAGATGAGGATAACAAGGAATATGAAGAACATGCATACAAGGTTGGAGTGCATATTGGAAAGATGTAGCATGGTGATAAGGCCAAGTTGTTGGATATTCAACAAACTATACTATTGACACCTTGGGTGATTGATTCATGAGGGGCGATGGTTGAAATACAATATCTTCCGCACCACTTTCACTTTTGATGGGATGATATGTAAGATTTTGGTAAACGCGGGAAGCAGTGAGAACATTGTCTCATAAGAAATGGAGGTGAAATTAAAACTCAAAGAACATATTCGTCCATGCCCATGCTAGATGTTAGTTCAAAAAATTGAGAAAACTAAAAGTGATTAGTTTCCTTCTCTATTGGATCTAAATACAAGGATGAGTTGTGGTGTGATGTGGTCCCTAAGAATGCATGTCACATCTTATTAGGGAGACTAGACCGTGGTTATAAGACCGAGATACAGTGCATTTGACTCAGTTTAACACCTATTTCTTCATTAAGGATGGTGTTAATATCACATTGCATCTCATGAAACATCTTCCAATGCCCAAATCTAATAGAGACGAGAGTCAAAAATTACTTGGTGTAAAAAAGTTTGACAACGAAAGAAATGAAACTGACATCATCTATGTCTTGGTTGCTTAAAAAGATACAAAACGGTCAGATGTTCCACCTCCTATACAGGAACTCCTTCATAAATATGAAGACTACTTAGTGCCCAAAAAACTCTCAGTTGGACTTCCTCCTATGAGGAACATTCAGTACTGCATTGATTTATTTCGACTCTGCTGAATCTTGCACACTACTGAATGAGTCCAACTGAACACGTCGAGCTTTCACAAACAAGTTACTAAGTTGCTACAAAAGGGTTTACTTCGGAAAAACATGTCGCCATGTTTTGTTCTTACATTATTAATCCCTAAGAAAGAGGGGTCTTGGATAGAGGTGTACACAGTCGAACCGAGTTGAGCTTGGCACAACTCGACTCAACTCGGCCACTAGCTGACCCCAGCTCGAACTCTGCTCGGCTTGGTCCTCGAGCCTGACTGGCCAGCTCGGCTCGGCTCGGTTCGGTCAGCATCTCGGGCCAGTTCGAGCCAAGATCGAGCCGAGTTCACCTGTGCAAGATTTTCACAAACACATGGACTGCACCTTCAAATTCTCACTATATGTAAAACGGCAGCAACAGTTTTACAGATATTTCATCAAAAACACCTTGTGGGCAACATCAAAATCAAGAAAAAAGGGTATTTGTTTCATATGCATACCTTCCTTGCCACCAGCTGACACTTCATTGAGTCATTTCATCAAACACTTGGTGAGCAACATCAATATCAAAGCAACCGAGTCACCGAACTGGTTCGATCCAAGTTCAATTCGAGTTGGGGTTCGATCCAAGTCGAGTCGAGCTCGGGCAAGCTCGAACTCGGTTCGAAATTTTTTCGAGCTCAAGAAATCAGCTTGACTTGGCTCGAACTCAGTTTTGAACCGAGTTGAATCGAGCTTTTTCAAGTCAAGTCGAGCAAGCTAGCCAAGCTAACTCAATTCGTGTACAACCCTAGTCTTGGAGGATGTTGGACAATCATGCAATCAACCGGATTACTATTAATTATCAATTTCCTATTCCTCATATGGACAATATGATAGACATGTTGCATGAAGCAAAGGTATTTCCAAAGGTCAACTTGAGGAGTAGATATTATCAAATACGTATTCGGCCCGGGGATGAGTGAAAGATTGCATTTAAGACTCAAGACCATAGTGTGTCGTAAAGGCCATTACGTAAAGGTACCAGTGGCAACTGTAACGGCCATAACAGTCGTTATGGAAAAAAATGACCCGTAATTTCCGTTAACGGCACATTACGTCCCCTATAAAGGCCATAACAGCCCCGTAATTGTCTATTATGGGGCAGATACAGGTTTTCCATACTTTTAAATCAACATTACAAGGAAAATACAAGTTTTTCAGGATTTTTTTCAATAAAAAAATAGACCATAAGGGTCGTTACAGAGGCCGTAACAGTTATTACGACCTATATTGTAAAGGCAACGGTGGTGGCTATTACGGCCACCATTACCGTTACAGAGCACCTTGCTCAAGACAAGTTGTATGAGTGGCTCGTCATGCCATTCAGCCTTTCAAATGCGCTGAACACTTTCATGAGGTTGATGAAAGAGGTACTTGCCCCTTCATGGGAAAGTTCTTAGTTATTTATTTCAATGATATTCTTGTTTTTAGTCTCCATTCATCTGCTCACCTTGATCATTTACAGCAAATATTTAATGTCCTTAAAAAAGAGTCACTACTAGTTAACCTGAAAAGATAGTGTTATATTTTGGGGGTTCCGACCATATATACTGCTTCCCATTCCAGTCGCACCATGAGAGGACATTTCTATGGAGTTCATCCTAGGTCTTCTTAAAACTCAAAGGGGAGCAGGTTCAATTTTCGTTTTGGTGGACAATTCTTCAAAGATGGACCACTTCATTCCATGCGAAAGGACGATGGCATTATGCATATCACCAACATATTCTTCATAGAAATTGTGCAATTTCATGAGGTACCAAAAACAATAACTTCAGACCACGATTCGAAGTTTGTGGGGAACTTCTAGCGCACTTTATGGAAGTGGTTGGGGACTAAGCTTCAATTCTTTGGCACATATCATCTTCAAACATACGACCAAACCAAGATAGTCAACAAGAGCAATGGTGACCCTCTTGAGGAGTGTCGAAGGCGACAACGTGTCTTAGTGGGACTTGGCTCTATCCCAAGTTGAGTTTGCTTAAAACAGCTTCGTAAATCATACCACCAAAAAATCCCCATTTGAGATTGCAAATGGGAGTAGTCCACATCATGTAATTGAGTTAGTCCCATTACTGGTACAAGATTAAGTGAGTGAAAATGTTGATGCTTTCACCAAACACATCCAAGATTTGCAATCTCAAATAAAAAAGAAGATTGAAGAGAGCAAATTTTTTTAGACCTAACAAAAATTTTATTAAGGCGCTCGCCAAAGGCAAGAAATAATACAAACACTAAGTCATAAATACAAGCAAGGGAATAGTTGCCTTAGCTACTATTACAATTGAAGCTCATTTGAGAACAAATCCCTTAATGATGCCCACCACCCTCTCAACCGGAGAGAGCTCATTCCTGAAGCACCACCCATTCTTGGATATGAATATTGGTATCATATCGGCCAATACAGCTGCATTGTATTCGTATTGGCACGAGATGATACGTGATACAGAGTCATATTGGCCCGACATGAAAAAATTGACCCATATCAGTTTGTATCAACCTATATCGGCCGATACAAGCAAATACGCCCATAAAAGCCTAATTTTGATTTATTTATTTTTCAAAATTCCACACGCGTCTCCTCTTCTTTTTTTCATCCAAACCATGGGAGAAGCTTAAAAACTCATTTTACGCTAGATCTAGACCTATTTTGGGATAAAACAAATTATTATAATAGGATTCAACAAATCGAAGTGAAGTAGACCATTATGAGAAAAATCGAAAAGAAAGGTAAACCTTCTGTTGTATTTCAATTTAATGGGTCATTACTCACCAAATCATGCTTGATTTGTGTTTAATTAGGGCCTGTTTAGTGGACCTTCAACAAGTCAAATCGACAACAACATTCTCATCAAAGAATGGTATGATACGCCATTGAATACATGGTCAAAATACATATATAGATTCTTGCATATCTTTTTCTTTTCTATTTTTCTAATGTTTTTCCTCTTTTTTTTGCTTTTAAAAAAAAATGATCGATACGGCCTCAAGACCGGTATACGACGTTGAATCATATCATTTTTTTCGGCCAAACTGATACACCGACTGATACCGACATTCAAAAACATGCGCCCATTCTGTTCTTTCCAAATAGCCCAAAGGATAGCCATTAAGAAGCTTCCACATCACTTTAGCATCTTTCCTCCCACCCCTCCCATGCCAATCCCATAAGAGGGGCACACCACAGATTCCGACATCACCTAAGGCGTATTAGTCGACCTAAGGGAATACCCACATACCTCCTGCGCAAAAGGACTGAATAAAAAGCGATCGATTATGCTCTCCATGCACACGAGGCATATGTTCTAAAGAATGAGAGACTACGTTGTAGGTTATCAACTGTCAACACTCTTTCTAGCCACTAGCCACATGAACACTGCCATACAAAGGGGAGCCTCGTAAAACCAGTGGTGAAAAGGGTGAATAGGCGGGGGACTATGAGGGCCCACTATCAGAACCAAGAAGAAAGAGCGCACGGAGAATCTACCAAAGCAGTGAGTGGACCAGGTCATTTTCTTCTTCTTGAGTCAAAGGGGATACTTGAGGAGTTTCAAAAGGTGTGCTAACTCCACAATCTCTTCCTTCGAAAAGAACTCCACACAACCGACTTGCCACAGAGAATAGCAACGCTGAACAAGGGCAAAACGGTCCGTTGTTATCACCACAATTCTAGGGAGCGGCTTATCACCACACTACATGTCAACCCAAAAACATATGCAATTCCCATCACCAAGATTGAAAGCTACTCCCTGGCAAAAGAGATGCTCTATAACCTTCCAAACTGCAAAGGCCCGATATAAGGAGGGGGATTTGGTCATCCAACCTCCCTCTTGCATGCCATACTTGCTAACAATAACATCTTTCTAAAGCCCTTTTGATGTGGTTCCCGATTACCAAAGCCACTTACCAAGAACCACAGTATTAATAATAACCAGTTCCTTAAGCCCTGATCACCCTTCCGAAATAGACTTGCAGACTTTCCCCCCATTTTAGGAGTGGAACTAGTGTCCCTCGTTAGCCCCTTTCCAAAGGAAGTCTCTTCTCATTTTTTCAATTCTATCCAGCACCGACTTCGGGCATTTGAAGAGAGACATGAAGTATATTGGCATGTTGGAGAAAGATGCTTTGATGAGGGTTAGCCGACTACCAAAAGATAGGGTCCAACACTTCCAACTAATTAGCTTCCTTTAAATTCTTTCAATAACCCTATCCCAAAGATACTTGGTTAGCTTACCTATGCAAAGAGAGAGAGACACAAGTACAAGGATGGAAAAGAGCCTAATTTACAACCAAATACATTCACCAACAGACATAAATCATCATCTGGAACATAAATCCCAAGCATATCCACATTAATCTTGAGCCCCGAAATAGCTTCAAAACAAACCAAAATCTTACATAAATTGTCCACCGACCTCGTATCTATATCACAAAATAGTTAGGTGTCGTCACTCGTCAGCATACTGAAGAGGTAAGGCGAGAGGGGATCTCCTTGCCTTAGACTCCTCGAAGCCTTAAAGAAACCTTAAGGCAAACCTATCTAACATGTAGTCTAGGAACTTTCAGACGATGTGATCATATGCCTTTTCGACATCTAGTTTACATACCACCCCACTAATCTTTTGTCTGTGTTGGGAATCAATGTATTCGTGCGCGATTAAAGGAGTGTCGAGAATCCATCTCCCAGGAACAAAGGTCCCCTGATTATCGGCAATGACATTGGAAAGGCCTCCCCTAAATCGCATAGCTAGGACCTAGGATAAGATCTTGTACGAGCCTTCTATTAGACTTATAGGACGGAAATCTTTCAATCATTCTGCTCCTTCCAACTTCGGAATAATAACAATAAACGAAGCCCCCAAATCTTTTGATAGTAGACTCCACTCATAAATTCGACCATAAAGCCCATAACATCTTTTTTTTATGGTATGCTAGAAAATTTGGGAAAACGCCATAGGGAATCCGTCAGGACCGGGAGCTTGACCACCACCTAAGGAATCAATGGCACATTTAACCTCCTCTTCTGAGAAAGGAGCCTCAAGAGTAGACGACTCTTCAACGAATATTTTGTTAAAGTCCAAGTTGTCAAGACGTGGCCTATTCCAAGAGACGCCCGAAAGAAGATTCTCATAAAAGGATACAATCGACTCATAAATCTTACCCTTGTTCGATATTCGAAGAGAGCAATATCAGGTATCAAGAAACTATAAATGAACATCGGTGGAGAAGACATATAAAGAAGGTGAGTGATTTATGGTTTATATCCGCACAAAGAAAGGCTCTCTAGGAGAACTTTCAACAGGCTCAAGTCTAAGAAGGTTGGTTGATGTCGAGTCAAGAGGAAGTTGGGCGACAATGCCTACGAGGTCGAGTTGTTGGATGACATAGATATCTCGCCGACTTTTGACGTGGTGGATTTGTGTGAGTACCATGGATAGGTGTCTGGCATTCTAGATGAAGTCATTATCAACAATTCAACATGGATAAACAGCTCCCGAAAAACAAAAGAAAGAAGAAACTAAACAAGTATTGCACATGAAGACAACTGACACTTTGACGGGACTAATACAAGCAACACTTGGTGAAACAAAAGAACAAGTCATATTCTAAATGCACATGGATCATTGGTGACAAATTGAAAAGATTGGAACAAACATATATTGCTTGTATTAAGCATCTAACTCACAGGAGTGGAGTTCTTTCCCTACTCGAGGAGAATGATGCAGGCCCACCGCCCACCATAGGAGCCATCACATGTTGATTTTGGACTCCTTATTTATAGATTTGGGGCCTAAATATCATGTGCTACAACTTACTATTTGTAGGAGATAAGGGAGGATGTGATGGATGATACGATGTTTGATTTAAAGATGTAATTGAGGATGTGAATCATGTGATGGATGATATGAAGATGATTTAAAGATGTTATTGAAAATTTTGATAATCATTTCCTAGATTTGTTTTTACCATTATTAGGCTTTTACCATATTAGGTAGATTAGAATCATTAGATTGATTTGACATCACCTATGATTGATTTGAAATCAAGCTCTTAGGTTTGTGGGATCCTCATTAAAGATTCATTTAGGGTGCATAAAAGAAGGGTGATGTAGGAGGTAAGCATTTCAAAATTTTCAAAGTGTGAGTTTTCATTAGTAGTATAAGAAGTTTGTTTGATATCAATAAGTTATTTCTCCCTCTCTACTCATATATTCTTGTGGTGTATTCTTGTCAGTTTGTTTGCAAGTCGAGTGTCAAGATCATTGACTTGATAACCAAGTTGCACCACATGACTGTTTGGATTGATCACATTTTTGCTCACAATGCATTTTTTGCTTGCACTGAATGAAATAGTTACCTGTGCAAAAAAGAAGAAGAAGAAGAAGAAGAAGGGAATAAAAAATGAGAGCACTCTCTTTCCCTTTATCTAGAGGGAAAAATTGGCAGTGATTTCCGCATCTAGTCGTAGACCCTAAGCAATATCTATGCCACCAGCCACTCACATAAAACACTAGATGATCAGCCAAAGATTTCAGAGCCTAGGAGGAAAATCTGGGTCTGATCTCATACACACATAGGATTGATTATACTGCTGTAGACACACATTCATGTATCTTCCTCTGATAAACAATAACATCAGTAAACACAATAAAACAGTCTACAGATGCTTTCCTCTATGAAAAGAATTTATAAAAAAACAATAATAATAAAATAAAATAAAATAATAAATAATAATAAACAAGAAACTTTGAATGGCACAGTTGCCAATTAGCTCATGGAACAAGATACACAACAGACGTGCAAAGACCGTAATCTAACTTTCAATTTCACCAGTCATGACTGTTTTGGACTGATCACATCCTTAGCACCAAAGATATCAATACACTGTAGGACTATCTTAGAATCATGATAAAAACCTACTCTACACGCAATGTATCCTTACAGAAAATATACACAAGTTCATGCATCTCCCTGGCTGATAAAACAACATGATACAACAACATAAAGGAGATTACACAAAAATGGCACTTTGATTGCAACAAATGCAGGGAAAAAAAAAATCCAATGATTCAAAAACGTTACCTGATACTTTACAGTTCCCACCGGACAATACTGCTGTACTCATCTGAGGCCATTGATATAATCCTCCAAATCTGTCTGCCCAAACCTCCGCGCTTGCAAATTAGCATCCTTACACCTCACAGCGAAGTAGAATATCAACCACACCACCATAAAATACACCTCGGCCATAGACAGAACAAAAGATGCGAACAGCCTCCCTCCAATACGAACAAGAACCCACCTTGCAACTGACCCAGAAAAGATAAATTCTAGGCATTTGATGCGGACTGCCTGATTCAACATCATTGACATCAGATAACACCCTTCCCTGACAATCTCCTGCCCACTCCTGCGAGTGTCCATTATCGCAACCCAGCAGTCCACCGCGAACACAAAGTCCACGAACGTGTCAAGCAGGACCCAAGCAGATACAAACCCTGAGATGTCAACCTCAGAAACTGCTCCACCACGGACCCAGGGCGAGGCGACGGAGAATGGCATCAGTTTCAATCTCACAAAAAGTTTGAAGAAAGAGAACTGATCGTCGACATCGGAAAAGAACCATAGGCCAAGGAACTGGGTCAGGGCATCCCGCACAGCCCACCGCAGCAAGACAAACCCCGCAAGCCGTCGGACTCCGAGCTTCAATCCCATCCGGAGGGTTTCAAGAACCGAACTGCGCCTACCTAAGTGAGAATTCACAACTACGTAGAAAACAACTCCGAGGACACAGCAGTAGGAGAAAAGAAACGCTAGAATCACCCAGCCGTAGGCAGCTGAGAGGAAGCTCACCAGAAAGAAGAGGGCCGCAGCATCCCGGCGATCAAGATCGAGGCCGTGGCCGAATAGCCGAAGATCCAATGGCCGATCCTCATCTTCGTCCGCCTCAACCCGAACCGACGTCTTCTCGCCCCTCTCATCAGCGATGAGAAAGAATCCAGATGTAGCGATCCTGAAAGCCCTAGCTCCATCGCCCGTGAAATGGCTCAAATATATGACAGTGCCATTGGCGGGACGACGTCGGTGACGGAGGGAGTCAGTGTAGTCGGAGGAGGAGGAGAAGTCGTCGTCTAGGGTTCCGACACGGGTGAGGCGGAGGAAGGGGCGGCGGCGAGGGCGAGGGGCGGTGCCAGCGGCTGGAGATCTGACGGAATCCGGCGGGCGGGCAGAAAGAGGAGAGCGGTGGGGGGAGGAGAGACGGGAGAAAAGGGTTTGGAGGGATGGATCGCGGTCGAGGAAGGATGTGAGAGAGAGGGTGGCGTCCTCGACCGTGGTTTTGAAGGAGAAGAGGAGGAGAGAGAGGATGAGGAAGGTTGAGAAGCTGGAGAGGAAGGTGACTGACGATTGCTGGATAACGTGCGCCGTGGTTCGCAGGTTTAGATTGGGATAGGGCATGGCGCTTCTTTTTTCTTCCGTCTTCCTTGTTTTCTCTGCGACTGGTTTTTCAACTGGCGCAGGTTTATGCTTTCCTCATTTTTCTGGCTGGAGGAGGGATTCATGAGCTGTGTTTTGCTACCTGGTAGATTATGGTGATCCATACACGTGGACATAGTAACTGCACATGTAGCATGTGTGACACTCAATCAAAACCGTTCATTAGTTGTAGAATAACTTTATATCATGTATAAAAATAAAATTAAATTTATAAGTTTAAATTTTATCTCAGATTAATGGAAATTTTTTATTTGAATTCAGACCGCCAGTTTCATGAGGCTCGATCGGA
Organism: Magnolia kwangsiensis; assembly: GCA_037074715.1. Taxonomy (NCBI): domain Eukaryota; kingdom Viridiplantae; phylum Streptophyta; class Magnoliopsida; order Magnoliales; family Magnoliaceae; genus Magnolia; species Magnolia kwangsiensis. The sequence goes on from CM073573.1 coordinate 45,451,748, forward strand.
TGGTTGTCGTTATTGCTGCAATGAACTTTTTTAGTATAGTACGTGTACTGATGTTCACACTACTTGGATGGTTTGTTTGAGATACGTGCTATTCATTCGTAAACCGTGGGTTGCGTGTGCGTGCGGATGGCAATGATCTGCACCTCAAGATTCACGAGGATTGACGACGGGATTGAAATCTTATGGTAAAATTCCCTGGTTTTTAAGAAAAAGGACTTGCTACCTGTTGTTTTTTAACTAATTAGTTGAAAGATGAGGATCGTTTTGTAAATTTATTTGGATCCGGACCGAACCAGACTTTGTAGATTTTGTACTGTTTTTTGTGATGCTTGATGCCTTCGAGGAATTAGAAGCTTGCACATTCGCACGTGATCTGTATGTACAGATCCGATTTGTTCATGTGGGCTCGTGGGATCCGACGGTGACGCAGGGAAGTGCATGTAACAATGAAGAAGAATCACTTCGGCTAATTAAAACCTTAAATCCACCAGGATAGTTCTTGAGTCGGCAGCAAAAGGGGGGAGAATTTGAATAAATTTTATAGTATGATGTCGATAATTTCTCATTTCCACCGCTAATAAAGAAAACTTGACATTAATTCAAAATTATTTTAAATGATAGAGTTATTCTAAACAGCTGAACATTTGCATAATTCTTACCAAAGCATTACTAATATTACTACAAATAAATTCTAAAAATGATGAAATCTTATAACTCTAAAATTAAGGGATATGAAAAAGTAAAAATTACTATAAATAATAAGTTTTTCTAAAATTACTATAAATTATTTATAAAAAAATGCATTTTCTACAAAAATTGAGGCTCGTGGCTTGCTTTGTGGACACTAAAGCTGTACATGAACCCAGTTAGCTCGAATGAGAGAAATTTCCAACTGTACGACCCATATATGGCCCATCAGCCTTTCAAAGCCCACTCGCTTTTTACCTCTCAAGAATAAGCCCCAGCTGTACGGCCCCATGTCTTAGGTCGAAAATGCCCCTGCTTTTTTAACTTTTTGACTTGGGAAAGTTGGGGCTATCTTTCGCTACAAATAATAACTTTAGCTATGATCATAGCTATAGCCTCACCCATAACCTGCTGATTGCAAAAGGGTGGACAGCGAGTTGGGGTCGACCGGGTTTGGAACCGGTTGACCCCGAGTCATTGTCCCATTGACCCGGTCGACCAGGTCCAAACCCGGTCGACCGAGTCCAAACCCGGTCGACCCTAAGTCACTGTTTCACCTTTGTACTTTTTTCTTTTTTTTTTTTTTTTTTGACAAGGAGAATTTTTCTCCCCTACATTTTTCTCTAATACATATTCATATAAATATTTATCTATAAGCATATAAAAAAAAATTCTCTTTTTTTATTCATTTTGTTCTTTATTCATTTAATAAATATATCTCTTAAACCACAATGAGTTACTTGACGTACCAGGATTTAGAGGTAGGAGATGCTACTTTAGCTAACCAACCTACTTATTTTTCGAGATTCCATCAGGTTGATGGTCGAAAATTCATTTCATTCACTTCGTGGCCAATTTCAATCAGTTCGTGGTCAATTTCATTCATTTCATTTTACGGCCAATTCCATGCATTTCACGGTCAATTCCCTTCACTTTCACGGTGCATGGAAATGGCCGTGAAGTGAAGTGAAGTGAAATGACCGCGAAGTGCGTGGAAATGGCCGCGAAGTGAAGTGAATTGACCGTGAAGTGCGTCGAATTGATCGTGAATCAACACGGAATTGCTGAGAATGACCGTGAAATACATGGAAATGACAGTGAAGTGAAGTGAAATGACCGCGAAGTGCGTGGAAATGGTCGTAAAGTGAAGTGAATTGACCGTGAAGTGTGTCGAATTGACCGTGAATCAACACGGAATCGCCGGGAAGGACCGTGAAATGCATGGAAATGATGATGAAGTGAAGTGAAGTGAATTGACCGCGAAGTGCATGGAAATGGCCATGGAGTGAAGTGAAATGACCGTGAAGTGCGTCGATTTGACCGTAAATCAACACGGAATCGCCGAGAATGACCATGAAATGCATGGAAATGACGGTGAAGTGAAGTGAAATGACCGCGAAGTGCATGGAAATGGCCGTGAAGTGAAGTGAATTAATCGTGAAGTGCATCGAATTGACCGTGAATCAACACGGAATCACCGGGAATGACCGTGAAATGCATGGAAATGACGGTGAAGTGAAGTGAAATGACCGCGAAGTGCGTGGAAATGGCAGTGAAGTGAAGTGAATTGACCTTGAAGTGCGTCGATTTGACCGTGAATCAACACGGAATCACTGGGAATGACCGTGAAATGCATGAAAATGACGGTGAAGTGAAGTGAAATGACCGCGAAGTGAGTGGAAATGGCCGTGAAGTGAAGTGAATTGACCGTAAAGTGCGTCGATTTAACCGTGAATCAACACGGAATCGCCGGGAATGACCATGAAAGGCATGGAAATGACGGTGAAGTGAAGTGAAATGACCGCGAAGTGCGTGGAAATGGCCGTAAGTGAAGTCAATTGACTGTGAAGTGCGTCGAATTGACCGTGAATCAACACGGAATCGCCGGGAATGATCGTGAAATGCATGGAAATGACGGTGAAGTTAAGTGAAATGACCGCAAAGTGCATGAAAATGGCCATGTAGTGAAGTGAATTGACTGTGAAGTGCGTCGAATTGACCGTGAATCAACACGGAATCACTGAGAATGACCGTGAAATGCATGAAAATGATGGTGAAGTGAAGTGAATTGACGGCGAAGTGCGTGAAAATGGCCGTGAAGTGCGTCGAATTGACCGTGAATCAACACGGAATCACCAGGAATGATCGTGAAATGCATAGAAATGACGATGAAGTGAAGTGAAATAATCGCGAAGTGCGTAAAAATGGTCGTGAAGTGAAGTGAATTAACCGTGAAGTGGATTTTTAACCATCGACCGGATGGAATCTTAGAAAATTACTATGTTGGTTGGCTAAATTAGCTTCTCCTACCCTAAAATCATATACGGTACGTTAAGTAACTCATTATAGTTTAGGAGATATGCTTGTTAAATAAATAGACAAAGAAATGAATTAAGAGATAGAAAAATATTTTTATATACTTATATATACATATTTACATAATTATGTATTTGAGAAAAATGTAAGGGAGAAAAAGTTCTCCCTAAAAAAAAATAAAAATAAAAATAAAAATAAAAAATAAAAAATACAAAGGTGGAACAGCGAGTTGGGGTCGACCGGGTTTGGACTCGATCGACCGGGTGAGTGGGACAGCGAGTCGGGGTCGACGACCCGGTCAACCGGCCAGGCTGGTTTTTTTTTTTTTTTATCCTGTTGTAATCTTATCGCTGTTTATGGGTCCCATTATGATGTATGTGTTATATCCAAACCGTCCATCTATTTGGTGAACTCTTATTAAGGCTTGAGACGAAAAATAAGTCAAATCTAGCTATCAAGTGGACCACACCGTAAAAGGCAGTGGAGGATTGAACGTCTACCATTGAAATCCTTTCATGGGTCACAGAAGTTTTGGATCATTATGAAATTTGTTTTTCTTCTTCATCCAGGTCTTTGTGACCTTATGAATAGATTGGATGGAAAATATATGTTATGGTGGGCCTTATAAAATTTTTAACGGTGAAAATCTATTTTCCCGCTGCTCGTTGTGGTGTGGTCCAGTTGATCTTTGGGTATGATTTTTTATTTTTGATAATGCTCCGAAATGATCTCGAAATATGGATGAACGTTGTGGATATAATAAATACATAACTGTGGGGCCCATGCAACGTTGATATCTTTTGAACCGTTCGTACAACTCGGAGTTCGAGGAGCTTAAGAGCTCATCTTCGAGCACCGGGCGATCCGCCTCAGGAAGGAAAGCAGGGGCATTTTCGACCTGAGAAATGGGGCTGTACAGCTGGGGAGTATTCGTGGAAGGTAAAAAGCGAGTGGGCTTAAAAAGGTTGTGGGCCATATACTGGTCGTACAGTTGGAAATTTCTCCTCGAATAACTTGATCGACTTGACTCATAAAAGCTCAACTCAACTTGGATCGAAGTTGAGTTCGAGCAAGTCGAGTTGTTTTTTTATGTTTGAAAAAATTTGAGTCAAGTCCAAGCTGGATCGAGCTGGACTCGACTCGACTCGACTCAGTCTTGGGCTCGAACCTGACTCGGTTCGGCTCAAATCCAAAACAGTTGACTGAATATATAAATACTTGGTCATCTAAAAAGGTTTTAAAAAAAAAAACTAAATCTATTTAAGTCTCAAGCGTCCAACCCCACCTGGTGGTGACCATTGCCCTCTCTCCTCTCCTCTCTCCAGTTTCCAATGTCCGTTTGACCACCTTTCTCCTCTCCTCTCTCTATGTTCTCCAACATCCGATCATCGCCATCTCTCATCTCCTCTCTCTCCAGTCTCTAACGTCCGACCAAGCGGTCAGCCACTAATCAGGTACTCTCCTTCTCATATGTGTGTGTGTGTTATACAGAATATATATGAATTTTATATAAATTTAAATATATTATGAATAAAAATTTATGCTTAATTACTTATTTAATTATCTGAATATCATAATGTTGGATGTTTATTGAATGGTTTGAAATGAAAAATATCCAACTGTCCTATTTCAACAAACAAGTGTCCATGAATCAAAGGTTAGTATTGCACAACAAATATGATTTTAGCATATTATTTAGCAAAAGTAGGCTCCACAATTTTGTCAATTTAATTTGAGTTAATATTTCCTACGTATACCTTGTACAGTTTTTTAGTGCTTGTGTATCAAGCACCATACTTTACCAAAGTATCAAATTACTTCACATTGCATTAAGGGCATGTTTAGATTCACAGCCCAAGTGGTGTTGCACTGTGTTTGGAGGTCGGCCGTACGCTATGCAACGTTTGAATTCGAATTAGATCTGGTCGTGGACGAGGGACCTGAGTATGCCCCCGAACCAGTTTTTGGCTTCCCCGCATAATGTTATGTCAGAGTACAGCTCATCGAAAAATGCAGTGCAGTCATTGCATTGCACCACCCTGCAGCGTGAAAGACAAGCCTCATTACGTTTCGATCTTGCAGACCATAGGCGCATGTACTCCATCGGGCGCATATCATCCCTCCCGCATCCATTCCCCTCTTCCTCACTGATCTGGTTGGTTGAGAATATCATAGCAAATCTTCAAGATCTTCGTCATGGATGGTCATCTGTCGTCCTCTTTGATGTGTGTTGTTGTTATGTACTCGTCTAAGGATCGTTCAATCGGCGAGTACCTCTGAAACTTCTCTAATTCCGTCCCGGTTCCAACTGCTAAACCGATCATCTCACATAAGGACAGTGGTATCCGGGTATTGAGCGAAGGTAAATATAATATCATATGCATGTAATGAAATGTCATTGTTTTTTTATGGAAGAGAGGATCAACAAACGCCGTCTGATGGACCTGATCACTTACATGTTGGTCTTTCTCATCTCCCTGTTCACCACGAGATGCTCCCAAGACATGCAGTCGCATCTCTATGGGTATCAGCCCAAGATTTTCTCTTCCTCTACGATGAGGGCAGGTGATGCAATACATCTGGAAAATCTTTTTACAGTTTGTTGTACCACAGTGACATTACTGTGATCCGGGAGAAAATCTCATAGATGGATACTCTTCCAGATACTTGTGACATGACTTATGCATGTTAATTTGACTTATGTTTTTAATCTTCTTCGGCAGTCAAAAGATTTATCTATCATAAATATATAAGAAAATTTTCATTACTAAATGAAGAAGCAACTTTCGTTTGTCTATGAATATTGTTGGGGTTTCCCCTAAATCGCAGGTGTTGAAGGACAATGGAGGTAATATTTTAATCTCAATGCCAATGAGATTTGTGTAGGATCATCACTGTTTTTCATATTATCTCCACTGTTGGACAATGGAGGTAATATTCAAAACTCAACGCGGGGTGTGTGTTTGTAATATATTCATGTAATTTCAAGTGAATACTCACATCATGTGTTTAGGCGTTTCTCATGAAATATTATCTTCATTTGCATTTAACACCCTAAAATCTACATGTCAAACAGGACTAAGTGTAGCCCTTTACTACAGTCCATTCTTCCAAGAGTGCTAACCTTCGAAGTTATTAGTACTTTTCATTTGAAACTAGTAACATGTGTGTGGTATACTGATCGGTTTATGTTAAACATGATGTCGCATACAGAGTATTGAATTTCTTCTGTAATTATTGCATTACTTATGTTCGTGGCATGATTACTATTTAATATTTTGAATAAATTAGCATAGAAATTATTTTATGTTATATTTGATCAATGAATGATTATTATTATCTTCAATGAAATGCATATTGTATAACAGATTCACTATTAGTGTAATTCTTGTAAGAATATTATTATAAAGAGTATTTTTGTAAGACCCGTATCTTAATCCATACTGTTCCGTCAACTCCCGCGATCCTTCCTGTCAAAGTTCGGCAATTCGCGACCTGTAATCGACGTTTGCACATGACCGTAAGTCGTATCTTATACATTTTAGTCGGCTTAATCTGAGACTTGTATCATTGCGATCGCACCGTCGCCGCAGTTCCAACACCGTAACTCACGCACCAATCCGATACCCAGACGAGGTGATGTGGACCCACGTTCAGTTCGAGCAAAAACACCACACGTTATAAATTCCAAGGGAATCTCTACAACATGTCTCATCCATCCTATCAATCAATCTCATCAATCACCTCTCATGTCAAGTACAAAGCACTCATGCTTTCTTTATCCACAAGTCAAGCAAACCCCAAAGTCAATCAACCTCTCACCTCACCCATCACCACCTCACCCATCACTCACTTCTCATCACTCCATCACTCCTTACATCCCATCTCTCTCTCACATTTCTCAACATTTTCCAAGCCAAGCAAGAGGCTCCCACGTCCATGCATTTCCATGAGAGAAAAGTAATTTTGGTGGCCCACTTTCCACTCCAAAACCCATCATCCTAGCCATCCATTTCTCATCTCCACCATCAAAGAGAAGCACAAGGAGACCGACTATCCAATGGACCGAGAAGATCTATAGGCGAGTGTTTTCCATAGGCCTAGATTTCACTTTTATGATGAAGGACCAAGTGAGGCCTACCGATTGATGGTATGGATCTCACTTGGGACCTTAGGTTTGGCCGATGGTCCACCTTGATCCTCATGATCATTCCATGATGGGGCCATTCTCCATGGACCCCATCATGATGTTTATATTTCCTTACATAAAGAGGTCATATAGACCGTTCATTTTGGGTGGAGAGGGATCTCCACCGTTGATCTTTTATTTGGAGGGCCCATATGCAATGGGACCCATTGATGTATGATTGGATGCTTGGAACGGAGGGCCCATAGTGTCGGGGTCCCTTCATCATGCGTGTCCCTCTCTCTCTCTCTCTCTCTCTCTCTCTCTCTCTCTCTCTCTCTCTCTTTTTCCTATTGTATGAGATGTTGTGGCCATGTGGCCACTCGGATGGACCCCACATTGATGCATGTTTTATCCACACAATTCACGCATATGGTGGCCCACCTGGATCGTCTGAAGGTGGGGCCCACCATAAGATTTGTTGTGTCCATATAGAAGAGGAAAAATAAATAAATAAACCGTCCAGCATCCCTGGACGCTGGACGTCACCTGGATGGAAATAAAAATATCAGTTTTGTTTTGGAATTTGGGGTGGGCCACTTGTAAAGGCCCCACAGTGATGTATGTATTCAATCCAAGCCGTCCATCCCATTTTTCAAATCATTTTAGGCGTTGAGCTGAAAAATGAAGCTTATCCGAATATCCGGGGGCCTATAGTATGGAAAACAGTATTTTTTACCTTTAAAATCACCTTTTGATGTTCTTACATGCCAAGACACATCGCATATTGGACTCGTTTGGTTCGTCTTGAGTCCTAGAAAATGGTGGTTGGGTTAGATTCACCGGATGTGGGCCCCACATGGGAAAGACCACGCGAAAACTAATTTCAAAAAAAAAAACACCACGCAACAGCTGACGCTGCTGCTGTCAGAGAGGTAGACAATGTCAGCGCTGCGCTGGCGGGCGGGCCAACAAGCAGGGACCCACGGTCCAAGCCGTGGGCCCCACCATGATGTATATGTGTTATCCAGGCCCCATTAGGTGGGTCCTTACCTTAAGTAGGCCCCATTCAAAAACCAGCTTGATCCAGATCTCAGGTGGCCCACACCACAAGAAACAACGGTGATTGAACTCTACCATTGAAACTCTTTTTGGGCCCACCGAGGTTTTTGAATCAATATGAAATTTGTATTTTCTATTCATCCAAGTCTTTGTGACCTTATCAACAGGTTGGATGGTAAGTAACATTATGGTGGGCCCTCACGTGAAGCCCACAGTGATGTACGTGTTCCATCCCACCATCTGCCTATAATGTATGTGTTTTATCGTGCCGTCTAGCGGCTGGTGGGCGGACAGAGGCAGACCCACGTTTCCAGCCCTGGGCCCCACCCTGATGTTTATTTCCCATCTAAACCATTGATCTGGTGGGCCCCCTCCAAAAATGGGGTATATCCAATGCTCAGGTGGCCCACATCTTAGAAAACAGTGTGATTGAATGTCTACCTTTGAAACCCATTTTTGGTCCCCTGATGATTTGGATCAAAATGAAATTTGTTTTTTTTCCTCTTCATCCAGGTTTGTGAGACCTTACCAATGGGTTGGATTGAAAATGAGCATTATGGTGGGCCCCACATGGGACCCACAATAATATATGTGCTTTATCTCCACCGTCCAAGCAAACGATGGTGTCCACAATAATGTATGCATTTTACCATGCCGTCTAGCCATTTTGCAGGCTGAGGGACGGCTGGTGGGACCCACCATGATGCATGTGTTGCATCCAACCATCCAATCATTTGAAAGCTCATTGCATGAGCTAAAGAATGAGGCAGATCTAAAGTTCAAATGGACCCCACCATTTTAGGTAGTGGTCAATGACGCCCACCATTCAAAAATATCTAAAGGTCATTGTAGCTTCCCATTAAGTGAATATTTGTGTCCCACTTCATCTATCACTATGATAGTTTATGAATAGGTTGGATGAGAAACATGTCATAGTGGGCCTCAGGAATTTTAATTGCAGAAATCTTTTCACCACTCTTATTTGGTGTGGCCCATTTGGTATATTTAAAGCTCATGTGTGTAGGCCCATTTGATATATTTAAAGCCCATGAGAGTGGCCCATTTGATACATTTAAAGCTCATGTGTGTAGGCCCATTTGATATATTTAAAGCTCATGTGTGTAGGCCCATCTGATATATTTAAGGCCCCTGTGAGTAGACCCATTTGTTACATGTAAGGCCCATTGTAATGTACATAAGGCCCCTTTAATGCGGTCCACTTGATTTACCAAAGGCCCATATGATGTGGCCCATTTGATATATTTAAGGACCATGGGTCGAGGCCCAACGGGTTGTCCTTAGAGTCCATTGTAATGTGCGATTTCTCCATGGGTTGTGTAATGATATTTATGGCGGGCCGAGCCTAGGGAACAATGATGGTTTGACGTCCACATTGTAAGTACAATATTGGTTAAATGTCCGCATTGTAACTCTCCTTAGGGCCCATTAATAGGTTCATACTCGTTAATATTCATCACTTTATAACATGCTTAGTATAATCCCATGACTCATGCCCATACGCATCATATGTATGCCTGATATGAGTAGTGACTGATCATAGCATACGCCATTGGGCAGACCATTTACGGGACTCGTTATGAGACGGAGTGCCCCACATGATCGAGCAATACGCGCTGGATTGCTGCATGATTTGACTGTGTGATTCATGCATCTCGCATATGTGTGACTTGATCACTGCAAGCCCTAGCGACATCAGGGTCATGGCCTCCACGGGCACATCGTGGATGAACGTATTGGATATCGGAAATACTTTGTTCTAGCACTGTGGGCACTTAGGATGTCCTTGGGTGAAAGTCTCAGAACCTTTTTGGTACCAGAAGATGCTCCAACGTATAGACCAAGTGGATACATGAGTGATCGAGTACCGAATACCAGTAGGCCGCGTCTCCCACTGTGTCGTAATCAGTTGGAAGAGGGTGTGGCCTTATCCGCCTGAGTGAGGGGGTTATAAGCTAGGATGAGTTTGACCAGCTTATAAATGAGTCCGCTATCGACGAGCCGAGTAGGTATTGGCAGACTACTGGTCAGGTGGATAGTGAGGTCTATTTCGCTTACTTGGCTGTGTAGCTAGGGAGGAGGCAGTCAGTGTGAGTGTATTAGACCCCGGTGATATCTAGAGAGGAACTGTACTGATATGTGTACTTGATAAGTACCGACTTACTTGGATTACATTTCGCATATGACATTCGGCTATGTAGGCCTCACATTACATCGGTGTGACCGATAGCATTCATGTCTCGCATCGCATGGCCTTGGTATGGCCGATAGCATTCATGTCTTACATCACATAGCATTGATATGGTTGGTTTTTTCATGGACTTACCGCATACTTCCGCATTGCTCTGATACTGTATACTTGACACTTGCCTTACGCACACACTTACAGCACCCTCTAAGCTTTTGTAAACTTATGCATGATCGTTGCGTGCAGGTAGCGTTGACCGTTGCGTGCAGGTAGCGTTGGACAGCAGCAGCGCTGAGGCAGGAGTGTGCATCTGACTATTTTATATCTTTTGATCACCTTGTATTTCTCTTTCCGCATTGTACTTAAATTTTTTGATATAGTGGATATGTGGTGTTACTGTTTTGTGACTTGGTTATGCTTGTGATTATGCTCCATTACAAAAAAAAATCATTCTGAAAATTTTCCTTGTAGGATCCCAGGATCGAAATCTAGCATATGATTGTCAGGAGTCGAGAATGGGCCACTACGGAGGCTATCAGCATCGGATCCGGCGATTGAGATTTATGTGAATCCAATTTTCTGGTCTGGGGCGTGACAGTTTTGGCATTGCTGTACATTTTAAATTTTTGCTATTATCTAAATTATTAAAAACAGAGTAACTTAAAAAAGTTACAGGTCAGAACTCATATCACTCGTGGGGTCTCATAGTGAGGTCTCTAGCCGGGCAGACTCCTCAAATAGTGATTGGAATGAAACAGAAATTACAGCAGAATTAACTGCAATTGCAGCCTTTGCATGTGTTATGGAGGCTGCTGAATATTATTGTCATTACTGTATGAAGTCGTTGCCACGGGATTGTCATATAAGTAGAAGTAGATTTATAGATGGGATCATAAAGAAGAGCGATGCAGACTGTCTTGCACTACTAAGAATAAGTCGTGATAGGTTTTTTAAGCTTTGTTCTTTATTAAGAGATAGGAATTTACTGTCTGACACAAGGAGATGCTCTTTACAGGAACAACTCGTCATGTTCCTTCATATTATTGGCCACAATGTGCGAAACCATGTCATCGATAATCGATTCACGCGGTTTGGAAAAAATGTGAGTTGACATTTCAATAGAGTTTTTGATGCTGTAATAGGCCTCTATTCGGAATACGTAAAGTTTACAGGATTACATATACTTAAAGAGATATTTGAAAATCCAATGTGGAACCCTTATTTTTAGATAAGACACTACGAAAATAGGTAATGATAATACATGTAAATAGTTGGTTGTATAATATAAACCTAAAAGTCAGCTTAATGTTTCTTGGAGGACTGCATCGGAGCACTTAATAGTACCCATATACTGGCCTATTTATCGAAAGAAGCAAGTGCAACCTTTCGAAATCGAAAAAGTTTTTTATCTCAGAATGTATTGGTAGCATGTACTTTCGATATGAGATTCGTATATGTACTAGCAGGTTGGGATGGTTTTGCCTCTGATGCTCGTGTGTTACAAAATACATTAACTCGACGCCCTGATTGTTTCCTTGTGCTTCATGGTAAAGAATATCTGTTGCAAGTGTTATATAAAGATGTTGCATACAATTTGACTACTACTTAATATGTAAATGTTGCTTTTATAGAAAAATATTATGTTGTCGATGCGGGATATGCCCATTCTTCGGGATTTATGACACCTTATCGAAGTACACGATATCATTTAAATGAATTTCGTACTAGGAGAAAGCTTACTAATAAAAAAGAACTCTTCAATTATTGTCATGCGCAATTATGAAATGTAATTGAACGCTATTTCGGTCTTCTAAAATGATGATTTCCTATGCTGCACATAGTATCACAACTCAAATTTAAAACGCAAGTTAAAATTATTATAACTTGCTGTATTATGCACAACTTCATCCGTGTGAGTGGTGAAGATGGATTTTAGGAAACAGTGGATGATATTGGAAATAGTGTGGAGGAAAGTTTGCCATCTCCGAATGACGTATCTTTTGCAGAGGAGGAGCGCGCAATGTCTACTGTGACAGACCGCGCGAGAGATGAATGGATAAAAAGAGAGATGATATTGGGGAGAGAATATGGAATGACAACCTTCTTCAAACGTGATAACGTCATTGATTTCCTTTTTTTAGTAACTGTTTTAAGCTGTTATTGTAACAGAAGTACTGTTTTTATGAAAAAATTGGTATTTGGTGTGTTGTTGGGGTGTTTCTTTGATAATAATTTCAAACTCTTTATATGAATTATACAATATGTGACGACTATTTACAATATGATTTCAGTACATATGCATATTATCCTATTGAATCTGTGTAAACATGTAAATTATGTCTTTTAATTATATCATGAGAATGTATTTCCATTGACTATTACTGCAGCCTAGATGAAGATGAATTTCCTTCGAAGTTCATATAAAGTGGGGAAAGACAAGAATGACACTCCCTCACCCTCCAAATGTACAGTTTCACCCAAGAAGATTATTGCATCAACTAGCCAAATGTTCGGTACTCCGTCAAAGACAAGCTCGCCGACAATGCAGAAAGCTTCGTCATCTAGGTCTCCGAGTGCATGCGATCGATTAACCAGAGATAATAAGAAAACAACATGTGTTCAATAGAGCGATTCGATGGATAATGCGTTGGTTGACAGCTTAATTGAGCAAATCAATCTGGGTCGTAATAGTAATATTGGTTTCAAGCTTGAACCCTATAAGGCTAGCATCACTTAAATATTCAACTGTTGTGGGGTGGAGTTAAAGAATAAACATATTTCCAACCGTCTGCGAACATTGAAAAAATTATACTGGGCAGTTAGGGATATGCTAAATGTCAGCGATTTCAGATGGGACGCGGACTTGAAAATGGTTGTGGCAATAGATGATGTTTGGGAAGGATATATTTTGATAAGTAACAAGATCATTACAGTTAATCGAAAAGCCCTTTAATACTTATTTTTCCTGCTGTTTTAACTATGTACATTTTTAGAATTATTTTCAGACATGTTTATATTCATATATGATTGTTTTGCAGTCTCATCCATATGTTGAGAGAGTACATGGCAAACACATCGACCGCTACAATGATTTGGCTTACATGTTTGGTAATGATTGCGCTCATGGCACATTTGTGAGCACAGCCTTCTCATCTTAACTTTTCAACAAACGGCGCAGTAGAGACGAACTCGATTCTGATGAGTATTCTAATGACAATAGAACTGAAACTGTTCGCTTGTCTTTAGATGAGGATGATGAACATGTTAGTGGCGTGCCATTTCCTAATATTAATGGATCACAACAGTGGTCTAAGTAGGTCCACAATGGAGACCTCCCATAGGTATAGAAATAGCCAAAGCATCGCTACAAGCATATCCCGAGGAAGATGGGGAAAGTCAAGTGATCACATAGGTTATAGAATGGGAGAAATGGCAGAAGCCATCAAGACCCTTACCATAACTATGGCACAGGGCAAAAGTATGACTCACATACAGAAGTTGTTGGACATACTAGAGGAGGTTGATGGTTTGAGCCACGAAGATCAGGTCTGCGCCGAAAGGATGATGCAATAGGATATTGTTAGTGCCGACTTCTTCATCAAGATGGGACATAAGAGGTGCAAGGAGTGGGTCCAGAAGCTCTTGGACCGTAATCCTCCTGCCTGATACTGATATGTTTGCCTGGAATTGAAATTATAAACAACTAAACACTTTTTTATTATTTTTGTGTGACTGTTTGGATTGTGTTATGATGTAGATTGTTGTTGGATATTTAGGTGCTAGATGGTGAATCCAACACTCTGCTCGTTGGTTTTGCAGAAAACTTTGGTTAATGATAGTCGAACCATCATTCATATATCTACGTCGATTACCAGTTTCTTCTATAATCTAACTCATAATAGGATTGTTATTTTGTTCATCAGTGCAGGTACACTATGAGCTATTGCCTCTGAATGAATGCATAAACTGCATTTGTGATGTGGCCACTGTTGTGGTTATTTGATTCCTCTAAGATGCTCTGCTGTTTGAATCCAATGTGCTATGCATGTTTAAAATACTGTATTTCTGATGTTAACTTTCCTTCTGTCTCTTATGATATCGTAGACGGTATAAATGTCCTCTTTTAATTATTGAACTTGTAGACAATTTATATCGATAAGTAGGGTAGTTTTAAATCCTACCACAGCAACAAATGTCAGATTCTACATTGACAGTGAAATTCGAATGTTCAGTTGCTGTATGAGTGTGATTTGTTAAGGTGAGACTACAAATACATAACTTGTAATAAATTTTCCTATACTGCTGTGGGGAAACATCACCCAGATACTATTTTTATGAGACATCTTTTGGGATACTGATCTGTTCATATAAATTACTTCCATTATCTTCAATGATACTCTGACGATATCAGTTCACACTTTGTTTTTGACAGAAAATTATAAAAAAAATATTATGTGATCATTGTGGGAAGAGTTCCAGGTGTTTATGAGAATTAGGAGGATGCGAAAGCGCATATGGATTGATATTCAAGCCGTAGACATCATTTACACAAATCGTTTAAGGAGGCCGCAACAGTTTAGTTGAACTTTGAGATATGTCATATACTTTTTAATTCTGTATAGGCGACGCATCATTGGTTTCTTTGTCC
This sequence comes from Magnolia kwangsiensis, assembly GCA_037074715.1. NCBI lineage: Eukaryota > Viridiplantae > Streptophyta > Magnoliopsida > Magnoliales > Magnoliaceae > Magnolia > Magnolia kwangsiensis. The sequence continues at coordinate 45,466,793 of CM073573.1, forward strand.
TGACGTATCTCTTATAGCTGAAATCACTCATTTTATCAGTCAGCAGGTCATTTGTATTTTCCTATAATATTTTGTAACTTCAATCAATTGTATCTGGTCGACTGCGAAGATTATTTGTTCTTTTCTCATAATTTGTTCTAACTGAAATCACTAATTATATCAGACAATAGATTATTTTTACATATCTCATAAATTTTTATTAAAATTTATTGTATGCTATAAGGCATAATTGCTATAATGAGGGACATTCCATGAGACGCCAACATGAATCGTCATCGACTCATGCTCCGGCTATAGACGAATATCGGTTTGATGGCCATTGTTTCTCTAACGCTGCCGGTACGGATGTAAGAGGAGATGACGATTCATCTGATTATGGGTTCCCTATATTTCAAGTTCTAATAGGGGGGTTGATAGTATATGTGGTAGTCAAATAAATTGTTTCTTACCTCATCTCGATTGATGGAGTTTTTAAAATATAATAGGCCTGTTGCTGGAAGCATTTTCTGTGATTGAAGGAGATGTCTGTCACTGCTTGACAAATCTAGAAATGTTATTTTATTTTAGATTAATTTTTTGGTTATTTTGTAAGACTCTCTTGCATGAATCACTATTTAAAATTTTGATTTATTTAAGTGTTTATTTCTCAGCAGAAATGCACCCTGCAGTGTGTGGACCTCGCCACTGATCATTACTTCTTTAAATGTACAGTTACTGCAGGTCTTAGTCCACATCATGGTATAATTCAGAGGTGGCCCACACCTCTGAATGGATATCCACCGTTGAAAACCTCCTGTGAGGATTATAAATCAGAGGTGGACCACAGTACAGAACTGATGGTTGCTAGATATCACGCATATGTTACTTCTCTTTGGGTTAGACATGGCAGGTGCACCATGCCACGTGATATCGTTCAAGGATGCAATCCCCGCACGTATATAATGGTGGGTCGCAGATACAACGTGAACCTCGTATGGAGAAACACGCAGGTGTGTGTATATATACATATATATCTATGTATTGTACTTCACAATTACACATCTTTAGCCCGATGACGACTCTGTTTCCAAACAGTGATAAAGAATTCCGCAATTAATAAGTATCTGAATTCGGGTAAAAAATAAACAGTGTGATAGTTCACGACGTTCAAGACTTACACTGTGCTACAATAACAGGCATTCCGTGTCTGTACACATTTACAGTGCGAAACAATACTATACATGAATCCAAACACACCCTAAATATATTGATAGATGGATGTATGGGATGGTTGGATGGATAGATGTATTATGTATGAATGATTTGGTTAAGTAGTTCGATGATTAGGTGATTAGATAGATGTAATTGTTAGTTTGTTAAATTGTTTTCATTTGTTTGATTGTTTTAAATTTGTTGGATTGTTAATTTGTTATATTATTTTTAATTTGTTAATTTTTAAAATTGTTGAGTTATTTTTTATCTATTACTGTTAGATTGTGATTTGTGAGATTATTATTATTATTATTATTATTTAAAATAGATTATAAGGGATAAGGATAAATAATCAGTTATCCATTTGAGGATTTCTATATTGCCAAACATATATATACCGTATTATTTGAGACGTATAAATCCTCAAATTATCCAATTTTTTGATAGTTCATGGTTATATAGATTGTAACGTCTTCATTTATTTTAATTTGAATGTATATGCTCATTCCAGTTCGCCTCTCATTTTCTCTCTGAATATATTTCTTGCATTTATTTTTGTCGTTAAATATCCACACTTTATGTTGATACTTGATATTTGAATCAAATACATGATGAATATATCTTAAAAGATAAGGAAAAATGTTGTCAAGATTTTGACTTGGCATTTAAATTGAAAAATAAATATATTATAATCTATCCAACCTTGAATGTATAATTAATTTAGACAATTAGGTAGATATAACCATCTATATAAGTATTACATCTTACAATTATATAGAGTTGTGTAGTGAAGATTATAACATGTCAAAACTTTGTCTTATAGATGACTAGTTAGGAAGTCCCAAATACCCCCAGTGTAGATGCGTTAATCACATCTCCTCTTATTATAGAGGGAGACATGTATTCAACTATGGCCAGAGGAAAGAAAAGATTAATATTATGAGATAATTTTGAAGAAATCATGGTTAATGGTGTGTTGAAGATCAAATGCATTAATTACAAGTTATTACAGAATGAAAATTATTAGGGTCAACAACACATTTAAATGAACACAAACAAAATTGTTATAAGAGACCAAAAGTTTCACCACCAAATCAACGGTTGTTGTCATTTATTAAGTCGGAAGGGGATGACTCCTAAGCAATAGTTTCCACTTATAAGTTTGAGAAAGATAAGCTAAAATAGTGGTACGATAGATTAGTGATCGTTAAAGAAAAATATTCATGAATAATAGAAGCAAAGTGTTCACCCTCGAGCTGTAAAGGTATCATGCATCGCTCTACAAAGAGAGTGCAGGAAAATGTACATGAATGAGAAAATGAAACTAAAAGAAGTTTTAACATCAGTCTTCAGAATAAGTTTTGATATTTGATTTATTGACAACATCTAATCAAAGAAATTGATACATTTCATTAACCACACACTATATACATAAAAATTAAAAACTCCGTAAGATAATTTCAAACTTCCGCCATCTTCCCCATCCTCATACTGGTTGGCTTATTTCATATTGCATTTACAGTTGTTTATAAGATTGAGGCATTGAGAATAAATATCCTGCAATAATTTTAGATAATGCTTCAGTAAATGACATTGTAATTTCATATCTACATAACCAGTTCAAGGCAACTAAAAATTTATTTTTTGATATAAAATATTACAGGTGAGGTGTTGTGCCCACATTCTAAACTTATTATATACTAATGGTTGAAAACAATCGACTACACTACAGAGAACATAAGAGAAAATGTGAAATATATAAGGGAGTCACTTTCAAGAATGAGTATATGAACTGACATTATACAACGTTTGAATGTGTCGTTTAAAAAAATGTTAAAGATAAATATATGTACACATTAGAACTCAACTTATGAAATGTTATATATGACAATGGAATCGAAGTTTATATTTTTTGAATATGCAGCGCGAGATATAACATATTCTTGGTTGCCGAGTAAAGATGATTGAAGCAAAGCAAAATAAGTTCATAAATTTCTTAAAGGTTTTTTATGATTGTACGAAGATTTTGTATAAGACCCGTGTGCTAGACCGTACCATTCCGTTGGCTTCCGCGGTCCTACCGATCAAATTTCAACAATCCTCGACGCGTATCCGATGTTTGCGTGCGATCTTAAGCCAGGTCTCGCATACCGAAGTCGGCTCGAACCGAAACCTGTGTTATAGCGACCGCGCCGTCGTCGCGGTTCTAACGCGCGACTTGCACATCGAACCGATACATAGGCTAGAAGATGTGGGTCTGCGTTCATTTTGAAGAAACACCGCACGTTGCGAATTTTGAAAAAATTTATACGATATGTTACATCAATTAATGTCAAGTACACCACCTTACCTCCATGTCACCTCACCCAACACAAGTACACATGGCCACTACTTCTTTTACCATAAGTCAATATTTTCTTCCCCTCACTATCCCTCTTTTATAAAAAAATCAAATAAACCCATACACTCCTTACAACCACCACATCACCCCATCCCTTTTAGCCATTACTTCCCTCTCACTCATTCCATCTCTTCATTTCCAAGCAACTAAGAACCCCAAACGTTCAAGCCTCCCCAACTCTCCCTTAGGCTAAGTGTGGCCCACCCTCTCATCTTTTATCCTCACCATCAAAGCCCCATCAACCACCATCAAAAGTGAATGTAAGGAGCTTAGAAGTATAAGGGATCAAGAAGAAGGCCTAGAGGTGGGTGATCTATCATTAATTTCTAATTTAATGGCCCACCTATGTTGGGACTCAATTTGATTTATGTAATGTAATCATATGAGAGGCCAATAGTGGCGGGGTTCCCTCCACTCCACCGATCTCTCTCTATTTCTCTCACTTACTCTCTCTCTCTTCCCATTGTGATGGTGTGGATCCCACCAATATGTGTTATATCTACCCCATCCATCAACATCAGACGGTGCGGCTCACCCTAGTGCAGGTGATGATCCACACCATCCACTGTTTGGATGGATCCAATACCCACTTCTTTTTATATATTATATTTTATATAATATAGTCTATATTATATATATGGAATATAATAAATATATTATATATGTATATACATGAAAGTGGGCCACGTGCATGTGGGACCCACCATGATGCCCTTGTTTATCCATGTCATCCAGCGTCTTTGGACACTGGACATGATAGGGACAGCAAACATGGAGTGCGTGTACTAACATGGGAGTGTACTAACGAGCTTACCAAAAAAAAGGGGGGGGAAGGAAATGGTGGGCCATTCATGCAGGCCCTACCTTAATGTAAGTACTCAATCCAAGCCGTCTATTTCGTTCCCCCAGCTCATTTTAGGCGTTGAGCTGAAAAATGAGCTGGTCCCATTTTTTGGGCAGGCCATACCATAGGAAATAGTAGTGTTGACTGTTGAAATCCACCATGATCTCTTACTCGCTAAATCATACCCCTATATTGGACTCATTTGGACGGCCTTGAGCCATGGAGTCCAATGGTTGGAGTGGATCCACATGATGTGGGTCATACCGCAAAAAAAAGCAGAAAAATAGTTTCTTTCAAAAAAAAAAGCAGCAGTGCTTGCTATTGCTGACCATGCAGCGCAGGATGATGCTGCGCGTCAGCGTTGGCCAGGGACATGGGTCCCATGTGTAGACCCCACCATGTTGAGCGTTGAATATCAACACCGTGCATGTGATGCCCCACCTATTGGGACCGTGGGCCACCCCAAAATTAGTTGTATGTGGTGCTCAGGTGGCCCACATCACAAGGAACAACATTGATTGAACGTCAGCCATTGAAACCCATTTTGGGTCACTGACGTTTTGAATCACTATGAAATTTATTTTTCCTCTCCACCCAAGTCACGTGTGACCTTTTCAATAGGATTGGGTGGAAAATAAACATTACAGTGGGCCCCACGTGAGACCTACAATGATGTATGGTGGGCCCCACATGAGACCCTCTGATGCATGTGTTCCACACATGGGGAACAAACATTTTGGTGGGCCCTAGGTTCATGTGACTTTATGAATAGTTTGGATGGCGAACAAACATCACCATGGGACCCTGGACAGATTGGATGCAAATAAACATTATGGTGGGCCCCTGGTCCACGTGACCATATGAACAGTTTGGATGTCATAAAAACAATACAGTGGGCCCTAGGTCTGAGTGACCTTATGAACAGTTTGGATGTCAAATAAAAATTACCGTGGTCCCCTAGGTCTGAGTGACCTTATCAATGGGCTAGATGGAAAATAAACATCATGGTGGGCTCCACATGGGATCTACCATGATGCATGTGTTGCATCCAAAACATCCAACCCTTTTGGCAGGTTCATTTTAAGGCATAAGACTAAAAATAAGATAGATTTAATTATTAAGTGGACCACACGACACAATGAGGACTGAACGTCTACCATTGAAATCCCTCGAGACCCTATGATCAGATTGGATGAGAAATAAATGTTATGGCGGGCCTTAAGAATTTTAATGGCGGAAATCCTTATCACCACTTATGTTTAAGTGTGGTCTATTTGATATACACGTGGCCCACATGGTGTGGCCCACTTACCATACTTATGGCCCATTGTTGAGGCCCACCTTGGTTTGTATAAGGCCCGTTGTCGAGGCCTGCCTTAATAAATATGAGACCCATAATATGAGGCTCATTGTGATGTATGCAAGGCCCATGTAATTAGGCCCATCTTGACATATTTGTCGCCCAATGTTGAGGCCCACTTTGATATATACGAGACCCATACCATGAGGCCCATTTGATATATTGGAGGCTCATGGGTCAAGGCCCATTAGGACATACATAAGGCCCATTGTAGTATGATTCCACCATGGTATATGTGATGACCTTTATAGTGGCTATGCCTTGGGAGCAATGATGGTTTGATGTCCACATTGTAAGGATAATGTTGGTTAAATGTCCGCATTATGACTCTCCCTAGGGCCCCTTTGATAAGCTCATACCTGTAATGTGTAGGCCATCTAGGCCCATCTTCGTTTTGATCAGAGCCCATCACCATATAACATGTTTAGTATAGATCCATAATTCATAATCATACACATCATATGTATGCCTGATATGAGAAGTGACTGATCATAACATATGCCTTCGGACAGGTGGTTTATGGGCTCCTTGACAGGCATAGTTGCCCTTCATTAGTGCGCAGTATGCGTAGCATTGCTACATGACTGATAGTGTGATTCATGCACTTCGCATTTGTATGACATGATTATTATACGCCCTAGCGACATCAGGGCTATTACCTTCACAGACACATCGTGGATGGCAAGATCCGATACCGAAAATATTGTTACTAAGCATCGGAGCGTCATAGATGTCCCTGGGTGAAAATTCCTAAACCCGATGGTACCAGAGGATAACTCCAATGTCGAGACTGAGTGGATATATGAGCGCACGAGGGCCGAATACCAGGAGGCCGTGTCTCCCACTGTGTCGTGGTCGGTTGGAAAGGGGTGAAACCTTATTCGCCAGAGGGTAGGGGGCAATACTAGGCTGAGTCTGACCAGCTCGTGGATGGGTCCGCTATCGACGTGCCAGATAGGTATTGGCAGACTATTAGCCAGGCGGATAGTGAGGTTTCTTATGCTCACTTGGACTGTGTGGCTGGGAGAGCGGTAGTGCCATTTGGAGTGTATTAAACCCCGGTGATTATCCAGATTGAGAACCGTACTGATTTGGTGCTATAGTGAGGAGTTGCATTGATATATGGATGTAGATTGGCATGCTTGACTTGCATTATGCATCTCATGGCCTTAATATGTGTCACGCCCCAAACTCGGAAACCGGACTCACAAAATTTTCGATCGTCGAATCCGGCGCCGACAGCATCCGTAGAACCCCATTCTCGGCTCCTAGCTCCCATTCGCCAGGTTCCGATCTTGGGATGTTACGAGGAGGATTTTCAATGTCAGTTTGATTCGTAATAAGCATAACCAAAGACATAACTCACAAACAACAACCAAGCACTCTATTACATTTCCACTATGATAAAAAACTTTACAAGTACAATGAGCATAAAGGGAAATACAATGGTAAAGAACAAAAACTCCAAAATGCTCTGCAACGTGCTCCTGCCTCAGCGCTGCTGCGAACCAACGTCACCTGCACGCAACGGTCGTGCATAAGCTTATAGAAAGCTTAGAGGGTGGTGAAAGTGTGTGCGCAAGGTAGTAATATGAACATGCAATGTCAGAGTAATGCGGAATATCAAGATGGAACCATAATATCATGAGCCGTACTAAGGCTAATGCGATGTAAGACATGAATAGTATCGGCCATCCCAAGGCCATGCGATGTGCAATGCAACTCAAGCATACAGATCCTCATCTATGTCCATACATCAATACAGCTCAAAACATGGGATATCACCGGGGTCTAGTACACTCTAAACCAGATTGCCGCCACATCGCGCGCAATAAGGTAAGTGGAAGAGACCTCACTATCCGTCTGCTAATATCGGGCGGGACTCGTCGATAGCGGACCCATTCCTCGAGTTGGTCAGACTCAGCCTAGTATTGCCCCCTACTCTCGGGCGGGTAAGGCCGCACCCCCTTCCAACCGACCACGATACAGTGGAGAGCACAGCCTACTGGTATTCGACACTCAGCGCTCATCTATCCACTCGGTCTAGACGTTGGAGCAACCTCTTGGTACCATAAGGGTTTAGGGACTTTCACCCAGGGATATCTATAGTACCCCATGTAAAACAAGATTTTCGGTATCCAATCCTGCCAACCACGATGCATCTGTAGAGGCTACGGCCCCGATGTCGCTAAGGCGTACAATAATTATGTCACACAAATGCGGAATGCATGAATCACGCTATCCAGTCATGCAACCAATCCTGTGCATATCGTGCGCTCATGTAGGGCAACACCGCCTAACCAGGAGCCCATAAACAACCTACCCGAAGGTAAATTCTATGATCAGACAATTCTCACGTCAAGCATACATATGATGCGTATGATCATGAGTCATGAACTGTACTAAACATGTTATAATAAAATGAACTATCTTACAATACAGATGGACCTGGACGGCCTATACACAATAAGTACAGCCCAATAATGGGCCCTAAGGAGAGTCGTAATGTGGACATCCAACCAACATTACACTCGCAATGTGGACGTCAAACCAACATTGCTCCCAGGTACAATCGCTACATAATCGGTATTGGGATTACACATTGTAATGGACCTTAGGTTCATCCCGTTGGGCTTTTCATATATATGTCAAATGGGCCATATCTTATGGGCCTTTTAATCATCAGATGGGCCACATAAATGGGTCACACCAATGGGTCTTATGTGCATTGTAATGGGTCAAAACCCGTGGGCCTTGGATTACATCAATTGGACCTAGTCACATGAGTCTAATATGTATCAAATGGACCACACCGATTAGGCCTCACATGTAGATCAAGTGGGCCTCAACCCATAGAACTAACATGAGTTAAATGGGCCTAAACCCCTAGACCTTAATCAAATAAAATGGGCCTAACTCATGGGTCTCAAATAAGTCCAATGAGCCTAATCCCATGGACCCTTTTTATAGTTAATGGGTTTAGTCCCATGGGCCTTACAATATATCAACTGGGTCCACTTCCATGGGCTTTAAGAATGCAACAATGGGTCCAATTTCATGGGCCTTGAAGTACATCAAATGGGCCTAGTCCCAAGGACTTGCAACACATCAAATGGGCCTAAGTTCTTAGGCCTTAAATGAATCCAATGGACCTAGCCCATGAGTATTTCATAAACCAAATGGGCCTAGCCCATAGGCCTTACATATATCGAAGGGGGTGGATGGTCTGGATGCATCACACGCGTCAAGGGTGGGTCTCACTGTCCAGTAGACAGTGCGGATGAAGCACATACATTCCAAGGGCCCCACCGTCCGCTGGACGGTGGAGGCAGCGCAAACAGGAGATGGGCGCCACCGTGGTGTGTGCCACCGTCTGCCTGGACGGTGGCCTTCAACACAAACATCATTGTGGGTCCCGTGTGGGGCCCACCCTGTGACATTAAGATGCCATCCAACTCGTTCATAAGGTCACTCGGACCTGGATGAAGGGACAGCATAAATTTCAGCTTGATCCAATACTTCTGTGGGCCCCAAAAACTTTTCAATGGTAAAATTCAAGTCGCACTGTTTCACTTAGTGTGGGCCACCTGAGTTTTGGATCTGTTTCATTTTTGGAGGGGGGCTCACCACTGGGGTGGCCCACCTAATGGGCGGGTTGGATATCAGATAAACATTATAGTGGGGCCCACACGTAGGGCCGTGGGCCACCTCCCCATGCCCGTCCGCCCGCCAATACAAGGCTGCACGCGCCTGCGTGCAGCCGCTGGCTGTTGTCAGAGGCAGAGGCAAAGCCTCTGCCAATGCATTTTTTTAAAAAAACAGAAAAACTCGTTTTCCCAGGGTTTTTCGCACCCGGGGCCCGCTAAAGTGAAATCCGTCCCGGCCATTGCGATCAGTGGCCCGAGGCCGTCCAAATGAGTCTAGAGTTTGGATTTTTTTGATGCTTGGAAGTGAAATAAAATAAGAAAATAGAGTTTGAATGGTGAGGGTGCGATCTTTGACGCTATGGCCCACCAGGTCTTCCAATCGGCCCCAAACTTCTACCCAACAGCTAAAATATCGTGGGTAAGAGGATGGACGGCTTGGATCGAATATAAACATCAGGATGGGGCCTATGCAAGGGGACCACCCAAGTCCCTTTCCTTTACTTCTTTCCCTTTTCTTATTTCCGTTGAAACGTCCAGCGTCCCAGACGCTGGACGGTCTTTCCCTTTTCTTTCTTTTTTTTGAGTGTGTACCCTGATGAAATGGGCCACCACTGATGGGGGACATGGGTTCAACGTCTAAGGTGGGCCCTACTTGAATAAAAATAATTACATCAAGGTGGGATCCATTCAAGTGGGCCACACAATCCTATAGCATAAAAAAAATAAAATAAACTAAAATAAAATAAAATAAAAGATATAAAAGAGAGAGAGAGACATGAAGAGTGGGACACGGCTTGTGATGGAGGGACCCCGACATTATGAGCCCTCCCTTACATGAAATCATACATCAAGTGGGCCTTAAAGCATGTGGGACCACCGAAATTTAAAATCAACGGTGGGGATCCTTTCCCCACCAACATGGACGGTCTAGATGACCTTTGAAGAGAAAATAAACATCATGATGGGGTCCATGGAGAATGACCCCATCATGGAATGATCATGATGATCCAAGTGATCCATCGGCCACATTTTAGGGTCTCAAGTGAGATCCACACCATTGATCGGTGGGCCTCACTTGGTCCACCATAAAAATAAGAAAAAAATTACCCTATAGAGGCACCCACCGTCCGATCTTCTCGCTCCTGGGAGTTCCTTGGCACCTTAGTTTTAACTTCAATGGTTAAGATGAAGAATGGAGGGTTGAGATGGGAGATTTTGGAGTAGGAAGGTGGGCCACTTGGAGCTTAGGAGGGTTTGAGAAATTCCATACGTATGGAGTCTCTTTGGCTTTGAGATTTTTGAAATGAGAAAGAGAGAAAGAGAGAGAGTGATGTAAGGGAGAGAGAGAGAGTGATGAATGGATGGGTGAGTGATGGTTGTGTAAGAAAAGCTTGACTTTTGAGGCTTTTGTGTAAGAGAGGTATGGGAGATGAAGACTTTTGTAGCTTTTTGTGTAAGAGAGGTATGGGAGATGAAGACTTTTGTGGTTGCTTGGGAAAATGGAATAAAGTGATGTGTACTTGACATGTGATGGCTTGATGGATTGATTGATTGATGGGATTGATGTGATTGATGTGACACATCGTAGAGAATTTTTTAGTTTTCGCAACGCGCGACATTTTCTCGCACCGAACGTTGGCCCATATCTCTTGACCAGGGTATCGCCTCGGGGCGCGAGTCGCGGTATCGGAACCTCAACGACGGCGCGGTCGCTATGGTATTGGTCTCGGGTTGAGTCGACTCGGGTTGTCGGTACATGAATCAAGGTCGCGCGTCGATATTGTTTAAGGGTTGAAGGTTGCCGGAATTCGACCGGTAAGACCGCGGGAGTCTGTGGAACGGTACGGACCAAGATAAGGGTCTTACAATATGGCCGATAACATTTATATTATACAGCGTATAGCCTTGGTACGGCTGATTGTATTCATGTACTCATTAGCATGTTTCTACATTACTCTGACCTTGCATTCTAAGCACGCTTATATTGCGCACACACTTACACCACCCTTTAAGCTTTCTATAAACTTATGCACGATCGATGCATGCAGGTGACGTTAGGACGCAGCCATAGTCTTACCGTAGTTGGAGCATACAGTCCACAGTTTGGAGCACAAAGTTGAGCTTTTGGAGTTTCTGTTATTTTCATTATCTTATATTTCCCTTCAGAAGCATTGTACTCAAAGTTTTTTTTCATAGTGGATTTTGTGATGGTGTTTTTGTGATTATTGTTCGTGGGTTATGCTTATGGTCATGCTCATTATGATTCAAATTGATGATTAGAAATCCTCCTTGTAGCATCTCAGACGCATTATACTTAAAGTTTTTTTTTTCATAGTAGATTTTGTGATAGTGTTCTTGTGGTTATTGTTCATGGGTTATGCTTATAGTTATGCTCATTATGATTCAAATTGATGATTAGAAATCCTCCTTATAGCATCTCAGGATCGAAACCTGGTAAATGAGTGTCGGGAGCTGAAAATGGGGTTCTACGAAGGCTGTTAGCGCCGAATTCGGCGATCGGGAATTTGTGAGCCCGGTTTCCGAGTTCGGGGCATCACATTTTGTATGAAAATAAGTATCCAACCATGAATCTAATTCTTTTGTCTCTTTGAAAGATTAAGGATGCCCTACAAAAAATGTCAGTATAAGTCCATATTTTATATGACATTTGATAATTGGTATGCAAATAAAGTTTGAAAAGTACTGGAATGTATGTTATTGACTGACGACCTTAGCATTTGTACTTGATTCTCCTTGTAATATGAGCTTAGTCAAGTTTATTTTTATAAACATTTAGTTTGTTAAAAAAGAGATAACAGAGACCTCCAAGGTTCATCAAGCACTCGAATATTTGTACAATTCGTATGCTACTACTTTATCCATAATGGGTGTTAAAGAAGTTACAGATATATATGTTTATATAAGCAATGACGGCATGCTCAATGAATACATATCTTACTTAGCACAAAAAGAAATACAAGTTCAAACAAAAGAATCAAAGATAGAATTGTATCTGAAAGAGTCAATTGTAAAGTGTTTGAACTTTGATGTTTTGAAATTGTAGAAGATGCGCAAGAGTTAGTGAATCAAAATATCCAATATTATATGTGATGGCATAAGGTATATTATCAATACCAATTTCAATGGTGGTATCATAATCTACTTTTAGCACGAGAAGTAGAATTGTGAGCAAGCATCGACGCTTACTTAAAAAAAAAACAGTCGACGCATTAATTTGTATACAAGATTAGTTGTGTACAATATAAAAATAAGATAATATTCATTATAAGGAAGAAGAAGAGATAGAAAGTTAATATGAGACTATACCTATAATAAAAATTACATAAAGGTGGTTATAATTTATTTTTATTTTTTTATTGAAACTTGAATGGGATGTAATGTTAGTTAAGTTAAAAGTGGTGCAATATAACTTTTATTCATTATTATTTGCTTTTGTTCATCATATTGCTTATATTTTGCTCTTATATCAAGTTATTCATTTCTAATTTCTATTTATTTTTATAAATTCTCAGCATACGAATTTTTGTTAACAAAATTAAGTGTAGATATGTTGTCATTTGACCCATCAACCAACATTTGGGATTACGGTTCCCTAGTCAAATCGCCAAGGTCTGGAAGAACAAAGATTGTGTGTCATTTGTATAGAGCAAAATTTGTTACAAAACTAATTAGCTTTGATTACACTTGACATGTCAAAGTGGTGATACAAAACCGTAGCCTAATGCTCCAAAGGATGTTCAAATTCTTTTTCAGACCCTTATAGATTTAAATAAGAAGCATCTAACTCCATCCAAATGTTTCAGTATACGGATAACTTATATAAAAGAAACATAAGAGAAAGTCAGATTAAAAGCTTTGGAATCATACCAACTCCAACTCACCTTAGAACGTAATATGAAATAGGCTTTTAGATATCAACGATGTCCTCTATGACAATATGATGTGAAATAAGATTGAGTACAAGTAACAAAAATAATAAGAGTAACAAATTCAAATTTCTCACCCATATAAGTAAATTTCATAAGGCGTTGGGTACTACGTGCAAATCTTCACATAAAGAAAGTTTGAAAAATCTAATTCAAATTATAAAGAGCACGAAGAAAACCTCTCTTCACATTCTGATTCAAAAAAGGCGAATGTATATGAACAATTAGATAGTACTTCAAATGAATTGAATGACGATGCATGAGCTTATAATTATATGTTAGGAATGGGAATGCCTTCCTCATATAGAGGTTATTGTTATAATTTGTGAATAATGTAATTATAATTGTATTTTATGCATTTTATATATTTTAGTATTGTGTTATGTTCGATTTTGAACACAAATTAGAAATTGAATTCAAACACGACTCAAACTCAATATATTAAACTCGAACTCCGTTGAAAAGCACGAACTCGAATTAAAGTAAAAAACTCAAACTTGTTTCGAAAACTCGAACTCAAACTCAGCTCAAATTGTCCCAAGTTGCTGATCGAGCCGAGTCGAGCTGCCCGGCCAGGCCTAAGGACCGAGCCAAGTTCAAGCTGGAGTAGCTTGCTGTTCGATCAATTTAAGCTGGCTAAGCTCAACTCGGTTCGACTCATGTATAACTCTAGTTGACCCTAGAACCATTATTACATAAATATCAATAAGTTTTGCATTTCATGACAATGTTTATATCAAAATTATGACTCTTTTATGAGCAAAACTTCTAACAAAAATCTTTCCATATCCATAATGAATTTCTTCAAACCAAATATGCTTGAGACCTAGTTATATCATGCTTTATGTAGGATTGGATCCAATTTTGACAGATTACTTCCACTTTTGTTTGTGCTTCTTTTGGTCTAATCATGCTATGAGTGCATTTGTGACCCGTCTTACATTAGACGATGAACATATCTTTTGGACCCTCACAAAATCTTAAGATGGACAATGCACATACAGTGGTTCACCTAACCATCATAGGAGCAAAAATGTATGAATACCCTCTAATTCTACGGTTAAGATGGCCCCGAATTACAAACAATGGCTTAAATCGTATAATGATTAAGATAAATGAACAATATAAATAATACTTTTATTCTCCTTATCTACCTCATCGTATTTCTCCATCATCAAATATTTGAAGTTCAAATCCACTTTTTTAATCCAAAGTCCAAACTTAAAAGAAAAGTAACGGAAAAAATAATGTGTGGAACCACCAACTAGTTATTGCCCACAAGTGAGCTTTATAAGCCCATATTCAATAGGAACAAAGTTTAGATGTCCTTTTCGGCCTGTTTGGAATGTGGGATTAAATAGTATTACATCTGGTCTAATAAAAATTCCATCTAATGTTTGGAAAAATGAGTAAAATTGGATCAATCCAAGCATCAAATTGTCGAGTCCCAGTGAGAGATACAGTGGAATTTCTGGTGGATTTTAAAATTCACTACATCTGTGAGCCTCACGTTGATGCGTGTGTTTTATTGATGTTGTCCATCCACATGTGCCCTTTACAGGTGACAATCAATTTGCATATGCACTCGCATCAGTTGTGGAATCTGATCCGTTCATTATATTTCTATGGTCCAAACACCGATTTCATTTAATACAATATTTTTCTGAATGGAAGAGTTTAATACCAAATGTACCTTCAAAATACCACGGTATTTTCATATATATATATATATATATATATATATATATATATATATAATAATGGTGTTAATTCTACCTAATGTAATTTCATACCATTTAATCCCGCATTCTAAATAGGAGTATTTAATTTGGATGCCTATAAAATCCTTGGTTGCAAAGGATTTATGGGTAGGCAATTTACATGTAGGTGTTTGGATGACAAAAATTATTACCTTCTAGGTGAACTCACCCTTAGTTAAGAAGGATTTACAAGTAAACACTTTATAGCCAGGTGTTTGGATGGCAAAATTTGCCTTCTAAGTGAACTCATCCTTTTTCTTCTTTTTTTGTAAAAAAGTTTGTTGGTAATTAAAGGCTTTACAATTGAGAGACATTATACGTAAACACAATAGTTGATACATGCTCATGTTATGCGGGGCCCTAAAAAAATAGCTTGATTGATCATAGATGAGTCATAAGAGAGGAATCATTTGGGATGATACTCTCACCATTAAAATCTTCCCTGTGCCCCCTATTATAGGTGTTAGACATCCAATCCATCTAGCCTTATATTATGTTATTTGCAAATTCTGATAGGATTTGTCATCCGAAGTTCTATATTGTGTAAATACTTAACTCCATATATTGTAAACACCTTATAGGTTAGCCAAACATAGTCTATTTACCTATAAACACTTTACCACATACAAGCCTAACATAATATCATGCAAATAATTTGCACTTGAAATTCTTTTAGGCTTAAAAATCAAAATGAATCTTTCATTACCAGACCATGAAAGCAAAAAATAAAATAAATAAATAAAATCAAACATTCAAAAGAGATTGAAGAATGGTCCAGAAACTGATTTGAGTAGCATTTAGTTTATCTTGTGGATAGAGGCCCTGCAATAATTTCTTAAATATAGTCTTTAGTGGGCTAGCCTGGTCCACTTTGGGTTGGACTTGAGATGGCATATGAGGACTGGAGTCCAAGTCTAAATTGAAAAACACAAGCTCGTTTATTAATGTGGTTAGGCCTCGCCTTGCCAGTCTTGGGAAATTTATGATTTTTATGGATGTTTCTATAATACATTATGCATACGCAACATTGTATGATATGTGTTTCTTTTAGTTTCATGTTAGGGATAATTTGAATGGTTATAAAATCTTTTAATTGTAAAGGGTTTATATATAAAGACATTACAAGAATTGTTTAAATGCCGGTAAGCTTTCTACAACTTATAAAGGCATGATAGGTTACAAGTGCTAAGAGAAATATAGTAAAATTGCAATTTTCAAATTACACGTAATCTGTTTACATCCTAATGCTAGCTTCCTCTTTTTCTTTTTTCTTTTTTAATCAGATTATAAATGGAGCATCTCTCCTCAATAGCTCTCTCTCTCTGTCCCTCTTAAACAAGGAAGCAAATTGAGAACAAACTCTGTGAGACTAATTGCGATTTATGTATTTTATCCACTCAGTCGGCCCATTTTATCAATAGTTTTAGAACTTTAACCTGAAAATGAAGCATATCCAAAGGTCAAGTGGACCACACCACAGGAAGCAATGTAAATTGAACGTCTATCATTGAAAAAAATCTTTGGGGCCACAAAAGTTTTTGATCAAGTTGATATTTGTATTTTTTTTTATTTTTTATTTTATTTCATCCATGTCTTTGTGATCTTATAAACAGGTTGGATGACAAATAAACATCTTTGTGGGCCCTAGAAGGCTTCAACCGTGGAAATCATTGTTCCCATTGTTTCCAATGGTATGGTCCACTTGATCTTTGGATATGCTTCAATTTTGGGCTCAACCCCTAAAATGATATAGAAAAACGGATGGACGACATGGATAAACCACATACATTTATGGTAGGCCCAACCAAGTTTACTCAGTATGATATGAGTGTTACTATATGTATCCCTTTTGGTGAGCTGCCACTTCAAGTAAAACAATTTTTTTGTTGTGTTTTTCCTTTTCACCATAAGACAGAGGGCAGCATGATAGATGGTGTTAAAGAAGGGGAGGGTTTGTCAAGAAAGGACATGAGTTGCTTATAACCCCTTGGGGGCATTTGGTGCATGGTATTTGATGAGATTAGGTGGGATGGAATTGCATTTGGTTCCGTCCAAATTGGTCGGACATTTGAAGAGGATGGGAAATGTTGGGATTAAGTGGGGTGGAATTGCATTTGATCCCATTTGGGATTTCCATGGATTTTGAATCCACTACACACATGGTCCTCACATTGATGCATGTGTTTATCCATGCTATCATATACACCCTTTTACATGTGACACTCTGGTTATATATGTGTACAAGTGATCGACATTCACTGTGAATTTGGTTTGGCATTTGTCGTAGCAAGAATTTTATCCCAAACATAGGATTGAATGGGCAAAATACCATGGTATTTTCAGACATACAATCATTGTGCAATATGGTGTTAATCCCATCTAATATAATTCAATACCATTTAATCCCATGGACCGAACACCCCATGTCACCCAAATTAAGATGTGTGGGGCACCATGATGTCCATCCGGTGTCCACTCTGTCTATCAACTTTTCCGAATCATTTTAGGATGTGGGCCCAGACGTGAAGCTAATCCAAAACTCAAATTGGCCATTGCACATGAAGCTATTGGGATTGAACATCCACCATTGAAACCCTATGGGCCCCAACAAAAGTTTGGGAGCAAGCTGATATTTATGTTTTCCCTTCATCCCAGTGAGAATCACCTTACATACGACTTAGATTAGAAATAAAAGAGGCCATGGCCCCACAAAGGTTTCAGCGGTGGACATTTCCCTCCCCACAGTTTAAAATTGTGTATTCACTTAGGTCTTAGATTTGACTCATTTTTATTCTCCATCCTAACATGAGCTGGGGAATTAATAAACGGAGTTAATTTCATGCTCGCATCACAATGGACCCCAACAGAACTTTTGATCAAACAGGGCTCATCACGATTTGTGTATTACATCCAATCCGTCCATCATTATTATTTCCTTGATTTTTTCCTTTGACCCAAAATTAGATACCCCACAACACCAATTTAGACAATTTTATTTTGTAGTGTATGTATTAGGACTGTTCCTTTTAGTGTAGCCCATGGCCCACATAACTAATATAATGGCTTGATTTTTGTTTTAGCCAATAATCTTGGTCATGTGACCCATAAAACTAGATCGGATGGCAATACAGTTGACGACGGTGGGCTTCAACAAAAATTTATAATTTTTTAATTAGAGGTGGGCAGGATCTGACTCGACTGAATTGGTTAGATCCGACTCGACCCGAACCGAATACTAGTGTCGGGTCGGATCGAGTAGATCCACTTGGATTCAAAGCCAGACCAAGTTGAGTTCAGGTTATGTAGCAAATCGATCCAATCCGATTCGAAATCTGATCCGGTCGGATCCGATCCGATCCGAAACCTAATCCGATCTGGAATTGGGTACTATAAAGTCAATTTTTTATTATTACTATTATTATTTTTAACCTTTACCCTTCATCTACCCGAACCTTAACCCTACCCGAGCCGGCGCCACACCAAACTCGATCGGAATCTAGGTTAGTCAGCAGTCCAACACCCTATCTTTACCGGTTATCCTCATCCATTCATCATGTAGGTTATTTTTATATGTTTTTTTTTTATTATTTTTTTTATAAAATTCGAGCTCGGGACCTCGAGTGCATCCGTGCAAGCCGCTAGTGGCCCGCCCTGGCTCGGGACCTTGAGTGTAGCCATGCAGGCCACTGGTGGCCCACCCTGGATTAGCTACTAAATATGAATCGTACTCAACTCAATCCGAATTGTACCCAACTTGATCCAACTCGGTTCAGGTCAGGCCAGCCAAGAATTGGTTCAGATCAAGTCGGCCCCACTGGACTCGGTCCCAAATCGGATCGAGTTCGGGTCAGGTAATTGGCAAAACCGGATAAAGTCGAGTTGAACCTAACTCGGTCCGACTCGACTCGATGCCCACCTCTATTTTTAATGATGATTGCTCCCTTCCTACCTATTGCTTGTGGTGTGGCCCACCTCATCATTAGAATGGCATTTTTTAGGCGAGTCCAATAAGCTTGATCAGGGGCATAATTTGATTGGTTTGGATTTCATATATAGTCCTTGGTAGGCTTACAAATATTTTGAACAGGGGTGTCAATGGGCCGGTCCCAGGCCTGCAAAGAATTTTGAATAGGACTGGCTCGACAGACTGGCCCGAAACAGCAAAATCCGGGTCAGGGGGAGACCTACCCCAGGCCTGGCCCTTTGACAGCACTATTTTTTAATCTCTTTTGGAGTAATGTGATACTCAAACTGCATATGATGACTATTACATATATATTAAAATATTGTATACGTGACGTGTTCTAATCGGTGAAACAATCCTACTATTTGATTGGTGAAACCCACTGTCACCACTGTTGTCAGGTCACATTCCCAAAATCATATTGGTGAAACAATCCTATCCTTCAATTCATGGACGTTTATTCGTGGAAATCGGACCATTGGATATTTTTCATTTGTTACCATCCAACAATTATCTACGAATCACATGGGTAATTAAATAAGCTTAATTTTGGTTATTATATATTTAACCACCTTGTAAATGAACTTTTCACCTAATCACAATATATATGTCATTATCTTATTTGTTAAATTATAAAAATTAGATATTCTTACTATTTAACCATTCAACAAGCAATGATATTGACGATCACACTCTTCCAATGTTAGGTTAATATGTCGGATCAAGACATTGCTAGCGTAGATTGCTTTGTCTCAAAAGTCTTCGACGTTTTCGTATGAGGAAGCAAATATGAAATTTAATAAAGTAGTTGCAACAAATCACAATGGATTTATCGTTGATTTTTGAGTATAAGGGTAACTGTATGGTAAAAGAGCCTTAACAACATGGAGCTATGATGCAACGATTGGATACCCTCTATAGCATAATGGACGGACGTGCTGAAAGAGAATCAAAATCGACAGATGCGATGTGAAAGACTTCCAATTACCTTATAAGATGACTAAATTTAGTCATTTAAAAAAATAAAAATAAAATCAGTTTAGGCTTTAACATATATGGTTGAAGAAGAATATTACGTTATAAATTTTTTCTATATGCATTTTTTAAAAAAAAACTTATTTTGTATGTTGACCATTAAAGACTCATGTTTAAATTTTTTTAATTACTACTAATGTAATGATAAATTATGGTTAATTATTTATATTCAATACTTTTCTTTATAAAGGGCATTTGAATCCATGAGCTTACTTTTGTTGCCTATCTAATATTTGGTTTAATGTAAGGATCGACTTCGACTCTAAGCTTTATTGAGACAGGCGAGACGGGCCCAACCTAATGATTCATTTTAAATGAAGCTCTTACATATATTATTTAAAAATTTTAGAAGTATTTTCCGCTCTAAATTGTATCTGCTGTGTATACTTCTTATCGGTTGTAAACACTTTTTAAATTATTCAAATACATATAAGTGTTTAAAGTGTTTAACCGCAGCATTTTGCAACTTAAAGCCTAATAAGACATACCATAAACACTTTACACTCTAAAAGATTTTTTTACAGGTTGTAAATGCTTTATAGGCTATCCAAATACAAATAAAATTTTAAAGTATTTAACCGTGACATTTTACAACTTAAAGCCAAATAGAAAAAATCATAAACACTTTACACTTATTTTTTTAAAAAAAAAAAATTAAATTTTCTTTTTTAAAAGTATAAAATATTTACAACTTCAAACTTTTACATGTATCCAAACAACTCAGAAATCTGGCTGGCACACCATTTTGGACTTGACTAAATTGGTCTGCATGAACGGCTGGGATCACCAAAAGGTAGGCTCACATCATAGATTACTGCTAAGCAAAAAGACTGCTTAGATAAGAGTCTACATGGACCTCATGTAGAACATATGGATAGAAATCAGATTGTGCACGTAGTAAACTTTTATCGTGCTGAGTAAACTCTGTTAGGCCCATTGTGAGTACATGTGGTTTGTCCATGCTAGCCATCCGTTTTTAAATTTCATTTTATCAGTTGAGCCCAAAATTGAAGTACGTCCAAAGCTCAAGTGGACTAAACCGCATGAGATAGTGAGAATAATGATTTCCACCATTGAAACATTCATAGGGCCCACGATAATGTTTATTTGTCATCCAACCTTCTCATGAGATCACACATATATAGAAAAAGGCAAAAGATAAATAAAAGTTTGATCCAAATCTTTTGTGGCCTCATGATTTTTCAATAATAGAAGTTCAATTCACATTGTTTTCTATGATGTGTGTCGACTTGAACATTGGATATATTTTATTTTTGGGCTCAAGCCTTAAAATTATCTAGTAAAATGGATAGACATAGTGGATAATCTATATAAATCACGGCGGCCCCCATAGATTTTACTCATATTGAGTTACTCAGTATGTAATCCATGTCCATATGGATCTAACCTTGCAGTGTTTAAGGTAGTTCAACTTGACCAAACTAAATCCTTTAGCAAGCAGCTAAGCAAGAAGTAAGGAAGAAAATAGAGTTGGCACGGGATGAGTCGACTCGTTTGACTCGACTCGTTCGTACCTGACTTGGCCCGTGTCGAGTGTGTGAGTCAATTTGAATAGAGTATACTTTGCTAAATCCAAACTCAAACGAGCCGAGTCCGAGTCACCGTGTAACTCAACTCAACTCAATCTAAAATTTGACTTAGTACTGACTCGACTCTATTTGAAACCCAACTTGACTTGAGTTCGGGTAGTGTGTGTGTGTGTATAACCTAAATCTAATCTAACCTACCCTCCACACCCGCCCAACCTCTCTCTCTCCCTCATCTTTCTCCTCTCTCGAGCTCGACAACCACCCACCACCACCAGGTGATGCGGACACAAGCGCATTCAAGGTGTACCAACGAAGAAAGCGCCAACCACAAGTGCCGTTCTTGTGGATAGGTGATTATTGAGGAGCTGAAAACCTTTCACATGTGATTGGACATATAGAAGACCCCACTCAGGGAAGACACATGTGAAGAAAAATTGAAAAAAGAAGACCGAGCGCCCGAACTTTCTCGTACTTATGTTATTTGCGCGTTTTTGCTTAGTTTAGGGTATTTTAGTAATTTTATGTCTTTATTTGCTTATTCTAGGGGTATTTTAGTAATTTTATGTCTTTATTTGCTCATTTAAGTGAGCTAAAGCCCTAAACTCGAATTTTAACTATTTAATAATGAAAAACAAACCCTTTAGTTGCCTCCTTCCTCTCTTCTCTCTAACGGTGCTTCTTCTCTTCCTTTGATCTTGTTCTTCTAATTTCTTCTTATGCCCCTCCAACTTCTTCAAGGTAATTATTTTCTTCCTTCTATTTTTCAGTTTTGGCCAATATTTCTTCGATCAAAATTTTGAGAACCGATTTAAATCATAAACCCCCAAATTCTCAAATCCCTAATCCGAGAAACTTTCTGGTTCTTCGGACTAGTGATCTTCATTGATCGATTGGGTGTGACCATGCAAGATCGGGAGGTCTCATCCCTTGCCGGATCCAACCTAAGTAATAATTGAATTCCATATTCCATGGTTGTGATGATGGCTCGCTCCATTGCATGTTTCCTTTATGATTTTCTCAGTTAAGATGATTGCTGCTAAAATTTTAGATCATTTATTCATTTTATTTCCGCTGTTTAATTATGTTCATGAGCATGCATCATAATTAGGGCTATCCTGCGTCACCAGGCCACCTTCCCCTCCCCCTCATTGCCTCTCTCATCTCCCGCTACCGATAGTCCTGACCCGACAACCACCAACTTGGCAGCTCGGCCACACGTCTCTACCGAGCAGCTTGTCCGTACCTACTTGGCCCACCCGCTTGTCATTGACTCTCGACAACCACTTACCTCTCCAAATCAATTAATTAAGGTAATTTTGTGTTCATGAATATTTATATAATTCTATTTCATGATTTTCATCCATTCTTGTGAAATGCATTATGGTTGGGTATTCTAATTTGGGGTTTTGTGAAATTGAGGTTGATTAGGATTGAATGGACAAATTAGAATGGGTTGGATGCTTGTATTTAGTTTGGGCTAGCTATGATGTGTTTGAATTGACTCGGGTTAAGCCATTTCTAAAACGTAAACCTAAACATAAATCTTAAAGGTCATTATAAAAAAAAGAGGTCAAGTCAACTTAGTGTTGACTCAAACCGACATGGTCCCTGTGACCGGGTTGGACTCGATCTGGGTTAGTTCAGGGTAGACTTGGACTCGGATCGAATCAGGCATGCCGAACTTGGTACCAAGTTAGGTCGAGTACAGGACAAGTCTACTTCAAAACTGGGTAAGATTGGGTCAGCCCAAACTTGGTCTAACTGGACTCATGCCAACTCTAGAAGAAAAGCACAGAGCAACAGTTCGCATTCAATCGGAAAAAGTAGTGGATGGTATCTTTCCACGTGAAGATTTTCATACAGTGGGCCATCCGCAGGGAGATCCATTGATAAATATAGTTGAGATTTTGATAATACCACTATATTTTGATGTTATTGCCTTAGATGTCACGAGAGTTCAAAGTCTCCGCACTCTTAAATTTTCCATTACCACAATATTAACTGAAATTTTTTCTAATCTAAATTAACATTCCATAATATATTTATTTAAAATTTTTAAATAGTTTATTAATTAATAGCAATAATTTTTAATTTATATTTTTCATCAAGATTTTTCTATAATATCCTCAGAAAAACCTCAAGATCTGAAAATCTATTGAGAAATTTCCGAACTAAGAAATTATCGTGGGACCCATCCAACGAATGATTTAGATTAACGACTAATGAGTAGCTGCCCAAAGTACTGAACAAATCTTCGGCCCGAGCCTTGTCCACGACCCAAGAGAAGAAGGAAGAAGAGGTTCTCAGGTAGAGAGGAGAAAGAGTTATTCCAGGCATTTTCAGCGAAATTAAGGGTATTTTGGTAAATTAAACGACTTTTTGAATGACAAAACCGTTTCTTTTAAGAAGCCAATCCAAGCTTTTAACTAACCGTTACAGCCCCCTCCATCGATGCATGCAACAAGAGAAAGAAGGCTCTGTCGGGCCAGATGAGTTTGCCCTGGCCGATGCTCTGAAGATATCGGCAGCGCTCAGATCTTTAAACCATGGAAATCAAATTCATGCCATCATTGTCAAGTCGGGATTCTGCCGATTCACGGTCTTGATGACTGCTTTGATGGACCTCAACCTTAAGTGCAGCAGCTTACCAGACGCTCGGAGACTGTTTGATGAAATGTCCGACAGAGATGTGGTTTCATGGACTTCGATGATTGTAGGCTACGTACAGCACCAACACTATGATGAATCTCTGGGTTTGTTTAAGAGCATGGTCGAAAGCGACACCAATCCAAATGGGTATTCGTTTTCTGGGGCATTGACTGCGTGTTCCCGTCTTCAAGCTTTAAGACAAGGCAAGCAGATCCATGCCCAA
Source organism: Magnolia kwangsiensis (assembly GCA_037074715.1). NCBI lineage: Eukaryota > Viridiplantae > Streptophyta > Magnoliopsida > Magnoliales > Magnoliaceae > Magnolia > Magnolia kwangsiensis. The sequence continues at coordinate 45,491,364 of CM073573.1, forward strand.
GTTGTAGTATCAGGTCTCTTGGTCCTTGAATCGATCCTGCAGAATAGTCTGCTTAACATGTATGTAAAATGCCAGAGCCTCTATTGTGCACAGATGTTGTTTGATTTAATGTCTGTCAAAGGTATAATCGCATGGAACGAGATGATTTCAGGCTATATGCAATGCGGGCAGGGAGAGGAAGCTTTGGAGCTTTTAGCCTCGATGGTTTCCACAGGTATAAAACCAGATGACTTCTCATATGCTATCTGTACCAATGCTTGTGCTGCTTTGGCCTCACTGTCACAAGGCTCTCAGATCCATGCATGCATTGTTAGGAATGGGTTCCAGTCGGATTTGGTAATAGGGAATGCTCTGGTTGACATGTATGCCAAGTGCGGTTGTGTGGATTCCGCCAAGCTAGTCTTCAATCTGATGCCTTTCAAGGATGCAGTTCTATGGACTGCTGCAATTTCAGCATTTGGTAGATGCAGCCACGTCGAGGAGGCTATTGTGATGTTTGAGCAGATGCGCAAGCTGAGGGTAAAGCCTGATAAGATTACCTATCTGGCAATGCTCTCTGCTTGCAGTCATGGAGGGCTAGTTGACTCAGGCTGGCATTATTTCAGATCAATGACTGAAGGAGACTTGATTCCTGCTGAACCAGAGCATTATGCATGCATGGTTGATATTCTCTGCCGAAGAGGCTGCTTGGCTCAGGCTCTTGAATTCATCAAACATATGCCGCTGAAACCCAACATTCGCATATGGAGTTCATTCCTTAATTCTAGTAAGATGCTTGGTGATGTTAGGCTAGCCGAATTTGCCGCTGCCAAGCTTCTTGAATTGGATCCAGAAAATCACAGCAACTACGTGGTCCTATCAAATATGTATTCTGCAGGGAATGACTGGAAAGAAACACTGAAAATCAGGGAGAAGATGAAGAGCGCTCACTCAAAAAAAGAGCCTGGGTGCAGTTGGGTTGAGGTGAAAAATGGCATTCATGTCTTCCTTACAGCTGACCCATCTCATCCTGAGATGGGTGAGATTCTATGGACTCTGAATAGACTCAATACATGCTTGAAGGATGAAGAGCATTATAAATGATGCTTGAGCCAAAAAAGATATACTATGCAATTCAGGTCAATTTGCCCAATTGGGCACTTGGCAAGGTGATCCAGACGGTTGATGAGATGGGCCCCACCATAAATCTACAATTCGAATATCTGGGAGAGATAGGAGGAAGTGATCAGTTAAAAAAAGGCAATGAAACAATTATGCCAGAGTTGTGGGTGAAAAAGACCATTCCAGCTAACTACTTGCAATTCCTGTTTCCTTTTCCAATCTTTCAAATCACCAGAGAAAATATGCCCAAAAAAAAAAGCTTAAATACGTGGTCTTAAAATACAATTTAATTTACACTAGAATTACAATTGCCACCCCAGAATCTATTAACAGCCCATTTCCCAATTCCCGTGAAGAACAAGACAGCTGTTCCGAAATTTCCAGCATCCCTTGCACTCAAGATGCAGCAAAAACTGCTGACTGAACAGTTGAGGTGCACCAATCTGTCATCGATGGGAATCCCAGATGTTCTCACATCGCTTTGAGATCATAATCATGCAAACTGTAGAGGCTCTTGCGTAATCATGTGAAATGTCTGATAGGGGCAGGTCTTGAAGTGCCTGATGCGCAGACAATAAATTACAAGGATCCACAGCTGCTCATCATACTTTCATCGTCAAGTCAGGCAGCTTCCTACATGATTTGGGATGGGAGAAGGAACTCCAATCTGCGAACTACATTATTCCATTCTCATCTGAGCTAGAAGTAGAGGCATGACTTGAGAAGGCAGCCATTCTTCCTCCCTGGCTCTCATCCTCACCAAGGATGCTCAGTGCCCTCGCTTGAATGAGAACACCCCAAAATCATCGTCCGTACCTGCTTCTTCCTTTTGCCTCCTCCCAACCTCCTTCATGCCTCTGCCTTGTAGCAGTCATCTGCAATTCCAGGCCTCCCGTTTGCCCTTGAGAAAGTCCTCCTGTTGCAACTTGACATTCTTGCCTTCTACATGCTTCTGGCTCTGTCTTTGGCATTATTCTCAGATTCTACAGGGTGATCAGCATCAAGCTTCTGTCTCTTCCTACTCGAATTGGTCTGAAACATATATGTACTCAGTTCAGATATGCTCAACTTAAACGCATATTTAAGATTGAACAGCAACACTTCGCAACAGAATTGGGTAATTTTCTTTATTTTCATATGCTGGGGTTATTGATAATGACAATCGGCTAGTATCGGTTTTTATGTAGATGCAATCACAGTAGCATTTTCAGTCATTTTTATGAATCCTTCTTTTGATACTTATTCCAGTGCCAAGGTACAATGGGGAAACACATCAAGACATTTAGGGCCCGTTTGGCAACACTCCCATAAGTTACTTTTCTTACTTATGGCAGTAAAAAAGTGACCTTTAAATTTATTTTTTTAAACCTTAATTTTGGTTAGTGGTTTAATCGTAAACTCCTTTTCATCTTAAAATGTCTTTTACATTTTTATTTTATTTTTTTGGCTTTTCTACTTTCTTAAAAGCTACTAAACGGAGAAGAGGCGGACGGAAGAGACAACGAACAAGGTGCGTCTCCCCTCCCTTTTCATAGTTTCTTCTTCTTCTTCTTCTTCTTCTGCTTTTTTTTTTTTTCTCTGTTTTTGGATCTGATCTTGAACCGACAATCCAGTTTTTAGCTGTATATTATGATCTTTCAAGAGGGATTTTTTATTTTTTTATTTTTTTTTTAAATAAAAAATCTTTTGTTGTTTTTCTTATATCATTTTTGTAGATCTTGAATGTATGATTAGGTTTTCAGTTTTATATATATATATATATATATATATATATATATATATATATATATATATGTATATAATGATTTTTCCTATTAAAGCATTTGTGTATGCTGGAATTGCAATGGATTTGATTTGAATAATGGGGGGTTGGATCTTGGGGATCTTCTGTTCTGTTTCTAATTTTTGGATCTGATCTTGAGCCGACAATCCAGTTTTTAGCTGTATATTATGGCCTTTCAAGAGGGATTTTTTAAAATCTTTTGTTGTTTTTCTTATATCATTTTTGTAGGTCTTGAATGTATGATTAGGTTTTCATTTATTTATTTTTTTAATATGATTTTTCCTATTAAAGCATTTGCGTATGCTGGAATTGCAATGGATTTTATTTGAATAATCATTCTTCAATTGCATTCTCCACAGCTGTGTATAATTGTGGTTGAATTTGCAAATTGGTTTGATTCATCTTGATCATTTGCATATGCTCGAATTTGCAATGGATTTGGTTGGAATCAAAATGTTCAATAACGGTAATAGTAGCCATAATGGCCGATACGGGCCGTAAACGCCATTAAAGCTCCCGTAACGGTCATTACCGAATTTTTTTTTGTTGAAAAACCCTGTTTCGGGACTGTTACAGGCCGTTACAGACAAGTTTTCCTATAACGGCTGTTACGGGTCCGTTATAGACAGTTTTTCTTATAACGGCCGTTACGACCCCGTATTGCGTAACAGTTATGCTTGTTACTGTTACGTAACTGCCGTTACATAACCGTTTTTGTATTCCTTGGTTGGAATATAGTTCTCCGATTGCAATCTCCATAGCTTTATATAATCATGGTTGAATCTGGATATTGTTTTGGAAGATTTAGAGCATTTGGGTATGGTTGAATTTGCGATGGATTTCATTTGAATACAATTCCCTAATTGCAATCTCCATGCCTGTGTGTATAATCATGCTTATTGTTCAGATTTATAGCCCTAAAAGCTAGTGTAAATTCTACTATGATTTTCCAGTCTTCGATTGTATATTTTCTTTGTACATTATTGCTTTGATTACTGTTGTAGGGCTGAAATTTGATAGAATATTTGCAAACTTTTAGGGTATGTTTGGACACCAATTGCGAAGATGTGTATTTTCTAGAATCTTATTATATCTCTCCAGATCTTGATCTTGCAATGCTTCGTGTTTTGTGGCTTTCGGTGTCTAGATCTTTTAAATTTATATTTTCATATGTTTTTCTTTTAGGTTGCGTTTGGATGCACCAGTGACTTGAATCGAGAACTGTCAGCTAAAGCTAGATGAAATGACCAAATTGCATTCCCTCCTTTTCCAACTTGGAAGTAATGTAATTGCCATTCAAGCCCCAATCATTCAATATTAATGCCAGGGAAGGTAATCACAATGTGATTGGATAGTGCATCCAAACACATTCCTTGAGTATTTTTCTTCTTTGGTTTTGGATCATTGGATGTTATTCGTCATCTACTCTGTTTATGCATCTAACTGAAGTGGTCTGATGGCTACTAATCTTCAGATGGTTAAGACAAACCATCCCAGAATTGTCCTACCAATCTGTTTATGCATCATATAACTCTTACTATGATAATGCTGGTGGTAATGATGATTTAGGCCTCAATGAACTCTGGCCGGGGTGAAGTTCCTTCATTTTTATTGAAAGATGGAATAATGTGAATTTTGTTATGAAATCACATTCACCATGCTGGCCATTAGGTGTTGATAGCCCCCTCACAAGAACTAACAAGACTTTGCAAACTGGCTACTAGCGAGTCTCTGTTTCTTTGATAAATCAGGTCAATTGTTGATTAATGGTGATTTGTGGCGCCAAAGAGCAACCACAAACAGTCTTGTCAAACTGGTGTTTCAGCTAGTCCCCGGCAAACCACTTGGTTTTAGTAGTAAACTTCCTACAACGATTAATGTTAGTTCGGTAGTGTGCTCGGTCATGAATTCAAGACTTGGAAATGAATCAATTCAGCCAAACTTAGGTTAGGCTAATTAGAAAGGATCGGGCTCTCTTGCAATGATGCCTGCAAAATGCTTATGTGGAGATGCTGTTGGAGAAGTTTGATTCAGCACCCTCATGTCAGTAGGGATGGCGATGAGTTTGCAAACGCTGTTGTCAAGGTAAGTGCAGGCGAAGTTCTTTATTTCACAAGGACAAAAGATAAATCCACGAGCATCTAAATTCCGTAAGACTGGGTGTCCTGAGTATGACAAGCTTTGTGTGATATTTGGAGATATTTGTGTGGATCGTGACCTTGCTTTGCTTATTGCTTGCTCACAGGCAAAATGGTAGTTTGTCCTGGGCTTCCACTTCTTAGTACTGTCAGCCCTGAATTGCTATGACCATTTGTCTTGTTTTTTCTTCAACTGATGCTCTGTATCTTCCTTGTTTCTGCTATAGTTTTCTCATGCTAAATATTGTTTCCTTCATGAGATTTTACATTTCTTGCTGAGGCTAAGAAGAATTTGAGGTTTCACTGGTTACTATCCAAGTTTCTCTATGCTTATATGTTGTGCAGTTTCCTCAAACAACAGTTATTTCAACAAATTTCAGATGCTTTGCATAAGCAGGACATCCCCTGATTATAGGACTTTTTTTTTGGTTTGCTTCTAATTTATGGTTATAGGTGCTGGTGCTGTGGAATTTATTTTATGCCATGGAGGTTTCAATAACTTTTGTGGAAGAAACAAAGATTGAGGAGGTATGTGATGTTATATGTTTGCATTTAGGAGTTATATATATCATGTTTAATTATAATGATGCGAGTCAGTTTCTATTAGCATTTACTTGGACAGAATCATGTTATTGTCTTTAAGGTCATGGATGCTTTTAGCTAGTTCACACTAGGGCCCTCAATGAACAGATCATCAAAAGTTTGACACTTGAGGTCTAAGAACTTTGTAAATGTTGCAGATTATATTGCAATATATGTTGAAATTTCAACCTTTTTTTTGTTTTTTTTTTTAATTGTCTTTTTTTCCTAATGTTGAAAGCATTTCCTAATGCAACCAAATTCTTGAAAAGCAAGCAGCATCAGATTATATTGCAATATATGTTGAAATTTCAACCTTTTTTTTGTTTTTTTTTTTAATTGTCTTTTTTTCCTAATGTTGAAAGCATTTCCTAATGCAACCAAATTCTTGAAAAGCAAGCAGCATTTTTTATTTTTTAAATTCTTGGTGCATGCCTTATGTGTGTGTATTGAAATTGGCATTTGTTGATACAGCAATTGTGAGCTTTGGAAAGGTTACAGCTGAACAAAGAGGAGACTAAAAAGTTTGGTCTGACAATATACTCTTGGGATGACTTTCTACTACTGGTAGGACACCTACTTTTAAGTCTTCACGTATGTAACTGTTCATCTATCATTTGTTAGCTTCTATGATAGTTATCTTAAAATTAGAGGGAAAAAAAGAGCTTGAATGAAATATATTGAGAAGGTATGACGGTGTTTGTAAATTGTTGTGATTATAAATTTCTGCAGCTTTGATTAAGAAGCTAGTCAGGGCTGATAAGCATGCAGAGCTCTAGTCTCAGCAATCCAACCAAAACAATCAGCCCCAACAGGCCCAATGCATCAAAGATGATAAGAGCAACAAAGACCAGAACCGATGCTTGATCGAGGGCCTGAAAGCCTTTAAAAGCCAGCACAACTTCTCCAGCTTCAGCTCGACGGAGGACAACGACTTCTTTAGTTTTGAATTTGCATATTGGTTTTTCCTTTTAATCTGGTGACAGTTTTACTTTTTAATTTGGCGTGGTTTGAGCTGGTCTGTATGTCAACGAAATCTTAAATCAAATTTCAGCCACTATTTTTTTTTTTCAGCCACTTAATATGCTATTTTGGATGTTTGTTTAACACACTTAAAAAATATTCTTAATGGAAATTAATCACGGAATTAATTCAGGGGTTGTGTATGCGCCATAAGTGGTAAGTGCTCTTGATTAAAATCTTTGATCATTTTAAACTAAAATATACTTTTTTTTTCGTAAATTACAAGTTTACCCATTTTATTTTTATATGTCACTTGGATAAGGGCTTTGAGACAGACTCCCACTGGAAAACACTTGGCAAAGTTTTGTGAGTCCCATCATGTTTGTGTTATATCCACACTGTCCATCCCTTTTTTCGGAACATTTTAGGTCATCATCCAAGAAACGAGGCAGATCCAAAGTTGAAGTGGACCATACCACAAAAGGCAGTGGGGACAGTGATGTCCACCATTGAAACATTCCCAGGGATCACATGGTCTTTATTTGCCATCCAAGCTCACACAGACCAGGAAAAAAACAATATTAGCTTGGTCCAAAACTTCTGTGGCCCCAAGAAGTTTTTAATTGCAGACATTTCAATCCCTACTGTTTTTTGTGGTGTGGTCCACTTGAGCTTTTGATCTGCCTTATTTTTTGAACGATGACCCAAAATAACCTGAAAAAATAGATGGATGGTGTGGATCTAACACATACATCATGATACCGGGCGTACTGAACTTTGCCACATCAACAGGATACGGGCCTGTAGCCGTGTTCTATACTAGACAGTACAGAAACGGACTGCGTGGTTTGCAACAGACCACCGAGTTGACGTCGACAAGTTTTCTGGGCCCCACCAGTGTATGTGTCATATCTAATCTACACTGTCCGTCCATTTGACGAGACCATTTTATGGCATGGGCCCAAAAATGAGGCAGATATGAAACTCTAGTGGACCACACCACGTAAAGCAGTGGGGATTGAAATTCTGAACTTCTTAGGGCCGGAGAAGTTTTGGATTAATATGGCAAATAAACCCCTAAGAAGGTTTCAACGGTAGGAATCATTGTCCCCATGGTGTGGTCCACTTGAGCTTTAGATCTGCCTATTTTTGTGTTTATGACATTATCTCGTCAAATGGATAGACAGTGTAAATATATATGCTGTATATCTAAGCTGTCCATCAGTCTCTCTAGATCATTCTTGGATACGGTCCAAAAAATGAAGCAGATCCAAATCTCAGGTGGACCATACCACAGAACGTTTGCTGTTAAAAACTTACTAAGGTCCACCTTGATGTATGTGTTGCAGCATACCTTCACTGTCTATCTTGTTATATAGATCATTTTAAACTATGCTCCAAAAATTTAGGCGGATCTAAATCTAAATCTCAGGTGGATGACACCACAAGAAATAATGGTCATCGGAATGCTCACCATTAAAAACTTACTAAGCTCTGTTAATATTAATTTAACATCCAGCCCTGTTGATAAGTTCACATAAGAAGGGAAAAAAAAAAAAGAACCTTTAGTGGCCTACAAAAAGTTTTTAATGAATCCTTGCTATTTAGTCCACTTGAGATTTGGATCCACTTCATTTTCGGCACCAAGCCCAAAAAATGAGACGCAAAAATTGATGGACAGCTGCATTGATGTACAACACATCTATCAAGGTGGGCCTTATGGTTAGGGCAACACCCACTAATGGGTTACCAACAATCCCTAATCCGACACAAATTGCTAACAAAAGTCTTTAACAAGAATTTCCACCACGACGCCCTGATCCATAGCTTAAGTGGTAGATTGAGTGAAAGATACCTTGTTTCAACACTAAGGTCTTGGTATTGATTCCCTGGCGGGGGTGGCTAACAGTGAAGTGTGAACTAACACTGTTGTGTACTAAAAAAAAAAGAATTTCCTCCATGGGAAGTTAGGTGGAAGTAGAGCTGTACACAAGCAGAGTTAGGTCGATAACTCGCTCGACTCGGAAATACTCGACTTGGCTCGAAATGAGTTCGAGCCGGGCACAAGCTGATTTTTTGTGCTCGAATTGATTTCGAGCCGAGCACGAGCTTGACCTTGCTCGACTCGGCTCGACTTGAATAGTACTAGAAATCGACTCGACTTGGCTCGATTCGGTACTCGAACAGGGATATATATACCCCAAAACAAAAAACCCTAAGCTACCACCTCTCAACGCCTGTTCAAAAAATCCTAAGCCCTTCCTTCCCAGCACCCGTCTTAGGGCAGTAAGCAACCAACTTGGGCAACAAATCCACCTCTCTCTCTCTCTAAAAAAGCCATCTTCTCTTTCATTTACCGAACACCTGAATCTCTCTCTCAAAGCCTTCTCTCATTTGTCGAACTCTTAAGAAACTCTCGCCCTCTCTCGCATCGATTTCATCAAAATGCAGTTGCTTGGAAGAATGCTAGGAGATTTGGGGAGGAATCTCAAGGTTTGGAAGCTCCGCTAGTTCTTGAAGCTTCGGTGTTAGTCAGATGGAGTTGCGATTTTAGCTTTAATGGAGAAGACAGAGCGGCTTTGAGCATGCGATTCTGTCAGAAATGCTTCAGATTTTTAAGAGGTCTAGAAATTTGCATGTTTGCTTTGAGAGCTCTAATTTCTTCACAGCGAGCTTCATGGTGGTTTTTGAGATTCAAGCAGCTGTTTGATAAGAAATCTCCAGCCACCGCTCATCCTTGCCGTGCACGGTGCCGGTCATCCCTGCCCTATACGATGCTGCTTGTCCCTGCCGACTCAAAAACTCTGCTCGAATTCAGCTCGATATCTGCTTGAACTCGGCTCGAACTCGGCCGAGCCGAGCACGAGCTTGGCATCCGAGCTCAAAGGCCAAGCCGAGCAGAGTACGAGCTGGGACTCGGGCAATGCGAGCTGAGCATGAGCTGGGCAATACTCAGCTCGGCTCGACTCGTGTAGAGCTCTAGGTGGAAGTTACCATGATACTTGTGAGAAATCTAATTTGATCATCTTTTTTTTTCTAGATTATGCTAGGACATTGATAATTTGGTAAAATTATCAAATTTCAAACATTCTTAGTAAGCAAAAAAATTTGAATTCAATGGTAAATTTCAGTGTTCTGGAGTAATTTACCAAACAAGCATTCGATCACATATCAGCATTTAAAATTCAGTACTTAGATTAATTTTAAACTACTTTTTATTATTTCAATTTACCAAAGTCACTCTTATTCCTTTTTTAGTCTCTTGCTTCTTGATGGCTTCACGAACTCATGTAATTTCATAAATAAATTATTCATATTGTACAGGTTGAGAAAGATTTTGCTTGCTTTATTTACTGGTGACTGAAGATAGTAACCGGATTTGGCATAGGGATGATATGTATTTATCTATGAATGCAATATGTTTGTAATAGGAATGCCTTTGAATATTTTACTTCGGGATGTTAACGGGCCTGGCCTGAATGGATCAAAATCAGGGCCGAAGCCAACCCCAGCCCAGTCGTGAAAAGTCCTGAGTGATGGCCGCATGATGTTTATCTTTATTTGATGTTGGAAACCAACCATACTATTTTTCTTTATGTTTTTTTGGCTATGTGTATGCTGTTTACTGAACATGCTTAGAAGATGAGGAAACAAATGACCGTAGAGCTTTGCTAATGCACATGCCACCACAAATGCCAGTTTGGCAAACTGATGCATTATCCAAGCCATCCATCATGTGAACCATACATTTTGATGCTATATGAAAGATAAATAAAGATGGTCCATTTAATAGGTGTTGTTATACCCTATTTATGTCCATTCCTATGAGAGCCAATTAGAAAGGAACACGTGTAATTTTACAAGAGTTGTGTGGTGTATTTGAAATATGTGAAGATATCCGAAGAGGACTTTATAATGATACAGCTATCGTCTATCAAGTGATTCCATGTTATCTATAACGCAAGAAGTGATCAAGTGGAACATGGTCGAGTTGATAAGGAAGCTTGGACTGGTTATATGATATGTTGCTTTAAAAGGTTAGTAATTTGAAACGGTTATGGCAACCATCAGAACGTGTGAAGCATCCAAATGACCAGTTTAAGACTATAAATATCAAGAAAATTCAAGAAAAGAAGATGTCTTATTCTAACCAAATCATATTAAATCTATCTTTTATTTACTTTGTGCTCCTTAGCATTATCTTCATTTACATTATTTAGTGTAATTGGTAGCAGTAACCAAGTTGTTGTTAATCTTAGCTGTAATTCGAGCCTACGCTCACACGGTAGATTTAGTTCGAGTATCAAGTAAATTCTCTATTCAACAAGGTGATTTGCAGTTGTTCTCTATGGCCAACCGTAGGAATTTCTTTTTTATCTCATATGTATAGAAAAAGTCTTTTCACACGATAGGCAAAAGTGTAACCCATCTTCAAAGGATGAACCCATTTTCTGATCATCTTAAACAATGTTGTGCAAGTGGCTGAATTAACAACCAAATCTATTCAATCTAGATCACATACGGGTGATTCCGACATATCTTCCTATCTTGATGCCTGGGGTTATAGTTGTTCAGTTTGAATTGAGTGCACATTGAATTCTTGCACACCTGCATGAGAGGCAACAGGTGTGCTATGATATTATGCCCGTACTTTGTTCAGTTAATTGTGACCAACCAAATTAGTGAACCAACCTGATTCCTGAGATAGGGAATCTACATGGAACCACCCCCTTCCCCTCTTTAGCCTCATTTTGAGTAATTCCAACAGCGTGATTGTACATAGGGGCAGCCTGCAGATGGACGGCTTGGATAGTGCACCTGTCTGTCACGCTGGCATGTGATGTTGTTCAATGGCCAAACTAATAGGAAACATAATTATGTATTAAGCTGATATTTGTTTGTTCCTTTCATCCAGTTATTTGTGACCTTCTCAACAGGTTGGATGGCAAATAAACATTACAGTGGGTTGGGCCCTAGGAGGTTTTTAATGGTAAGGGGTTCATCACCACTGTTTCCTATAGCATGGTCTGCCTGAGATTTGAATCTTCTTCATTTTTTGGCTCATGCCCTAAAATGAACTGGCAAAAGGGATGAATGGCGTGGGTACAGTATAAATACGTCAAGGTGAGCCCTACGGTAAGGATCGCACCAGCTTCAGTGAGGCCGGGCCGCACCTAATCCGCTTCCCCTTTTCTCCAAGCATTAGACCGGGCTAGGATGTATTAGCTTGGCCCATGGGGTGCCAATGGGCTGGGTATCCCGCCCTACCTATTTTTGGCCTGGCTTAGACGTACTATCTTGGCCCATGAGCTGCGCATGGGCCCCACATGTATATAAATTCTGGGTTGGGATTGTTGGTCTCAAGTCATTTTAGCCCAGCTGGACCAATTTATATGCCTTCCAATTCTGGTTGGGCAATCCATCCATCTTGAATGTAGACCATTGGTGTCATTCCTATAAAATGTATATTTCTTTTTGCACGCGTGTCCCAGTTGATAAATGCATAGATTAGGAACATTGTGGTTGGAAAATAGGCAATTTTCCATTCAGGGCTTGGGTTAGGCTCAGGCCTTGGATCTTAAGCATCAGATCAGGCCCATACCTTGGCAGGCCCAACTCAAACCCAGCCCATTTTGTTGTCCTCTACATTTGGACTGTTGGTATCCGCATTACCAATCTAGGCCGTCTATTAGGTTTACTTCATTATCGTGCAAAAAAATTCATAGCAAATCAATGGTCCTAGACACCACTTGACCTATGTTCTATAAAGAATCTTGACCGTCACTGACTTGATGTTTTAGATCATTGACTTAGTATGAATGTTTCAAGGTAGCCTACGATGAGCACAGTGGACCTAAGTGACGAGGATGGCAGTTAAAAGAGTCCGAAGAGTTTCTATACGCTTAGCCCACTAGATCGTTTCACTCCTACAAATACACCATTCCAATCCTCGTTTAGCAACCCATGGATCTTGAATGTAGTGGTTTCGTTCCTCTAATGTCTGTCTCTTTGCACACGTGTGGCCAACTTTAACAATGTATAGGTTGGGTACATCTAATCTATTTGGGAAATAGTGATTTTCATCAAGTTTCAAGCTGAGTTTGGTTGGGCCCGGTTATAACCGATGTTTTTTGGGCTTGGACTGCAGGATAATGCTGAGATTTGGCCTTGGACCTTACGTATTGGGCAGGGTACCAAGATCATAGGGCTGTTCGGGCTTGTACAAACATCAGGTCGGTCTGTTGAGAACCCAACGCATAGAGGAATTGATTGGGTGCAAATGAGTCGGATCAAGGGGAGGCTTAGATACGACCCATTAAAGAATCAAGTTAAAATTTTGGACCCAAACCAAATGTATTACTATTCTGGTCGGGTCTAGGCCTAGTCTTTAGTAAAAAATATCCCAACCCATTCATTTAATGGTCCCAGACCTAACCAATGATTCCACATATTCACTCAATTACTTTTTTGATGTACAGGTCGGGTCTTGTTTGGGTCTACTTTGCATCCATTTTAATATGATCCGAATCGAACCTATTTAAAAGTTGGGTGTAGGCCACGCCGGGTCAGAACTGATAGGTCTGAGACCCAGCCAGTTCAGAAATTCGGGTCCAGATTGACTTTTATCTTTCACTACTAGTATGTAATGGTGAGGCCCACATGATGGATGGCTTGGATATTTCACCTGTGTGCCACAGTGGCTTATTTGGTGGGGAGTGTATTAGCCGACTTGTGTTAACGAGTGGGCATAGGAAAGCTCGGTAAAAACGCATACAAGTGATGAGAAATGCTCCAGTGCTCTACGAACACTAAGCAAGAGCAGCAGTATGGCCAAAGATTTTTGGGGGTGGGGGGGAAATTAAAAAAGAAAAACGAGAAAAATCAAAATGTTTTAATAGGCCCAGCTCAAATAGTCCAAACCCAGGGCCTAAGCAAGAGCATGTGATTCCCCATCCTATTAGCCATGGTCATGGGTAAGTTTTGTTGCTAATGGGTTTCGGTGGTGGGTCTTGCATTGGTGGTCTTGTCACCCCTGCAAGGGGCTGTTTCAGGCCAATACGGGTCAGCACAGCCATATCTATCACAGGGGTTACGTATCATGTACTGGATGACATCCAGACCACGCCTGAGGGAGACAAACATGATCGAACCTCAAGTGTATAATTTTTATTTGAGCATCATTAATGCTAGAAATATCAGAGGCTGGTGAACATATCTGCAACTCAAACAAACAGAGCAATACTTGAATATAAAAAGGGCTATTAAGGCAGCAATCCCCAGCATAAAAATAGAACATAACAACCGGAGAGAACTGGCCATTATCTTCATGGTGTAATAATAAAAATGATACCAGTTCTTATCTCTCAAAAATCAAGTAGGGAATAAACGTGGGAAAGAGCCTACTGAAAGTCGGGCTTTTCTGGGCATGTGCAGCCGGACCTTTGGATGATCACATTGGCTGCATAACATCCAGCTTTTACACATTCCTCTATAGGCTTCTCTTGCACCAGCTGTGACAAAAATCCACCAACAAAAGCATCCCCTACAAACAGGACAAAAAAAAAAAAAGATTCAAGAGAAAGAAATGCAGGAGCATGAAGAAGAAGGTGATGATTATTAAAAGCTAATTCAAAATGCCTGCACTGATTACAGCATGACCCATTATTGCAGCCATCTGATCAGATAGGTCAGCATGACTGAAACAACAAATCAACACCTCCCTACACTTGATGATGAGCATTTGATAAAAAAGATGTGACAATTCTTGCACTGGGCTTGCTGTGAACACTTCAAACAGGATTGTTTTTAATTGTACCCTTCCAAAGGAATCAATTTAAGGGGAGTAATGTAGGTTGATTTTATTTCAACCAGATGAGGTTCACAAGCACCCTCTTCAAAGGTGATTATGTTCCGTAAGTCAGACTGGTATATCCATCGGCTGGGCTACCGTTATGCAAAAAGAATGTATGGTTTAAATATAATTGCCAGTGGTCCATGTTCACCGTGCATTGCCTTGCCTGATTGGTGGAGCTGCCTTATTTTTGCATATGTTCTTCACAGAGGAGCCTGCCTAATGCACTGCTCATATGCTCAACATACTCACCAGGTTGGCATATTCTGCATCCCAAGGAGCGTATATCAAACGCAGTGTGTGTGGATGGGGGTTCTTGCAGGATAACCAGACCACATTAAAGTAGTATGATTTTATATCCACCCTTCTTTTTTCTTTTACAAGAGTTAGAAAAGATTTTCACAGCTTGTTTCGATCTGAAATTGTTTTTGCAGCCTGTTTGGATCCCACCCGATGATTTAGGTGGCGAATCAACAAGATCTAAAAAGCCAAAATCTAACTGATTTTTCACAACTTAAATGGAGTGGCAAAGGAAATTGGCATCCACTAGTGCTATCAGAAACGATAGCTGACAAGGGAAAGAAGATGCTGACAGAAACAGAAAGTGCAGCAGACATAAGGAACGGAGAAAATCTGGAGCCATGGACAGAGGTTCTGAGAAAGAAGAATGCAGCTGTGGTTTCAAAGAAATCTCCCAGTATCCTCCCGGAGCACCCGTCGTTGTTCATGGAAGCTTTTCCCAGAAGGGTGGTTCCTGATCAACTCTGATCGAGTATTTAGCAGAGTATGGGCAGGTGCTGGAGGTGGTGATTCCCTGATCTCAGAGTTCCTCAGCTAAATGGCTTTTGCATTCGTCAGAATGAGTTCTGAGATGTAGGTGGAGAGAGCAGTTTCAATCTTAAATATCATCTCAGAATGAGTTCTGAGATGAGCATTATTGCAGTGCAGAAGGCATGATATGGTCCGGAAGTTTTTTATAAAAAAACAGAGAAGGAACTATCAGAAAGGTGCAGAATCCAAGTACAACAACGATACTACCTCATTTTTATTTTTATTTTTTAATAAATCTGATCTCCAGCCAGAATGAAAGCAGCGGGATGAAGAAGCATACTGAAGGAGGGTCTTCTTCAACGTTCAGAGCAGATGTTAATAGAGGGATGCAAGAAATGAGGTCCTTTCATGATGTGGTTATGCAAGGGAAAAATATGATGCCGGAGTCTAAAAGAACAGAACAGAAGGAAGATGTAAGGGTCTGGAAAGAGCAAATGGAGAAACGTTTTGAAGTATATTTCAGCCCAAAAATAGTTGGAAATTTCCTGGAATGAACTAAAGGACAGCATTGTTTTGGATGTAAAACCAGGAACATCAGAAGACAAGACAGAGAAATGGCTCTATCATAACTGTAATATAGACGAAGACAAGTGGGTCATCAAATCTCTAAATGATTGGGAAGTTTGGGTTCATCCCATTTCTCAAATCAATACGGATCGATTCTTCCTTGCTGTTGACTTATACAGAGAAAAGTTGGTCCAGGGCATTCAGATGTGGCAAGATTGGTCATCTTTGGGTACGAAGAAATATGGTTTCAAATATCGAATCTTCCACTGGAATTTTGGAGTAATGAGGTTATTCTGAAGATAGGGGGATGCATTGGCCCGGTAGTGATGATAGATCACATTTCCAAAGGCAGCGAAAACATCCGATTTCCTATCTTCTTCATTTAATACATGGCACAGGAAACCAGTGTTTTAAATAGCGTGTAGCCTATAGCATGGAGTAAATAGCGTGTAGCCTATAGCATGGAGTTTGGCCCTCTATCATCAACCACTTATTTTCCTCCTTCCCTCCCTCCCTCACATCTCTAAGTGTGACTTCTTTTATTTATTTATTGAAACATCACAAATTCCGACTTCTTTTATTTATTTATTGAAACATCACAAATTCAAGATATAGACCACAATTTGGATGATCTGGATTAGTTTAATGCAGTGCCCTGTGTCATAGGTATAAGTCATCACCATTTTAAAGTAGGTGTTAAGATAACATAGAAAAAACACTTTAAAAAAATGAGATTTCAGGTAGCTTACACGAAGCTACAGGGAGTTACGATACGTACGCTACACGTTACGCTACAGCGCTACTGAAAATACTGCAGGAAACATAAATGAGGCAAAGGGAGAGAATCGATGACTCATTGTGGAGTAATGTCTGGATATTCCAGTCGGATCTGGATATCGTCCAGACCCGGCGATCCGATTACTTTGTCCCTGTAACAGTATTGCAGCGTGTGAATTTGCTATTTATTCTTCACACGTATGCTGGATTTTAAGTTACTCTACGCATGCAATGGGCTTCACGTATTTAACTTTACAGCTGAAGGTGGCTCGATAGTTCTGGAGGAATGTCTTTTCAAAAGGGGAGACAAGAATGATGGAGGGCTGTTTGCAGGAGTCAATGGAATAAAAGCAGATCTGCGGCAGTCTTTTAGTTCGGAAGGAACTGGTGGCCTGGGAGGACCGAGATAGACATCTACATCAACAACTAACCCTGCAGAACAGGGTTGAAATACAGATGGAGGAGATGTCTATCCCAACTGAAATGACTCTGGTAAATGAAGATCTGCATGTGGGACAGGGGTACAAGTTTATATCAGGTTCTAATAGGAGCTAGGTGGCGGATCCAGAGATAGTCCATGAAGATATGCATTCGGAAAATATCGGTCCCACATCACAATCATGCCCTAACTTATCAGAAGTCGTAGAAGCAGTTCCATTGGCTATACAGAATCAAACCGCACCTGATCATCAATTATTGGTGGTGCAATATTCTGAATCAGGTGCGCAGAGTGTCTGTGGCCCAGGGGATGAAGCAGATTAAAATTGTAACGCTTCGGATTGCATGTTTAGTGGGAGTTTCGTTTGGGGACAGGCCAGAAGATTGTGCAGAATTATGTGAGTTTGTAGAAAAGAGAGGGAGCCAGTTAAGTCATCAGAATATATACAGTCAAGAATTGGAAGATGCTTCTAATGAGAAGCAAACAGTTAGATCGGGAACGTTCGCAGTTTCAATGACTCGGACTTCTCCCAGACTTGGGGCACAGGTTGATAAAGGCAGGTTAGTTTCTCAATGAAGATAATCTGCTGGAACATAAGAGGCTTGGGTTATCTGCAGAAGAGATGTCAAATGAGGGACTTGTGTACAAAGTGCAAGGCACAAGTCGTGGCTTTCCAGGAATCTAAGCTGCAGGTTGTAGATCAGTTCTTGGTAAACTCTTTGCGGAGTGGGAGATCAAAAGAATGGATGGCTCAGGAGGCAAAAGGCTCAGCGGGAGGAATCATTTTAATTTGGGACACTAATATTTGGCAAAAGAGGACAGTTGGATTGGCAACTTCTCGGTTTCAGTGCTGTTACGAGACCTATCTTCATGTTATCAGTGGGTGCTTACGAATAGGTCACTTCTATGGAATGAACTAGATGTTTTCCAGAATAAGTGGAGCCTACCATGGTGTAGGGGGGGTGATTCAACGTAGCACAATTCTTGTACGAAAAATCTAAGGGGGGTTGAATTACTCATACTATGAAAGATTTCTCATGATGGATAGCCAGAAATGAAATGGAGGATTTACCAATGAGAGGGCTGAGATTCACATCGTCAAATGGTCAGATTAATACAGCTAAATCAAAGCTGGATAGATTCCTTGTCTCTTCCGATTGGGTAAAAAAATATCCTCTTGTCCACAAAAGAGGTTTGTCAAAACCTATGTCCAACTATTGTCCTATCATGTTAGAAGTGGAAGAGGATTGGGGCCCTCACCTGTTCAGGTTCAAGCTCATATGATTATCAGTTGAAAGTTTTGTGGAGGTTAGGGAAAGGTGGTTGTCTTTCGAGGTGGAAGGTCATGCAGGATTCCGATTATTCCAAATGCTAAAGTTGTTGAAAATGAAATTATTGGTGTGGAAAAAGGAATATGGAAGCTCCATGAAGAGGAATCCGTGAAATTGCTTCAAGAGATCCGGGTTCTTGATTCCAAGGAAGACATTGGAGTAGCGGGGTTGGAAGGAGAAATACAAGAAAAAATATAATGTGAGGCTTAGAGAGGAGGAAATCAAATGGAGGCAACATTCTCTGGCGGTTTGGTTGAAAGAGTGAGATAAGAACAGTGTTCGAAATATTAGTATCGCGTTACATATCGCATTCTTGGGATACGGATATGTATCGGTTATCGCATGGGATATATCGGTTGTATTGTGTAATGTATCATTGATGTTGGGAAATTGGTTGAATTTTTCAATGAAACTTCGGTAATTGTTAAAAAAGATATCAATACACACTTATAAATCAAAACATTACAAAAAACAAGTACACATAATAGGTTTTCTTTATATGAGGTCCTAATCTATGAGTTGTCTTACCGAATTGATGCAAGTATATTCAATGTCTATTCATATAATTTATAAATGTAAGAAGATGTATGGAAACACAAGTGATGCATTCAAAAGCAAAAGAAGAATCACTAGATTATGTTACATACATGTTTGATTTGATGTTTGGACCAGTGTTTTAAATAGTGGTAGCGTGATGTGTAGCGCTTAGCCCTCTATAGCGTGTAGCGTAAATACGTAGCATGTAGCGTACACTACACGATACTTATATTTTTTAATTTAAAAATAGTATAAATATAATAAATAGTGAAAAAAAAAAAGAAAAAAAATATATAAAAATGCTTAAAAGATGATTCATTTTTTCAATTATAAGCATGTTCAAAAAAGTTATTAGTTATCATTTATCAAATGTCAATCCACATATATAAGCCAAATCAAATAATTATCACATCAACAACTTTCAAAGCAAACCACTTTAATTAATAATGTCTAATTGAAACCATAAGTCACAATTGTGAAAAGAAATAAAAATCCTATAAGTTAAAAGTATCAAGTACAATATAAGTGTCACATTCCTCAACATTAGAAACAAAGAAAAAGTGAAAAAAAAATAATAAAATAAAATAGTAAAATAATACATTGTACCTTACGCTACGCGCTACGTAGCTGTAGCGTACGCTATGACCCCTGTAGCATACGCTACAGGGGATTTACGCTATTTGGGACGCTACGTAGCGCTACGGCCACGCTACGCTACGGGCGCTATTTGAAACACTGGTTTGGACACAGATTGCAAACGATTTGCGAGAAATTGGAAAATTTTCCACAACTGAGCCCATCTCCTCCAAATCTCGAAATTGAAGTTCCCAATCCATGATTTTTCATGTTTAACAATTTGATACTAATTTAACATCGTTTACAAAAAATAAAGGATCGAAATTCGAAAATGCTCACCAGATTGAACATGTGGGATATATCGCACTACTTGTGCATTTCGTATCGCACTGGTGGGATACAAGATATATCGTGGGATATATCGGCCCATATCGTCGATATTTAAAACATTGGATAAGAATACAATTTTTTTCATGCTATGACAAGTGCATGGGCTTGGGTTAATAAAATATTAAGTCTAGTGGTGGAAGTGGAAAGAGTCAAAGGTAAGGAGAAAGTATGTGCTGCTATTGTAAAGTTCTATAAAGAGTTGCTTGCAAAGGAAGCATGGTCAAGACCTTCTCTTGATATCTCTTTCTTCCCTCTTTATTGATGGAGTCAACGGAATTGTTGGAAAGCCCAATTTTGGAAGGGGGGGCGGGGGAGGGGACAGTCTCAAAGCTAGGGAAGGATAAGGCTCTAGGTCCGGATGGTTACCGACTTGGTGTGTGTGTGTGTGTGTAATTTTAAATTTGAAGCACTTGCCTACAAAATTTGGGGCAACATTTATTATTCTAATCCCTAAAACAGAATGGGTAGAAACGTTAAAGGATTACAAGCCTATCAGTCTTCTTGGAAGGCCATATAAGATTTTGGCAAAGAACTTGGCTTCCAAATTCAATATGGTTTAAGCGAGGTGATCTCTAAGGCTCAAGGGGCATCTGTGAAAGGTCAAAAATATCGGATAGTGCCCTTATAAGTCATGAATTTATTGATTCATGTAAGAGGAAAGGAAAAAAGGGAATCATTTGCAAGTTAGATAGAGAAGTCACACGACCACGTGGATTGGGAGTTTCTTGATTGTATGTTAACATGGTTGGGGTGTAGCGACAAATGGAGGAAATGAGTGAAGTATGTATTTGATCGACAAAATTCTTAGTTATGATAAACGAAGCACCGAAATGATATTTTTTAACTTCTAGAGATTGCGACAAGGCGATCCGTTATCTCCTTGCTTATTTTGGTGGTGATGGAGGCATTAGGGAGGATGTTAGATCAAGGGCAGTCGTGGGATTAGTAGAAGGTTTTTGGGTAGATAACACAGATTTCCAAATCTCACCTTTGCAATATGCGAATGACATACTACTCTTATGCGAGGTAGATGAAAGGATAGCAGATAACCTCAGAATAATAATTCATTGTTTCGAGTCTATTTGGGGATTAAAAGTCAACATGGCCAAAATTGAAGTGTCAGGGATAGGCCTCTCCATGGAGGAGATTAGTGGTTTTGCAGTTCGGTTCAGATGTAGGACCGGCTCCATCTCGTCCTCATATCTAGGGCTTCCCTTATGCATTGGGAAGCCAGCTTAAGCATATGTGGAATAAAGTTATTGAAAGATTTGAATGAAAATTTTCATCTTGGACAAGTAAACATCTTTGGGTGGGAAGCTGACATTGATTAAGCCAGCAACGTCCAATCTTCCATTCTACTTTGTCCACATTCAAATGTCACAAAATCAATGGTGGTTAAACTAGACAAGATCATGCGAGATTTTTTATGGAAAGATTCGGAAGATAACCATAAATTTCAATTGCTAAAATAGGAAGAAGTGTGCAAACTGACAGATCAAGGGGGTGCAGGATTGCGCAAACTAGATTTAATGAACAGAGCATTATTGGAAAAGTGGGTGTGAAGGTTTGACGTAGAGGAAGGAAGCTTGTCGCGAGAAGTAGTGGGTAGAAAATATGGAGTCAAGGAAGGGGGTAGATGGACAAAAGAGTCTTCTTTGCACAAGGCCTCATTATGGAAGTTGGTTTCTTCATAAAAATATGATTTCTGAAAATATGAGATTTTTTTATTTTTATTTATTTTATTTTTTTACGATGACGTTGCCTTTGTGATTTGGGTAAAACAAATTTTTGGTGAATTTGACTGGGTGTTAAAACTCCCGAGAATCTACCACCGGAGCAAGATTAAGGATCCAACTCATTTTTTAGATTTATATCTTAAAAAGAGCCGGCAAAATAAGTGAACCGGCTGGATATCTGAAAAACTAATATTTACCAGTCCCACTTAGCTTTCAAGGAAAAGGAAGTAGGTGGCCTGGACTCCACTTTTGTTAAAAATATGAGATTTTTAGTTGGGAATGGAAAGAAGATCCAATTTTGGGCAGATGTGTGGGTTGGGAATCAAAGTCTAAATGTTTTATTCCCTCGTCTAGCAAGTTTAGGCATAGATGCAAATGTGTTGGTAGAAGAATGTTTCTCCATTTAAGGTGAAGAAGCAATTTGGGCCCCTTCCTTGCAGAAGAAACCTTAATGATGAAGAGGTGGAGTTTCTATGGCCTTTAGATCTATTGTCATCTCAGTATCCAATACTTTCAGAGGAAGATACCTTCATGTGGCTCATTGACAAATTTGGAAAGTTCTTAGTGAAGTCTCTTTACAAGAAATTAGTTGGGGGGTACATCCCGCAGGTTGAATGACACATAGCTCATGTTTGGTTTTATGGAACACCATTCAAGGTGGTGGCATTTGCGTGGTTGGTGGGCAGAAAGAAGGTCCATACTGTCGACAACTTACGAAGGCATGGAATGATTATTCCAAACGTGTGCTTTAAAAAGAAAAAAGAAAAGAAAAGAAAAGAAGAAGAAGCCCAAACGTGTGCTTGTTATGCTACAACAATGAGTCGGTCGATCATTTATTTGGAGAGGACTTCTCTCCCTTTTCAGAGTCTCATGGGTTTTCTCAAGTTCAGCTGATCAACTTCTCTTGGCTTGGCGCGGAGGGGACAAAAGTAAAGTTGGAAAACGGGTTTGGTCCTTATCTTTATTAGCAGGGTTGTGGTGCATTTGGCAAGAAAGGAATAGGATGCTTTAAAAATCATAGGTGCGGTCCTACAAAAGTTCTCAATAGGGCAATGCAAGATGCAATAGAATGGGCGCATACAGCTAATATTTTAGCTGTTGAGCAGTTTCCGGTTTGTTGGTTTGAGTTGTAAAATCTTTGCTCTATCTGTTTTTTATCTTTGTATTTTTTAACCTTTGCCTCTTTTCTAATAAAATTTGTCATCATCACTTAAAAATAAATAAAAAATCACAGCTTCCACAATCTCAGTGACAAGTCATATTGTTTGGACCGGTGATCTAAACTGGACCGAACCATCAGATCAACAGTCTGAGCCACTGAACAAGTCAGGTCATCCATCCACATCATTGATGTCATGTACCCACCATGGATGGGTGGTGACAGTGGAACTCTTGAGATTAGAAGATAACAGCAATCAAAATATTAGTTTCTCCTACTATTCTTTCCATATTTCTACTATTAAATAATTTATTTATGGACATTAGCAAAATGTCATGGTGCAACCAAATTGAATTGGAGACCCAGTTAGGCCAAATCAGACACTTCCCTAGATTGAAGATCGGTTCAATTTTAAAAACATTGGTCCATACATAGTTTGCCAATGGTGATGATGAATTATAATGGCGATTAAAATTAAATTTAAGAAAACGATGGGGATGAAGAAGAAGATGATGGCACAGGCAATCATGGTGAATCCAGAAACAAGAGTCAATGACCCTCGGATTATAGATGTAAGTGACCAAAGGGTAATAGCCTGCCTTCCAAAGGTCAACATTCA
This sequence comes from Magnolia kwangsiensis, assembly GCA_037074715.1. Taxonomy (NCBI): domain Eukaryota; kingdom Viridiplantae; phylum Streptophyta; class Magnoliopsida; order Magnoliales; family Magnoliaceae; genus Magnolia; species Magnolia kwangsiensis. Next base: position 45,514,682 of record CM073573.1, read on the forward strand.
TACTAGCTTTCAAGGTAAACACAGGAATATTGGAAACCACAATACTTTTTGACCTGCAGACTAAGGTTTTTCAAATAACAGAAGGTGGCAAATGATGTTCTCTCTGAGGGAAAAGTAAATTGATCATCATGCTCATGAGAAATGAGAGGAGATTTCCTTCTTATGCATTAATTAATCAAATAAGATGATAAGGCTACAGTAGTCATTTCCAACAGGCACCAGTTTAAAAGCAAGAGATTAGATCAGTACTGCAAATGCTTGCTCATTCAGGGAAGTCCGAGCATGTACCTGCTCCATTGGTATCGACAAGCTTCTCCTTGGGTAATAGGATCACAGGGAACAACTTCACCTGTTGCCACAATTTGACATCAAAAACAGACTTTGACACTCTAAACAGATTAGATTTAGATGAATTCAAAGATCATAACCTTTCCGTCCTCAGCAACAACAACTGGATCAGCTCCTTGTGTGATGACGGTAATCCTCTTGTGGGTTCCAGATGCTTTTGGCCATTGTGAGATCTTCAATGCAATCTCCTCAACATTCTCAGTCTAAACATTAACAGAACCATCAATCAGCATAAATCATCATTTTGAAGCAAGAAAAATGCATAAGTTCATCAATGGACCATTACCTCCCAACCATGAACCTTAGAGAAGGTCCTTGCTTCAGTCTCATTCCCAAATACATAGTCCATATACCTGAATTCAAGATTAACTGAAGATGTGAGCAATGACAATCCTTTAAGAAATGCCAGAAAGGATCATGAGACGGATTAGAATCTTACGGTAGAGCTTTCTCCTGCGCTTCCCTGAAGAATTCACAGATAAAGGGAGCAGAGAGGTTCATTGAAAATACCTGCAATGGAATGAGCAGATGTTGTATGAATACCAAAACAATCAAGGGCTAAAAAAGAATTTAGCTCATGAAACCAGTGAAGACCTTGTTTTTTGCAGCAGCGTGTTCAGCTACAAGTTGAATGGAGTCTGGAGACACGGTGAGGAAAAAGCCAGCAATATAGAAGTACTTGGCTTTCTCAACTGTCCACATAAGAATAATATGAACCTGTTATTTGAAGAGAACGTATTCCTGAGGAATCAAGTGGAGGGAAGAGAAAATGCATGGGAATTACCAAGTGCCCAATTTTCCGGTCTCTTCAAATGTTCAAATTTGTAGCAATTTGCTGCTGATAAGTTTGCAATCAAGGACCTGTTGACCATTCATACAGACAATGCTCATCATAGATGCTATGGCGGCAGATATGGGCAAGACTGGTACTATAGACATTGGCAAGACTTACTAATAAAATGTCACTCTCACAGCAAATGACGATGACAGACTATTTATTTAATGGAAAAAAAAAAAACCTAGCATATTTTGAAGAAGCAGGAAGATGAGAAAATGTGAGCTTGTGTGAATTCACAATAAAAGCATTCCCAAGCGACGAGTATACTACACATTTCCTTGCTGAATAATGCTTATTTACAATTTGCATGACAATATGAAGATGAGAACTACACCCACTGGAGCAAGAAAATTCATTATATTCAGTGGAGGTTTCATGCAATGCTCAGGTCGAAAGTTTGTACAGTTATGTTCACATTTTCAGTTTGTTCAAATGGGGCCCATTGTTCAGTGATCCAAACCATTCTGTGGACGGCCGCACATAAAAAATCCCATGGATTGGAATATCACACAATAGAATATTTGGCTTTTTATGGGTTGTATATGAAACGTTGTCTATTTTCTTTCCTTACAATCTATTTGTTGGCCAGCTTTCGTGTATCATCTATAATGTCACCAATTTCGATTACGAAGCCATGGAATGCACTTTTACAAACTAAAAACCCAAAGCCAAACAGTAATATACAAACTCTTGGCCCAAACACTGATAATACATCTTCAGTGAATTATCATTAATATTAATGCAGCAAACCAACACCATCGCATTACACCCACTTAATTAAATTGGGATTTTTTTTAATTTTTTTTTTTTAAAAGGGAACATGCAATCGCCAACTAAAATGTTAAGGGCCAGGTTAGGCATACCCAAAAATGCAGACACACCCCCCCAACCCAAGGATGTGATGATAACGGTCTTGACACATTATTTTTACATTCTCCATTTAGACAGATTCTGAGTATGGAATGTATGGCATATCCTGCCATACACATTTCACAGGGTGCAGAAAATGACTCCCCCAGCAAAATATGCAGCCAGGGTGTATTCTGTTCCATTCTCATTCTCGGGGACAGCCAAAAAGGCCATGTCCCAAAATCAGCAAAAATGCACTTTCAGAATGGCACTCAAAACTTTGGAGCATTCACACATGCCATGAGACTCAGTTTGACAAAGATGCAAATCGGTGAGAGAAGGAAATCATTTCAGGAGAGATGTTGAGTCACATTATCTTTCTACTTTATATAGCAAAGAAAATGGGCTTGGCAGCTATTCATCATCTTACTGGTAGTCTAGTATACATGTATCCATGACAAGAAAGTGCAAAGAACCACCAGATGAATGTACTTCACTCTCCTATGCAGAAAGATGATGTTCCATAATTTTGATGACATGGACAATAGTAAAAAGTTTCAACTGGGCAACTCCATTAAAAAATACTTAGAAAAATACACTAGTCAAGGATTAAATATTATATATCAGCTCATATGGAAGATTCCGTTGTTCAGCTTATATATACTAAAGGGATGTCATCCACTTCATCTGATTATCTATCACTGTGAAAGAATTTAATTCAGTAAGGTTATTACTCAATGTCAATGTTCCGAAACTGAACTAGATTTTCAGAGCTGCAAGGCCAAATAAAATCTATAGCAAGATCAGATTGTAAATGGCCATCCATGTATTGAGCCACAAATTGGATTTCACCAATCAACCCGCATGTTTGGCACATGTATGGCATGCAAGGTCAAGATTATAAGACCCCTACTTCATTACCCATCAAAAGAACAAAAAATCATTAAACGACAAATGAATCTTGAATTAAAGAATGAGATATGGTCACAAAAAGGATGAGAAGTCTTTTTCCTTTCTTTCCAAAATCGCGAAATAATAGACAAGCATTCTTTAAAAAAAAATTCCTTTTCTTTTTTGGTAGGTAGGGGGCTCAGACCCAATATCTCAATGTTGAAGAGAAGATGCATTCCATTAGATACATGCATGGAGCCTCATCCATTGTCTATGAAGCACTTTGCATAGAAAACAGAGATCCAGTAGCAACATTTTATCATAAAATGATAGACCAAATCAAGATTGTGTAGCTACAGCATAGTATAGAAAGATAACTGCAGAAGATGCACATGGAGAAACTGACCTTTCACCACCAACAACACAAACAGCACAAGTACCAGTTGGAGCAGATTCATCCTCACAGTAATGAACCTTCATACAAAAAATAAATAAATAATAAATAATAAAAAAGATAGATGCACTCGACAACCAAATGATTGAGGCAAAAGGTGAAGGAAGCAAAAAGAAAGAACAAAGGAGAAATGAACTTGCATTAACACCCGCAAGTTTCGAGTTTTTCTTCATTTCCTCTCCAAACTTGTCCTTCCCAATGCAACCCATATAACTGGTTGCGCCAGGAATTTGTAGCATCCACTGCAAAACACATTAAAAACTCAACCTATTTGAACAATGAATTACCCAGAATAATAAGCAGCAAAATAAAAATAAAAATAGCGATCAGTAAATACATACCTGGGCAACCTTGATTGAATTCTGAGTAGCCCCTGGATATATCAAAATAGCATAAAACTGAAATGTTAGTCTGCGTAAATGGATATAAAAAATGTATAAAGAAAGGTAATGACTTCATAGAACCCCGCCATCAATATAATCTGTGTTACCTCCTGCAATGTACTCCACATTGTATTTTGTGGTCATTTCTTCATACCTATGATTCCACCAAAAGAATCCATGTTCAGAGCAAGGTAGCAATTATATTCATAGCCAGTTGAACTGGTACATCCCATCTTATAATTGAAGAGATTCAAAAAGGCTATCACATAATTGTCTCCACGAAACAACAACTTTTAGGGCTTTTTCAAAGAGAAATACTTTAAAACTTTGGCAGATGGTGACGGATGATATGTAGGCCGTAAGAAATTACTGAGAAATTACAACCATAGCATACAGGTAATCCAAAATAAACCATTCAAAATATGAGTACCAGTTTAGATGTATCAAGAGCCAAAATTTGATCCAAATTGCATCAATATGATGAAGAGGTTAAACAGATTGGATTGACCCCAAACTTAGTATAAAAGCTTTATCAAGTCCAATATCATCA